>CM061130.1:73925086-74297932 GCA_030789695.1 Scilla litardierei
ACCAAGTGATCACAGGTATAAGATATCCCTTTCAGCATCATATTCTATTATTTAGAAACAGTAAGCTTAGACATGATCCTCGTAACCGTAGGTATCATCTTAGTAGCTGCTAAACCCGCCCTCCCTTTATTCGACTCGGGAGCCACACATTGCTTCTTGGCAAGTCGATTTGTCAACATACATGTTGTCCCTGTCAAACCTCTGACTTTCTGTTGGAAGGTCGACACCACTGGCGATTCCCTATCGATAACTAGTGGATGCCTTCACTGTTCTGTAGTGATTTGTGGACGATATCTTTTCGCTGACTTCATGGTGATAGAAATGCCAAGATTCGATGTTGTTCTTGGAATGGATTGGTTAGGGACATTTCATGCCACCATTGACTGTCATCAAAGGAGGATGGAATTCGAAATACCCAACCATCCTAAGTTTGAATTCCTCAGCGGAAGCAGATCAGAAGGACCAGTGAAATTCTGGGCCAAACTTTCAAAGGCAGTGGCGACTGCAATGGAAGACGAGCAAGAAAAACCGGAAGTAGTACGAGAATTCTTGGACGTATTTCCGGACGAACTCTAAGGTTTGCCTCCAGATAGTGGCCTCGAATTTACCATTGATCTTATACCAGGTGCACAGCTGATATCCAAGGGACCTTATCGTATGGCACCGCCTGAGTTTGAAGAGATTCAGGCTCAGCTGGATGACCTCATACAGAAGGGATGGATACGACCCAGTGTATCTGCATGTGGTGCCTCTGTGCTACTCGTGAAGAAGAAGGATGGATCCCAGCACATGTGCATCGACTACCATGAGCTGAACAAGATGACGGTGAAGAACACGTATCCCCTGCCTTGCATCGACGACCTTTTTGACCAGCTTGGAGGATCGAGCATGTATTCGAAGTTGGACTTGAAGACCGGATATCATCAAGTGAATGTGAAGAAGGAGAATGTCCACAAGACTGCATTCCGGACCAGATATGGACACTACGAATTCTTGGTGATGCCATTTGGTGTGACTAATACACCTGCTGTATTCATGAGTCTCATGAACCAGGTTCTGTACAAGCATCTGGACAAGTTCGTAGTTGTCTACATCGACGACATTCTCATCTACTCGAAGAACGCTCAGGAGCACAGAGAACATCTGAGGAAGGTCTTGGAGACGCTGAGACAACACCAATTGTATGCCAAGTACAGTAAGTGTGAGTTCTGGCTCGACAAGGTGGCTTTCCTGGGCCACATTGTGTCATGAGAAGGAATATCTGTTGACCCCAAGAAGGTAGCTGCTGTTCGAGACTGGCCGGTCCCTAAGACTGTGACGGAGATTCGAAATTTCTTGAGACTGGCTGGTTACTACAGACGATTCATCCAAGACTTCTCGAAGATCGCAGTATCTATGACGTGATTGACGAGAAAAGACGTGGCATTCGTCTGGTTGAAGGCTTGTGAAGATGTATTCCAGGAGCTGAAGAAAAGATTGACTTCGGCCCCGATTCTAGTCATTCCAGACAGGTCCAGAGGTTTCAAAGTATTTTGTGACGCTTCTGGAAAAGGACTTGGGTGCGTGCTACATCAGCATGGCCGAGTCGTTGCCTATGCATCCAGACAACTGAAGAACCACGAGAAAAACTACCCCACTCATGACCTTGAGTTGGCGGCAGTATCTTTCCCCTGAAGATTTGGAGACACTTCTTACTGGGCGAGCATGTGAAGATATTTTCAGATCACAAGAGTCTCAAGTACCTCTTCACCCAGAAGGAGCTCAATATGCGTCAACGTCGATGGATCTAGTTGATGGCGGATTATGATATTGACCTTCAGTACCATCCTGGGAAGGTTAATGTCGTACCATATGCATTGAGTCGTCTCACTGCGGTAATGACCCTCACATCACAACGGAGGCTATGGCATGAGATACGAGCCATGGAGATGGATGTCATATTGCCTGGAGTAACGTCTTCTTTACTTAACCTTCAGATCCAATCGGATTTAGTGGACAAGATCAAGGCTGCCCAAGCAGGAGATGAGAAGCTGCGAAGGATCAGAGACATGGTGATAGCAGGTTAGAGGCCTGAATTCAAGATCCATAAGGACGGATCATTGAGATTCGAGCCATGGAGATGGATGTCATATTACCTGGAGTAACGTCTTCTTTACTTAACCTTCAGATCCAATCGGATTTAGTGGACAAGATCAAGGCTGCCCAAGCAAGAGATGAGAAGCTGCAAAGGATCGCAGACATGGTGATAGCAGGTTAGAGGCCTGAATTCAAGATCCATTAGGACGGATCATTGAGATTCGGCAACCGTATTTGTGTACCATGTGGAGACGTCAGAGAAGCTCTATTGGAGGAAGCGCACAGTTCTCCATATTCCATTCATCCAGGCGGTACCAAGATGTATCAGGACTTACCACAACACTACTGGTGGCATGGTATGAAGAGAAGCGTCGCACGGAGTGTGGCGAAGTGTATAGTGTGCCAACAGGTGAAGGCTGAACATCACCAGTCTGTCGGTTTGTTACAGCCTTTACCCATTCCAGAGTGGAAGTGGCAATACATCACGATGGATTTTGTGACGGGACTATCCAAGAGTACAAAGCATAACGATGTTGTCTGGGTAATCGTTAATCGATTGACCAAGTCAGCACACTTCATACCTTTTAGAGCGGGCCAGTCTATCGAAGTGCTTGCCAAGAAATACATGGAGGAGATAGTGAAGTTGCATGGTGTCCATGTCAGTATTATTTCAGACAGAGGCACTCGATTCACGTCTCGCTTTTGGAAGAGCTTACAGGAGTGTCTGGGGACCCACTTAAGCTTCAGTACAGCTTATCATCCTCAGACATATGGCCAATAAGAATGCACCATACAGATCTTGAAGGACATGTTGCGTGCGTGTATGCTGGACTTCAAGGGATCTTGGGAAGACCATCTTCATCTCGTGGAGTTTGCTTACAACAACCGTTATCTGGCCAGCATTGTTATGGTGCCCTTTGCAGTGCTATATGGTAGGAAGTGTCGTTCTCCCTTGAGTTGGGACGCCATTAGTGATCGAGAGCTCGTCGGTCCAGACTTGATTGTTGAAGCAGTGGAAGTAGTCCGGACCATCAGAGAGAAGTTACAATTGACTCAGGATCAATACAAGCATTGGACAGATGCAAAGCGCTAACATTTGGAGTTCCAGCCTGGCGACTATGTGTTTTTGAAGATCTCTCCGAATCGTGGAATGATTCGTTTTGGACGAAGAGGGAAGCTCAGTCCTCAATACATTGGTCCATTTGATATCTTGGAGCGAGTAGGCGAGGTGGCCTATCACCTTGCTTTTCCACCTGCATTGGAAGGAGTACATGAAGTCTTTCATGTCTCACAGCTTCGACGCTACATGAGTGATCCTAGTCATGTTGTGGATTACTCCGCGATTGCCGTTCGTCCAGATCTATCTTATAAGCAACAACCAGACAAGATCCTGGATCGACAGCAGAAGACCCTCAAGAATAGAGTGATCAACCTTGTCAGAGTAATATGGCGTCACGACTCACCGGGAAAATCTACATAGGAGCGAGAAGACGATATGCGAGAACGCTACCCATACCTATTTACCGGGTCGGATAATCTTACTAGTCTCGAGACTAGTTACGAAAGCTATGGTGATGTCAATAGTAAGTATTCATAAACATCATCTCTTGTTTTCTTGATGCTATGATATCACATTTCATGTTATTTACAACCTGATTTATTATATTATTATTATCATTTATTTGCTTGAACTTCTTCATAACAAAGATTATGTGTTTCAAAAAGTTCGAGAAATTCCGAGGACGGAATTATTTTAAGGAGGGTAGGATGTAACGACTCGTATTTTTTTCAATACATTTAATTACGTATTTAATGTATTTTCATTTTTAGAGAGTATTTTATAGTGGTTGATCAGGAGTTTTAAGTGATTTCAAAATTTTTATAAAAATATTTAAATTTTTATATATTTAAATAAAAAGCGAGTCATTAAATACGAGTCATTAAATTACCCTAACCACTGTCAACGTGAGGACGGAGCGAAGAAAGAAGGTGAGTTTTGAGCGTATATACGTATTTTATTAATTATTAAATGGGTATTAAAGGTTTTTAATGCATAACTAAAAGTATAAGCCTCAGAAAAATATGAGACCAGCTCTAGAAAATCAGAAATGATATTCTGGATCCAATGGCTCTAGTCTCATCTCGATCAGACGCTTAGTTTATTTAGAATAAATTTTTAACCCTAAAACTTAAATACGTAAATTCCTTTTAAAAATCCGTAACTTCTAATTTTCACATACACTGATATGTGAGAAAAATATATGTTGTATTAATATTTGAGACGATCGTTTCGACTGCTCACTTGAATAATTCCGATTAGTATTGCATCCAGAATAAATTGTTGAATGATTATGTTACTTAAGTAAAACTAGTTTTTAAAGTGATTTTTAAGCTTCTAAAAATTGTAAAAATTAACATAAGCTTCTGAAAATATTTTCCTCTTACGGTAAAATTATATTCTTCACTTTCAACCTATAGAAAAATTTAGAACATTTTTCGACACCGTTTCAATCAATTTTAAAAATCAAAACGACCAAATTATTCAGCTAGGAAATGTCGTGTTCTCTAACCAATTATTTTTGCGTTGCAGGTATCAATTCTTGTGCACCAACTTCCGTGGAAGCCCTAGATCTAATTCTGGCTTGCTACGACAGCCTCGAAGTTAGTAAGTCACGACGAATTTAGAAAATTAGCTAGTGTCCTCGTACGAACTTAAGAACACTACTTATAGCCTCAGAACGGCTATTCTCTTGAACCAAACTAGAGACCTAATCTAATAAGAAAGTAATCAACTACAGATTGATTTGTCAACTTTCAACTTTGGTGGTTGTAGCACACAACCATCAACTTGGGTAAATTGTGTGCGGAACAACACTACCACGTGCTCGAAGCATGGAATCAGGATTACAGTTGTTGGACTTGTCTTTATCCTCAGTTCGCTTTGGCACAGTCTGCTTTGGAATGAGTCCCTACTTTCTGGTTTTCAATAAGAAAGTCAACCAGTTGCCTTGGGTTGGCTAGCATCATGTGATGCACCGTATGGAACATTTTGTGGAACATCACGTATAACATTTGACACTTTAATGGGGTTTTTGGGGTAACTCATAGTTGAGAGAGTGTGGGAGTGACTGGAGTTCATCTACATGTCTAGTTGCCTGGGTTTTCGGCATCTTGTCTAGTTGCATGTGTTTCGGTAAACATAAATATGCTGCCAGATTAGCATCCTGTCTGGTTGCTTGTGTTTCGGCATTCGTCTGGGTAAGCGCACCCAGGCAAGAGATGAACTCAATGATCACATATTGTACTCTTCGACTTGAGTCACGTAGTTCTAGTGTAGCTTGCACGATCACTTCTTTGTAGCACATGCACTTTACCTACTACACCTGTACAGTCACAGTACTTTACTTGTCGTACTTTTAGCTTCAGTGATAGCACGTTTTACTTGTTTAGCCTGCTTTACACTTGCACTACCACAGTACAGTTGTTCTCTCCTTTCAGTTCTAGTTACTTTACTACTCAGTTGTGTACAGTTGTTGCTCAGTACTTTACTTTTCGCTCTGGTCTGCTTGTACGTAGTTACTTTTGTCATACTTGTGTACTGCTTCTTTTTCATATTTAGAATTATTGTGACTTACCTTCGGTTCCATTTATGGCACCGACAGACGACAACAGATCGAAGAAATTGCCCCTGAGTTTGCAGAGCCAGAGTTCGACCCGGAGACTGCAGACTTCTAGCTGCTTTTGTTATTGTGTGTACTATGTTATGTATTTCCTTTCCGCATTTCCTTTCTGTATTTCCTTTATGTGTTTGGTGAGAGAGTGTGTCACGACCCGCTTCCCTAAAATGGAGGCGAGACGTGAAAAGGTCCGCACGAGTGTGGAGCTGTGAAGCCCCAAACCCGATAAGCGTCCATAATACATAAACAGGTCCCTGTAACCACAACGGAATAACAATAATAACACAAGGAGAAACGAGAAAATTAAAATCTCACATCTCAGAAATTGTCCAACATGAAAATAAGTCCAACATCCAGAAAAGCCACCAGGCTAAAAGAAAAAGAGTCTAAGGGCCCAGAACAAGGCCAACAAAAGCAACGACATAACAAGTATAGGTGCTACGCACCAATAACAAAACAACTGTCTAAACAAAAGTAAAACACAACGCAAACACTAGGACTGGTCCCCAGTGTCCACGTACGCTCCGCCAAACGCGGGCGCAAGCTCGGCGTCCGCAAACACCCCACCCTCAGCAAGCAACTCAGGCTCAGGGTCTAACATGCGTCACCCAAAAGAGAAAGGGGCACATGTCAGCAAGTCTAAAAGACTTGAGCAAGGAAACTGAAAGTAACTAGCAACCTAACAGTTATAGTATTAAGCAATGACATGGCAGTTAAGTATGATGCAACAGTTTAAAGGAGACAAGCATGCACAATGTAGCCAAAAGCTACCAAATCACTAATCACTTATCATTTATCACTTATCACTATTAATCACTTAAACACTAGAGATTTCGCCTGCAGGCTGGAGTGGCGGATCAGGCCATCTCGTGCTCTGGTGACGCATATCTCTTACTCACTTACACTCTAGAGATTTCGCCTGCAGGCTGGAGTGGCGGATCAGGCCATCTCGTGCTCTGGTGACGCATATCTCTTACCCCACCCCTACGTGTATCGAGCATTTGCTCGCTTCTGGATCACGGGCCAGGAAGTGTAATTGGCATAGGGTTGTGCCCACGAAAAGTGGGTGCCTAGCCGGTATCCGAGCGTTGGGGTTTCCAACGCTCGCTTCTGGAACACGAGCCAGGATTATAATTTTGTAGCGTGTGCTACAGAATCACAATGATTAATCACTATGCAATGACATGAACAAATGATTGCGTACCGTTAATTGAATTTAAACGTGACAGGCAAAATGCAATGATATGAACATATTCGCGTACCGTTAATTGAATTTAAACATGGCAGTTTAATATGCGTGAACAACCAATTAAATGGGTTGGATTCTAGCTTCGTTGTCAAGCTAGATCATTTGAGGTGACGGATCTAGTTTCGTTGTCAAACTAGATCGAACAGGCGTCTAGGCGGCTATCATTTCACCGTCTAGTCTCTTTTACGCTAAAGCAGAGTAATGGCCTAAAACATGGCCTAAACCCTAAGTGGCAAGTTTCACTTGCCTAGCACCGGAAATGATGACCACTTCGTCACACGGATGCTATCTACGGGGGAAATCGCTGTTAAGGGGGAAACAACACCAAACACATGAAATTAATTAGGGTTTCATAAAAATATAAATAGGTTATGAAAACAACGGTAGATCGATTTCTTACCGAGAGGAGACGGAAGAAACACTCCGGGGAACCCTAGGACCAGATCTGGAAAAGTTTGGGGAAGTTTGGAGAAACTAGGGTTTTGGGTGATTTAGGGGTTTTGGTGGATTTCAATGGAGATTTGGGGAAGGTGAGGGGTAGATGGAGTGAATGGATGGATTGGATGATGGATTTAGGGCTTGGAATGGAGGATTGAAGCTTGGAGGAAGATGGGGGCTTAGAGGGGAAGAAACTAGGGCTTAGGGTCGTGTTGGAGAAGAAGAAAACGATTGGGTTGGGTATTTATAGGTTGAGCTGGCGGCTGCCCAGAAATTAGGGTTTTAACACAGACTAGTCGGTCAAAGAACAACCACTGACCGACTAGTTTGGCAACTAGTCGGTCGGTCGACCAACTCAGACCGACTAAGTGCAAACAGTAACTCCTGAACGAAAATAGGATTTAGAGTTAGTCGGTCCATGAACAAGTACTGACCGACTAGTTTAGCATCTAGTCGGTCGAGGAACGTTCTTAGACCGACTAAGAGCAAACAGTAACCTCTAAGAAATTTAGAAAGCTAACTAGTCGGTCCAAGAAGGATTGCCGACCGACTGGATCGTCATCTAGTCGGTCGGTGCCCCTTCTTACACCGGCTAATGAGCACCAAAAGTTCCGATACGGAGCGCGGGGCCCCGGAATCGATTCCTAAGACTCCTAGGCTTGATCTAATAGTAAGATACGACCGTTATGAAGTCCGTCACAAATGACATACTTCGAAATCGACGATCCTAAGGAAGAAACGAGAAAATACGACGAATCGATCGAAAATGAAAGCTACGGAGACGAAAACCACACAAGAGGAGAAAATTCACCAAAACATATATTATATTATAATAAATCCAGATACCTGAAAAGCAGTCGTTACATCCTACCCACCTTAGAATAAAGTCCGTCCTCGGACTTTCCAACTATAGCTATATCTAGACACCCTAGTAATTACCCTCAATCAATATCACATCACAATTTCAACCAAGTACATTTATTTCAAGTGCTTATATATATATACCCTAGGTAATCAATTATTAACACCACAGAAGTAAATATATATATTCACGCACATAGTACACTTATACTTATTATAATCAAACAACTCCATTCATGTATCCAAATCATTCATATGGCAAGTTTATTCCATATAGCTACAACACACTTATTACACACTACGCGAAAATAACCAAGTCTCTTACTTATTTGAAAATAATTTCACACTAGAAAATACCATCGGAAACTACGCGTATGAGTAGCTATCTATGGACATGACAATAAGAATACTCTAATCCCTATACCTCCTAGTATACGCCAAACAACCAACATGCGAAAACACACCATACAATTGTTAAAACAAGTTTACCATATCTAACATACATTCATCACCGTTATGATTCCACCATATATAATCATTCAAATAAGTGCACACATTTTACCGTATTACCACTTCATATATATATATATAGTCCTATAGCTATAATTACGACACGCCATACATATCATAGTCACCAATTCCTATAACTATCACATACTTACCCGTGCATGGTGCACACCCGCACACGCTATTATTTCATTCATATATATATATATATATATATATATATATATATATATATATATATATATATATATATATATATATATATATATATATATATATATATATATATATATATATATACCAATCACACCATTATATTCTTAGCACAACTACGCACCTAATTAGCTAGTGCACATATACTCACGCAACCAAGTCCTTAGTGAAAACTATACCACAAGACCAACTCACATAGCTATATATTGGTATGGCCACCCACAATCATGTGCGTAACACAACCGGCACAAACAATCCTGACACTATACATACATCATTCATCACTATACACTAACCACATACAATACACCAATGTACATAGAGCGTACCCACCCAGCTTGAGTGGGACTCAAAATCATAGCGGAATAATTCCATATACGTAACATAGCATCCAAATATATATATATGCCAACACTAGCCAATGCATACACGTCTACCAACATAACCACATACATATCTAAATGCCAAACACCCTTAATACCTAACCAGGTAATATCACATATTTCAACCACTTCATATATCATGATAGTCTTACAAACATCAGCACACCTATAATTACAATACTCTCCCTGATAAAAGTATTTACCCATAGTCGCACCCAAGCATCGTATATCTTCATACCATACCCATCCACCCATAATTGACACATCAATACGTTCACTTCATACACTAGTTAAGATATGCAGTAGTCGAGCACACCTCATGGTATACTCGCATACGCCATCTCATAAAAATTAAGTAATACCAATTAAACAATTATAATCCTACTACCATACGTTTATCACGCTTACACCCATGCAGCTAGTACATAACTACCTACACACAATATACCAATACCATCACACATATACAACTTCATATGCACCATGGAATTAATTACACTATGATGACACCTCAAATTACACTAATGGGGCCCACCAAACTACATCAAGGTCGACACAGCGACGACAAGCTCTATTGGCTAGACAAAAGGAACGAATTGAAATCAAGAGCGTAACGAATAGTAGGATCGAAAAGCATGAAAACGGTTGTGCAATAATGTAATGATGCTCCATTAGGACACATGGAAAATAGTGTAAATAACATAGTCTAAAATACGAAAAGTTGGGAAACTGTCACACTTCAAAGTTGGGGTCCTTTTCCGTGTAAAATATTTAGAGATCGGCCAAACAAATTGTTTGAAATAAGTTTGAGTCGAATAAACATAATAGGAGAAAACGGTTCATTGGCTCACGTAAGGTCATTAAAAGAAAGCAAATCATTTACACGAATCTTGAGGTCGTAGTTTTGGAAATATTATACGGCGGTAATTTAATAATGTTGGCAAAAGTTTTGAAACGAAATTAAATTAACGAAGGAATTTTAAACTCATGCCAAATACCTTCAAAGTCTTTTAAGCCAAAGAAGCTTAAATAGTTAATTAACATTGAACTATCTTTTAGTGCAACCGGGATTTGCCAAAAGAAACCGTTTCACACAAAACTCTTAACATACGAGCTAATGAGCCTAATACGGATATATGAAAACATTCGAAATTCAACTAAGTTTAGAAATTATTCTAAAAGCATGTGCGGTGGACGGAAAACTCAGTAGTAGGTTTGTCAAAATTTGTAATAAGCTTTAAAACCAAATTATGGAAGGTCTAGGTCGTGAGAAAGTTATGAAGACGTAATTCTTTTTCCAAGAATTGTAATAGGGGAAATGTTGAACATATCCTAGGTTGGTTGAAAGCTGGAATCATGTGTAACTTGAAAAGTATATTAAAGGAAACGCGATGAGTCAATCGTATGGCATACGTAAGATAGGGAAAATTTATAAATCGGATTGGGCAAAAATAAAGGTACAGTTCAGGATATAATTTATATAAGAAAGGACAGGGTATTTTCATGGGTACGGGAGATATAGAATGGCAAGACACCATGGGTTAGCATTCCAGATTTTCGACAAAAGCTTTAGAGATCCTTGAGTCAACGAAGGTGCATGAAGCATAAATTTATAAATATTTAAATTTCAAACGAATTTAAACTTAGGAAAAAGGAAGTCGAAGGGATACCTTCAGAAAGGTCAAGATTTGCAATGGAGAGGTCCGAAAATATTTTACGGCAGTAGCTTAATATAATATTTCGGTAAAATTTGAAATTCAACGAATGAAATCCGATCAACTATAGTGTGAAAATTTAAACCCACGCTAAATGCTTACAAGTTTTAAAACTGAAGAGAACTCCAATTAAATATCATTTAAAATACTTTTTAGCGGGGCCCGGATTGCCCAACAACTGATTTACACCAGACCTTAAAGTACGAGTTCATTGAACCTAGAACTGATATATGAAAATAATTGAAATCCTACTTATCTTGGAAGATATTCTAAAGTAATCAAAATAGTGGTAAGCTCTTAAAACCAAAATACGAGGAATATCGGTTAGCAAAAGATACGAGATTAAAAATTTCAACCAATAGACTTCAAAATCTACGAAGGGATTTTAACTCGATCGAATAGGAAGGAATTAAATATTTAAGGAAAAAGGGGCCATCAAGAATTGCTCCTACACGAAGCACCAGGATGCAACGCACATTGAGGCTCCAGAGTCAAGAGGACTCGTGCCAGAACGTGCAAACCCAAATCACACTCAACAACCAACCCAGCAATCAAACTCCATTCTAGCAGCATAACATATTCAAGCAACCAAACATGTTCAAACAAACAAGACTGTCAAAAGGAAGAAGGTAACTAAACTGAGGGTTACCTGCGATAACCCCATCCACAGCCTCAGCCTCAACTACGGCCATCGGGGAAGCCTGCCTCCTCAGCAGAAAAGCCTGCCGAAAAGCCTGCCTCTGTGGAACAAGGGCTGTCCCACGTCCAGCAGGAACAGACGCTCGCTGCTGCAACGGCTGTGCTGCAACAGGTGCCTTCCAAGGCTACTTCAACCTCGGGCACTCCCTGAGAACATGGGCGGGATCTCCACAGGCAATACATTGCCCCAAGAACCTCCTGCATGATTCCTTCTTATGACCAAACTTGCCACAATGATGGCACATCCTCCGACTCGGCCCAGCTTCCGGTGCTTGCTGCTGCGGAACTCCATCCGACGCCTTCCGTAGCCGATTTGCATGCCGACATTCCTTCGCCGAATGAGAAGCACCACCACAAATCAAACACTGACCTAGGAAGCTTCTGCACGACCCCTTGAGGTGCCCGATCTTGCCGCAGAAGTAGCAAGCCTTCAGAGCAGATCCACCACCAGCGCGGGTCTGACGTCTTCTAGTCATCTAGCGCCAGAGAAACGGCCAAAATTAGACTCAGAGCCTAATGACTCGGATGCCGTACTTAGTTCATTGGACATTCTAATATTATTACCGCTATTCCAAAAAATCGCAGTTACAGAAGGACCTGCATGGGCCACCACTAAAACCTGTCACGACCCGCTTCCCTAAAATGGAGGTGAGACGTGAAAAGGTCCGCACGAGTGTGGAGCTGTGAAGCCCCAAACCCGATAAGCGTCCATAATCAGTGTTCTAAATATCGGATATCGGTCGCGTATCGGCCTAGTAAATTTGATATCGGATTGCGGATATATCGTATCGGCCTAGTGATAAAACCGATATTGCGGCCGATATATCGGATATCGGACCGATATTTAGAACACTGTCCATAATACATAAACAGGTCCCTGTAACCACAACGGAATAACAATAATAACACAAGGAGAAACGAGAAAATTAAAATCTCACATCTCAGAAATTGTCCAACATGAAAATAAGTCCAACATCCAGAAAAGCCACCAGGCTAAAAGAAAAAGAGTCTAAGGGCCCAGAACAAGGCCAACAAAAGCAACGACATAACAAGTATAGGTGCTACGCACCAATAACAAAACAACTGTCTAAAAAAAGTAAAACACAACGCAAACACTAGGACTGGTCCCCAGTGTCCACGTACGCTCCGCCAAACGCGGGCGCAAGCTCGGCGTCCGCAAACACCCCACCCTCAGCAAGCAACTCAGGCTCAGGGTCTAACATGCGTCACCCAAAAGAGAAAGGGGCACATGTCAGCAAGTCTAAAAGACTTGAGCAAGGAAACTGAAAGTAACTAGCAACCTAGCAGTTATAGTATTAAGCAATGACATGGCAGTTAAGTATGATGCAACAGTTTAAAGGAGACAAGCATGCACAATGTAGCCAAAAGCTACCAAATCACTAATCACTTATCATTTATCACTTATCACTATTAATCACTTAAACACTAGAGATTTCGCCTGCAGGCTGGAGTGGCGGATCAGGCCATCTCGTGCTCTGGTGACGCATATCTCTTACTCACTTACACTCTAGAGATTTCGCCTGCAGGCTGGAGTGGCGGATCAGGCCATCTCGTGCTCTGGTGACGCATATCTCTTACCCCACCCCTACGTGTATCGAGCATTTGCTCGCTTCTGGATCACGGGCCAGGAAGTGTAATTGGCATAGGGTTGTGCCCACGAAAAGTGGGTGCCTAGCCGGTATCCGAGCGTTGGGGTTTCCAACGCTCGCTTCTGGAACACGAGCCAGGATTATAATTTTGTAGCGTGTGCTACAGAATCACAATGATTAATCACTATGCAATGACATGAACAAATGATTGCGTACCGTTAATTGAATTTAAACGTGACAGGCAAAATGCAATGATATGAACATATTCGCGTACCGTTAATTGAATTTAAACATGGCAGTTTAATATGCGTGAACAACCAATTAAATGGGTTGGATTCTAGCTTCGTTGTCAAGCTAGATCATTTGAGGTGACGGATCTAGTTTCGTTGTCAAACTAGATCGAACAGGCGTCTAGGCGGCTATCATTTCACCGTCTAGTCTCTTTTACGCTAAAGCAGAGTAATGGCCTAAAACATGGCCTAAACCCTAAGTGGCAAGTTTCACTTGCCTAGCACCGGAAATGATGACCACTTCGTCACACGGATGCTATCTACGGGGGAAATCGCTGTTAAGGGGGAAACAACACCAAACACATGAAATTAATTAGGGTTTCATAAAAATATAAATAGGTTATGAAAACAACGGTAGATCGATTTCTTACCGAGAGGAGACGGAAGAAACACTCCGGGGAACCCTAGGACCAGATCTGGAAAAGTTTGGGGAAGTTTGGAGAAACTAGGGTTTTGGGTGATTTAGGGGTTTTGGTGGATTTCAATGGAGATTTGGGGAAGGTGAGGGGTAGATGGAGTGAATGGATGGATTGGATGATGGATTTAGGGCTTGGAATGGAGGATTGAAGCTTGGAGGAAGATGGGGGCTTAGAGGGGAAGAAACTAGGGCTTAGGGTCGTGTTGGAGAAGAAGAAAACGATTGGGTTGGGTATTTATAGGTTGAGCTGGCGGCTGCCCAGAAATTAGGGTTTTAACACAGACTAGTCGGTCAAAGAACAACCACTGACCGACTAGTTTGGCAACTAGTCGGTCGGTCGACCAACTCAGACCGACTAAGTGCAAACAGTAACTCCTGAACGAAAATAGGATTTAGAGTTAGTCGGTCCATGAACAAGTACTGACCGACTAGTTTAGCATCTAGTCGGTCGAGGAACGTTCTTAGACCGACTAAGAGCAAACAGTAACCTCTAAGAAATTTAGAAAGCTAACTAGTCGGTCCAAGAAGGATTGCCGACCGACTGGATCGTCATCTAGTCGGTCGGTGCCCCTTCTTACACCGGCTAATGAGCACCAAAAGTTCCGATACGGAGCGCGGGGCCCCGGAATCGATTCCTAAGACTCCTAGGCTTGATCTAATAGTAAGATACGACCGTTATGAAGTCCGTCACAAATGACATACTTCGAAATCGACGATCCTAAGGAAGAAACGAGAAAATACGACGAATCGATCGAAAATGAAAGCTACGGAGACGAAAACCACACAAGAGGAGAAAATTCACCAAAACATATATTATATTATAATAAATCCAGATACCTGAAAAGCAGTCGTTACAGAGTGTTGCTTGTTGTTGTACTTTAAATTGGACCGTAACAATGTACGTTGGTTGAGTATTGGTACATCTCTGGATTGTGGCTATATTGATTTCACTGGTAAACTACAGACCTGCAATTAAAATCAAATAAGTATTAATGGCCCCTTGAGAGTGGGCACATGTCATCGTCCCAAGTCACATCCTCCTCGATGGTCTGCTCCGCTACTGTAGGCACGACCTCCTCGATAATATCCTCTGATGGCATAGTCTGCTCTGACTCATGTGGGTGGCAAGGGGGCGACGACGGCATGAGCTGGCTCTGCAGTGCTAGGTGCCGATGTCTCGTCTACAGTGGGAATATCAAAGCGCATAATACCTCCCCCAAGCTGAACGTGAATATCCTCCTCGATGGTACCTTCAGCAGACATGTGACTCATAATAAAATTGACGAGCTCACATCTTCTAGAACACTTGCCTCGACGGCTAATGAGCCAGAAGATCGAGCTGCGTCCAATAAGCTCTCTAAAGCTGCTACATATCTCAGTTCCTCGAAGGTTGTCAGATGCATCCTCCTCAAGAATTCCAATGAGCATCCCTGCAATCCTCTAGTAAAGGGAGGAAGTAGCTGGAAACCATTCCACACATAGTTTGACTCCATTTGGAACATTCCTAACGCTTCGTCGAACCTGTAAAAGGCTTCCCTGAAAGATTCTCCATCAGCTTGATTGAATGTAGCAGCGAGATATATGAAGGATTGAATAGAACCCGGTCGCATCATCTTTGGAAGCACTATCGCTGCATCAATTATACCTGATCAAGCAAAGTAGACAACCTGGAAAAGAAGTCAGTGGTACAAAGAGAGATAAAGATAATAATAATAGCAGGTGGTGGGGAAAAATCTCTCTGTTTTATTTTCTTATTTTATTTATATATTTATATATATATATATATATATATATATATATATATATATATATATATATATATATATATATATGCTCATGAGCAGATTCGGGACTTCAGTAACCCAATGGGGAGTAGGGCCTGCCTAAAGCTGGATCTGCGGAAGGCATTCGATTCCGTGAATCGTGAGTTTGTGCTTCACTTTTTGGGTCAGATGGGGTTTCCTACTGTGTTTATAAGGTGGATTCAGGAATGTATTACTTCGCCTACGTTCTCTGTGATGGTTAGGGGCTCCCCTGTGGGGTACTTTGATGGCAACAGGGGAATTAGGCAAGGGGATCCTCTCTCCCCTTACTTGTTCGTTATCGCCATGGAAGCTTTTTCAATCCTGATGGCTAAAGCACTTGCTAGGGGCGACCTCCAGCCCATGAGACGCTCAGGATCCATTTCCCATCTCCTATTTGCGGATGACCTGCTTGTGTTTTGCAGAGCTAATCTTAAAACGTTCAGAGGTATCAGGTCATTACTCCTTGACTTCTCGAATTTTACGGGGTTGCAGGTAAACTGGGATAAGAGCCTGGCAATATTTAGTAAGGGCGTCAAGGACAGGTCTATTCTTGCGGATTGCTTAGGTATAAAGATCTCCTCAACTTTCACTACCTACCTTGGGCTCCCTTTGTCATCCAAATATCCTAAAGCTCCAATGTATGGTAGATTGGTAGATAAATGCAAGAAGAGGATTTTGGGTTGGACATCATCTATGTTATCTATTGCGGGGCGGATTGAGCTGGTGAAGTCGGTAATTTATGGTATGGTGTCGTTCTGGTTGCAGGCCTATCACATGCCCTTCTCTATAGTGCGGGAAATTTCATCTCTTTGCAGGCGGTTCATTATGGGTCCCTCACGTGCATGGGCTTGGAAGGATATCTGTACCCCTAAGGCTGAAGGTGGTGTGGGCATTCGGTTGTTGGAGGATCTCAATGTGGCAGCTGGGGTTAGGCTTACTTGGAGGTTTCTTACATCCAAGAGCTTATGGGCGAATCAAATGAGAGGTAGATATGATGGGGTTGATGGGTTCTATGCGGCTAAAGGTTCATTGACACATTCGGGCACTTGGAAACATATGCTGAATTGTAGAACGGCATCCAACAAGCTTATCAAGCGGGTTGTGAGAGATGGATGCTCTACCCTTTTCTGGCATGACAATTGGCTAGATTGTGGTCCACTGAGAAATCTGGCGGTGGTTCCGCCTGACTCCTTTATGAAGCATGTGAGTGACTACTGGATTAATGGGGATTGGGAGATTGATGCGTCAATTGCTAGCATCCGGCATCACTTCTCCAAGGTCAAGATTACACAGGGATCGGATTCTTGGGTGTGGGCGCCCTCTTCAAGCCGCAATGTCCATTCAACAGCTCAACAACTTGGCAATGATCCACATGCATCAGGCCGGCCATACCCAGCTACTGCTCAAAATTCCGCAGCCAATGTGTGCAATTCTTCCGCTGGAATGCATCAGGCGGCTCCATCTAGCACGGGTTTCATGCAACAGGCCAGGCAAACCTCTTCAAGTGGCAATTCCCTTCCTCTCATTGCAGATACATGTGATCTTTTTAATTTTAAGGAGGCATGGGATGGTGTTCGTGTGAGGGGCGTGCCGTTCCGGTTCCATAAGTTAGTATGGTTTCCGGGTCATATTCCTAAGTGGGCAATCACACTTCTTCGAGCTTTAACGGGTAAGCTCCTTACTAGAGAATTAATTTGTAGATGGGGTATAAACATACCGGTCAACTGTGTGCTATGTGGCGAAGATTCCTTGGAGAATATTAGCCATCTATTCTTCAATTGTCCATTATCTAGTTACCTCCTTAACAGAACTTTGCTAAAGCTAAATGTCAAAAGTCAAAATGAGCCCTCACTGGCCGATATTGGGGACCTTTTCATGTTAAAGTTCCGGGGGAAAGGAGCCCTGAGCAAGTTAGCTTATACTGCTCTCTCAGCCATGGTTTGGCACATCTGGCGTGAGCGGAATGGTAGGATTTTTGAGGAGAAAATCAGAGGAAAAATGGAGATTTTTGAGGTGATTGCTGCGGATATCAGAATAGCTATGACTGGCCAGGAACCCACTTCCACTGCGGAGGAAACTGTTTTTGCAAATTGGGAGTTCCGTGATTTGGGCTAGGCTTGATGTTTGATTATTTCAGAATTGTATAGTGTGATTAGGATGAATAGTCTCTAATTAAGAGTGACGGCGCCTGTGCCCTCTCCTCTTTTTATTGATTCTTCATGCCTAATTACTATATAGTTGTATATTTCCGTGACATCAATAAAGATTAACTAACTTTCCTATATATATATATATATATATATATATATATATATATATATGACAAGTAAAGTGAGATCTATATATAAACTCAAAATGTGTACAGAACAAGCGCTTGATAGCACTAGGATGCATTCGAAAGAGGGGGGAGCGGACACAAGCGTCGTCACCCTCTACAATCTACAAACACCCATGACTAAAAAGAGCGCAACAAAGCAAAATAAATACAATATCTATTGGACCAACCTAATTGTGGTACGCAATCTAATCAACCTAATTGTGGTAAATAGATAATATGGCGGAACGCCTCCCCGGCAACGGCACCATAAACTTGATCGAGCCGGAACTAACTCCAAAACGATGTCGTTTACCGCAAGCGCACGGTATAGTGGCAAGCGGGTATCGAACACGGAGAAGCGGTGCTATACTACCTATCTACTCCTAGGTTGAGTTAGACTTGCAAGTTTATTGGTGGATGTGGAATGTGGAATGTTGCAATGGTGATGGGTGCGAAGGTCGTGTCACTCGATATCGCAAACGAGGGATTCCGCACAATACAAAAGAATAAAATATAAACAGACTAAGGCTTTAGGACTCGCCACTAGGACCGTCGGATGTCGACGCTAGGCTAGAATTCTTACGTTGCATTAGGTTTATGGGGATGGTCTCTCAGCTCATACCACTGTCGTTGGTTAGAGCTTCGAGGTATTTCGGTGGCTGTCATTGACGCAATGTCGGTAGCCGTCAATGTAGTGATATAGTTTGTCGGTCGATCCCCTCAAGGCACGAGCCGGGCATGGTCACGAGCCTTGGTTGGATCTACTGACTCCCTAATTAAATCCTAAGGATAATCATTAAGTTAATCAATTCCACAGACAGTGGGCATGATCCCAGTACGAGTTCTCCCCGGGATTTAGCTGGAACAACCAAAGTAGAACCCCTTTTATACCCAACGCATCATAAAAATCCTATATTTGCATCTAGATCCTAAAATCCTAGTGCTAATCCATTAGACCTAGAAAATATTATTCAAGCATAGCAATAGATAATAGAACACACGAAAAACTTCATTGCATGCATCAAAGGGAGATAAACAATAAACAATCACTAGGAATTAACAATAGAATTAAAGGGGATGAAAGTACTTACCTTGATACAAGGGAGGGGCCTAGGGCATAGCCTAACTCCCCCAAAAGATCGCCCCCAAGAACCTCTCCAAACTCTCTAAAAAGTCCACAAAAATTCCCCCCTAAAAATGACGGTTGTCCAACAATATATCCCCCTCTCCAAAAACCCTCGCTAAACCACGGATCCGGACGCATCTTACATTCTGGGCCCACGGCGACTCGGTCCGAATAGGTAGCTGCTCGATCGAGTCGTAAGAAAATATCAATCCATTATCCAAAACGTCGCTCTGCCTGCTCGGACCGAGTAGGGTCTGCTCGGTCGAGTAGGCAGCTGCTCAGTCGAGTAGGTGGCTGCTCGGTCAAGCTGTCAGCAGGTTAGAGCTCTTCCCCAAAATCACGCTCTGTCTGCTCGGACCGAGTAAGGTCTACTCGGTTGAGTTGTCACTCTGCTCGGTCAAGTAGGTGGATGCTCGATCGAGTAGTGGTCGAAAATAGATTTCAGCAGCATTTAACAGATTTTAGCAGCATTTGTCAGGTTGCTCGGTCGAGTAGGAGGCCAAAAACAGATTTCAACACTGCAGCATCAGCTTACAGAAATTCCACATGGCTCATCTGACCTCCGATTGGGGCATTCTTGATGGCGTTGGAACCGTCTTGAAGTCTACTGTCTGGAAAAAATATCATAAAAATACTAAAAAAATCTCAGGTGCTTACATATTTTGAAATAGTGCACCGCTATCCTGTTTCCAGCACATTGGGTCGCTCGATTCCTTCGCCGCATCATAGCTCGATCGAGCGACCTGGAATCCATGAGTCATGGTATTATAGAACTATGCTTTCTTCATTCTCCTCTTCTTCACTCCTTCTCTCTTGCCCCTTCCTTGCTCCCCGGCAGCTTTAAGTCACTGAACGCGGTGCTTTAGGAGTCCCGGTGTCGAAGCACGCGCTTTCTCCTCCAATATACTCCAAATCGCTCGATATTCCCTGAAATGCAACCAAACGCTCTTAAAGTAAAATAGTTTCAATTATGAGCGTAAAAGCGTATAAAATATGTAATTGAGCAATCATTTTGATGTGGAATCATATAGATAAAATGTGGAATATAATACACATCAAGAAGCTATGGTGATGTCAATAGTATGTATTCATACACATTATCTCTTATTTTCTTGATGCTGTGATATCACATTATATTTCATGCTATTAACAACTTATTTTTCTATATCGTAATCGTTCATCAAACCTTCCCGTTGATCGTTTAATTGCTTAGGTAATGATTGGTCTTCTTAATTCCGAGGACGGAATTATTTTAAGGTGGGTAGGATGTAACAACCCGTATTTATCAATACTTCTATTTACGTATTTCACGTAGTTTCACATTTTAAAATTATTTTATAATGGTTGATCATGAGTTTTAAAACAAAAGTGTTTCAAAATTCGTTATAAAAAATATTTTGAAGTATCAAACTAGTTATGGTGTATTTCAGTAAATTCGGATTTCATCAAATGCCTCCAAACAATTTCATAATAATTCATTTCCAATTTTTACTATTTTAGCTGAATGAATTAATTTTCTATACAAACAGCATCAAAACATTTTCAAACTTCTACAATATCATTCTATGATAATTTAGGGCTCCCCATATTAATTTCGTAATTTTTTGAAGTCAAATCAATAGATAACCCTCAAACCCGCATCCTAAATGTTTTGGCCTAAAACTAGTATCTCCGTAGCTCAAACCCTGAAACAGACTTCGTATTCGTGATCCTCACGACGATACGAACCCGTGGCTATGTTTTCGTAATTTTCCGGATACAGTTAGTCTCAGTGGCAAAATCGTAATTTCGTATTTTAAAAAATTATTTTACTAATTACATTTTGTTATAAACGGGCTTTTGGAGGCCCAACCCATTAGTGGGTATCCACTCATTATGTAACCCTATTGCTATAAATACAGGGCGATGGATTCCATAGCCACCAAGTTTACAACACGTTATGAGCACGCTCGAACCTGAGCCGAACCTCTGCCGACGGACGAACGCGATGCGAACGGGCTTCCTTCGCCGAACGTCGCTAGATGCGACGAGTAGGATCTAGAGGTAATTTTAATTCCCTAGATCTAAATTTTTATGCGCATACAATTAGATCTACATGCTTAGATCTATGTTTGATTAGTATAGATCGGATCTTTTAACTTAGATCTGCATGCTAAATCAATTTTTTCAATGATAAATCGACGTTTTTATCACTAAAAATCAAATTTTTATGAAAAAAACATTGATTACATAGATAAAAATTGGTTTTTTACAATAAAAATCGGATTTTTCTTATAAAGGAAGATGTTTTCTCAACCAGAGAGGGATTTTACAATAAAAATTGGATCTATTTTCTCTCTCATGGGTGTGGAAAATTTGATAACCATTAAAATTAATTTTTCGCTTATAAGGGTGCTTCAGATCTCTCCATTCGTGAATTTTATTTAGTAGGATGTGGCTTCAACTGGGGATTTATTCATTGAACATGCAAGTGTTGTACGTACTTCTCCAAACAAATACAATTCACGCACTATAAAGATTAAGCCCCATGCATGACCAATCAAAAGCCTGAGATGATCACATTTGTGCATGATTTATCTATAGAGAATATCATACTAGTAACCCCATGCGTAAGGAGAAGTCC
This sequence comes from Scilla litardierei, assembly GCA_030789695.1. NCBI lineage: Eukaryota > Viridiplantae > Streptophyta > Magnoliopsida > Asparagales > Asparagaceae > Scilla > Scilla litardierei. Next base: position 73,947,094 of record CM061130.1, read on the forward strand.
CGCACAGTCGGAAGGGGGCCCGGCCCGGACGGCCAGGCCACCCCTCTGCGCCCCTTCTGCTCTGTCGGAAGGGGGGCCAGCCCTGACGGCCGGGCTACCCACCCTTTGGACTGGCACTGCACCCTGTCCCCCATCGGAGATGGGGGCTACCGACCCTGATGGCCGGCCCCCTCAAATCCTAGCCGAAGGATTTTTTGCGGCCCTAAAGGCCACCGCCATGCACATGTGCCCAAAATCCTAGCCGCCCGAAGCGGCGGCCTTCGCGATGCAAACCCTAGCCGCCCGAAGCGGTGGCCCCCGCGGTGCAAACCCTAGCCGCCCGAAGCGGCGGCCCCCGCGGCGCAAATGCTTTCTGCCCCCACGAACGATCGCCTCCAAAAATCCTAACTGGGGTTTTCCCCAAAAACTTTTCTAATTTCAAAATTATTTTTCAGATTTAAATTACGATTTCTTTTTTCGTTAAAATCTGGACAAATTACATGCTTCTAATACATCACACTTTATTCGGATTATCTGATTATTACACGTTTAATAATTAGGAAGATCCTGCGACCGCTCTGCCGTTAGTTAACTAACCTAATGGTGTATGACGTTGCCCAGTGGTCCAATAATTATTAAACGAAAAAATTTCATTTCCATTATAAAATATCTGTGATGATTAAATGCATGTGTAGAAAATTATATACATGCCGCATATTTAATGATTCTGTGATGTACATTTTTATTTAGCATGCTAAAATCTCTATGATATATTTTTTAATGCCTGTAGCATAAATATATGTCTGCGATGAGATTATTTAAATGCCTGAAGCATATAAATAGCATGTGTATACATCATACTTGTTTCAACTCAGGTTAATTGAGCACAACTTTTTTCGTTTACAAGCTTTATATTATATGTATGATGTGCTCATGATATGACAATATTTTATGACAACAAACCAATAATGATTTCAAAAGGTTTAACATCATATCCTATTTGACAAAATGAACCTGGAGTTCAAAATCAAAATGAACCTGAAGTTCAAAATCAAATCAAAAGTCAACACCCTTTCACCCTAATAAAAATTAACAAGTACGATGGATTATGCAAAAAAACATTTATCCGATTTATTTTAGAGATACGCATTTGGCGGTAAATAGATCTCTCGGATCTATGGTTTATATAAACCAATATTGACACCAGTAGTTGTCATAACACCGATAAACTCTTTTAGAGTAATCTCACTCTACAATGTATGATTCTTAAATCTAGCCTTAACCTTAAGCGTACGCCCGAAGTCGTGGCTTAAAAGATAAGTGAGAAATTATAAATTTCGTAGCCACATATTTGTTTCCCCTTGAGCATGATTCTAAATCCACACAATACTTGAATGACTCAATAAATATGGCCTGTAGACCATACTTAAGCATTCAAATAGACTTTAAAAAAAGGTCTCTCATAAATTAGAAAGTGGAAATATAGAAAATAACTCATTTCCCTTGTATATGTCTACTTCGTAAGACCAATATTCATTCTTCCTTATGAATGTCAATGAGGAAGACTTAAAACCGGGGAAGTCTTGTATTAAATGAGAAAGGGAAGATATGATATACCTCGACATGGAGTATGCAATGGCAACCCAATATCAGACCAGAAGTTCTGACAAGAACTATAATGCTTTTTGCAATATGAATGTGCATTAACCTATGCCATATAAAATTATATACATATCTAGTCTAAACGACGAAAGTCAAATTGACTATATGTATATTTCGCTACTCCCCGAGGACAAATAAAACTTTGAAAATAAATTTGATCTGTTGTCATAATATGAGTCTAAAATGAGCACAATTGTGGACGTATATTTTCTAGAGCACACATCATACTATGAAACTTGTTTCTGTAACATAATTATTAGAAGTATTCTCTTGCAGTATATATGTGCTTTTTACGCATTTTATTTTACTGTAAATGATTTATCATCCTGAATACTCCTAAAATGAGGATGCCATTGACTCTCTTCACTCCCTACATATGGCTGATGATGTACCTTAGAGTACTCATCTATTTATCCTCTTAAAATGGTCTTAATCAAAACCTTGTTATCCAACCGCAGTCCAGATTATTATTAATCACAACGGACATATTACCTTACTGGGATATTGGTTGGGCTTTTACTTACCCTCATACCACCCTCAAAATGCCGCAGTGGAACTTATTCATCAGGATTAACCATCCTAGATGAATATATTTCGAGATCCCCAAACGGGGGAGGCATTACTGCACATCTTATAGATGGAGCCTTGACGGGTTCATATTCCCAGTTCTATGCTTAACTTCATTGAAGTCGAGCTTATTGCGGATTTTTGGATAACACTGGGAAATCAATTATATTTAACAACTGGAAGAAAATTGAACACCCTGAAGCTTTGTGTTCACACCCAGAAATGGGTTATATGTAAATCATTAAAATGATTTAAACAGATTACTTTTCCATTAGAAATCCAATTGTAGGTGAGCATGTGGGAACATGCAAACCATCAGAACGCCTCCTTAGAACCTATTTATATGAGCCTGATCACCTCATATAAACAGTTTCCCAGAACCCCTAATGGGGGAAGCGTTTAGTGCACATCTTATCGATGGAGCCATGATGAGTATACATCCCCATATCACCACTATGGACCATCAGAACACAGAACTATTTATCGGAAGTAATTACCACAGATAAATTGATTCTGAACACTCTGAACAGGGGAAGCATGTAAATCACTTCTCCTAAGATATGCATTGATGGGCCCTCTTTTAAAGACTTGATGTGATCCTGAAGATCCTTCATAACCTTAATTCCCCAGTATTAGGTTTAACAAAAATACTATAATCATCCATGAGCCTGAAGCTCAATTTGACCATTTAAATCATTAATACCTATGATCTGATTATCATGAATAGTGATGAGATCCTGAAGATCCATACTTATGAAACTGTTAAACAGTTATCAGACATAGCTACTGACAATATAAATATTGTCAAATTCACACATCCATGCTACTAAAAATCCAGCTAGGATTGACATACCAACTATAATTGATGCAATCTACCAGTAGCAGAAGTGGATATCCTCAATGGATGAGAGGACATACCACGAGACCCTGAAACAATACCACCACAGGAAAGTGAGCTCATCTCCATATCCTCTCCCTTTCCAGAACCTCCAGAAGAGATAAATCTGGACTAAATTGAATAATGTACGTACACGGAGAGGTATTTGGATAAAACACACTTGTCGACAATTACTCACATTCCATTTTGCCATTGATATCGTTCCCAATCTCCGTTTCCTGAAGCAAATGCAGACACTTGGCCAGATTATATGGAACGAAGCAATAATAAGTTGAGCGGGACTCACTTATGAAATGTGAAGTGTTTGGACCCAAAGTCCGGATATCAAAAGATATCAAACCTGTGGGTTACCGAGTATTGTATAAATAAATAAAATCGTATGCTATAAGCAAAACGCTATAGCTTAGAGGTTTATTTCGCAGAAACCAGGATGTAACCATGTAAGATGAGCTTAACTCACTTACAAAATCATTTAAAGTGATGCATCAGGCTCCCTGGTCATGATTGCGAAAACCATGCGATTGGCAAAGATAATTTTAGGCTATGTTGCTATGGATGATGTGACAACATACCCTTATGAATAATCATCCTGAAGATGAATTATCATCCCAAAGATGAAACCATCATCCCGAAGATGAATTATCACCCCGAAGATGAAACCATCATCCCGAAGATGAAACCATCATCCTGAAGATGAATTATCATCCCGAAGATGAAACCATCATCCCAAAGATGAATTATCATCCCGAAGATGAAACCATCATCCCGAAGATGAAACTGTCATCCTGAAGATGAAACCATCATCCCGAAGATGAAACCTTCATCCAGAAGATGAATAATCATCCAGCAGATGAATTATCATCCAAAAGATGAAATTATCATCCAGTTGATGAAGAAAAATGGATAATTGCAATCCACTAAATACACCTACTGGTTGTATGGATGCACATTAGACCCCTTCCGTTCGCTGGAAGAGGAGAAGGATATCCTAGGTCCTGAAGTTCCTTACTCAAGTGTCTTTTGTACATTCCTTTATCTGGCCAACTGCATGCGACCCTAGAAAGCATTGACAGTAAACCAGATACAGTGCAGCGTCTGCAGCGCACCACTGGACCAGAGATATGTAGCTTCTGCGCTACCTCCAAGGGTCAAGGAGCATCCAACATGTTAAATGTATTTGCAGATACAGGTTACAGATCATCGTGATGACTACAACAAAGGAACGACCAACTCCTGGAGACCAGCATAGCATGCTTCCAAGGCAATATCAATCCCACCATCTCAAGAGGCTCATCGACCCAAGAAGCAAATCATAAGTACGCACAGCCAGGTCCTACAGTACCTCGCAGACACAGTGACGACTGGGTCAGAGACGTGGTGCCACCTACCGACTCTGCAGACCATTCCTCTTAAGAAGAGCTCCCTCAGATTCAGTAGCTGCCATAGATGAGCGATACTTGTATAGATGAGTGATGTCTTGTATAGATGAGCGATGCCTTGTACGTTGTACTTATTATCCGAACACTGTAAGAGATTGATGTATAGTTGCCTAGGAGATCTACAAGCCTGCAGCTTGTTCAGATCAGGGGGAGTCAAATGTAGTGTTGTACTCTTTTCCCTTGGCTATTGGTTTTTCCCACTGGGTTTTCCATATCTAAAGGTTTTAACGAGGCAACCTCATTGACTCTGGATCCAGAAGTATCCACCCCCTAAATACTTCCACTAATCAGGGGAAGTTATGGAAAACTATACTCTTTTTCCTTGGCTATTGGTTTTTCCCACTGGGTTTTCCATAGCTAAAGGTTTTAACGAGGCAGTTATCCCTAACTTAGGATCCAGAAGTATCCACCTCTGGTGATATCTATCGATCAGGATAAGTCACAGAGACTTGTACTCTTTTCCCTTAGCCACTGGTTTTTCCCACTGGGTTTTCCATGGCAAAGGTTTTAACGAGGCAAGAACTCTTAACTTAGGATCCAGAAGTATCCATACCCCCATAGTCAAATAAGCTCTATGAACCCTGAAGCGCTCATATACGGCTTACAACAATGGATGGATAAGGGAAAGTGTTATAAACGGGCTTTTGGAGGCCCAACCCGTTAGTGGGTATCCACCCATTATGTAACCCTATTGCTATAAATACAGGGCTATGGATTCCATAGCCACCAAGTTTACAACACATTTTAACTTTTTACTTAACCCTAATTATTTAAACTAAGCCGATTAGGAGACATTGTGTTTCAACCAACACATTTTCTACGGTTAGTCAATACTAACCACCCAACAATATTAAACCCTACCAAACTAATTAATTAGGTTTGACTTATTAACTAAGTTTTAATTAGTTTAATTAGATATAAAACCTCACAAGCTCTCCCTTATCTCCATGGCAGCCAGCAGCATGAAGACCCATAGCTGCATGCCCCCCCCCCCCCCCGTAAATCTCTCCTTCCATCATCTGAACGCACGCAAACACCCCTCCCCCTCACTCTCTCTAACCCATGCACACACAGCTCCTTCAACTTCTACCTCCGCTCAAGCCATGACCCCAGACCCTGCTCCTCCTCCGCAAGCTTGAAGCCGCTCCAAGCTCCGTCGCTAATTATAAACGTATATATATAAACATGTATATATATAAATTATATACGTATAAATACTGGTATACACGTATATATTCTAGTAGATATATAATAATATATTATATGATGGGTTTATAGGTTTAAAATTAATAGTAAATAAACTAGAGATCGGAAAAATACACGGTAAGGCCCAGAAAATCGAAACGACAAAACGGACTCATTGGCACTGGTTTCATCACCAAAAGGCGAGTATATTTCCCTCAGAAATTTTTTAAAGTTTAGATCTAATTAAGATGTTTTCATTTAAAAATCAATATCTTTAATATTTCACGTACACTGACGTACGAGAAAAATATATGTTGTAGTACTAGTTAATACGGTCGTTTTGACCACTTGTTGGAAGAATTCCGACTTATGGTTTGCCCTAGAGAAATCTTTGAAAAATATAATAAAAAATCGTTTTCTCGTTTTGAATTAGTTTTAATTGATTTTAAGCTTTTAAAAATTATGAAAAATACATAGGATCCTTAAGAAAATATTTTCTTCCTATATAAAATTATTTTGCTCATATCTAGCCTATGTACAAATATTTAGTACGTATTTTGACGAGTCTTAAGCTACTATAAAAATACGAACACGTTAAGAAAAATAGATAGAAAATAGTGTGCTCTTTAACTAATCATTTCTTGTGATTACAGGTACCAATTATCGTGTACCAAGTCCCTTAGAAGCTCTAGCTCCAACATCGTCTTACTACGACGATATTGATAACGTAAGTCACTCTAATTCTAGTCTTAGAAGCTAAGCAAGTGTACAGGCATGAAGTTAGGATTTTATAAATGGTCTCAGAACAACTATTGATCGAACGAACGACTAGAGACCTAAGTAACGAAAGAAATAATCAACTACAGAATGACTAATCACTTAAACCAACAGTTTTTGTAGTCCATGTTTGTTGGACTTGTCTTTATCCTCAAATTTCTTAGCATCTGCTTTGCTTTACTTTCTGGTTTTCAACAAATAAGTTTCTTTAACTTTTCGTCGCATATAAATTCATGTTCACTCTTGTCCACCATGTTCTAACACTAATCATTTGAAAATGTTGCATGGACCTTGTATACACTTATTGCACGATTGCTCATAAACATGTCACCTGATGCATGCCATTTATTACTCAGTAAATGCTAATGAATTATCGTATGGAATTTCGTGTGTGGAACATCTTGTGAAACATCTTGTGGAACATCTCGTGGAACATCTCGTGGAACATCCTGTAAGGAACATGTACTTGATTCACAAGACACATCACTAGGGTTTGGGGTAACTCATAGTATGAGAGAGTGCGGGAGTGACTGGAGTTCATCTACATGTCTAGCTGCCTGGGTTTCGGCATAATGTATAGCTGCCTGTGTTTCGGTAAATATAAATATGCTGCCATGCCAGCATCCTGTCTAGCTGCCTGTGTTTTCTGCATTCGTCTGGGTAAGCGCACCCAGGTAAGAGATGAACTCAATGGTCACATATTTTACTCTCCGACTTGAGCCACGTAGTTCTAATGTAGCTTGCACGATCACCTTTACTTTGTGCATTATGTGAACTTTACCTACAACACTTGTGCAGTCTCGGTACTTTACTTGTCATACTTTTAGCTAGGCATGTCAACGGGCACTTTCGGGTTCGGATTTACCATATCCTAACCCTAACCTGAAAATTTCGGGTTCGGTTATTTTCGGGTTCGGATTTGGTATATCCAAGGAGAAACCGAAACTTTGGATTTCGGTCGGATTTCGGATATCCTAAATTCTCTGACCTTTTCCAAACATGTCAACAAGTTATAATATCTATCAAACGAATCATGCTCAACAAGTTCTTTCTTCAATCCAAAACAAAAAATTTATTTAAAAAACATATTTCCAACCAAATCACGACAGTTCATGGTTCAAAATACAACCGTTACAACATCACAACATGTACGATTCTACATCAAAAGTTCAAACCACATAATTAAACATAACCCGTCAAATAAAACATAGTTCAAAGTTCAAAGTTCAAACCTACATAACTAAACAACATCCCATCAAATGAAATACAGTTTGAAGATGAAACCAATAAACATCACTATAAGTCTACGACAACGCCATGAAGCAAAATATATTTAATTTCATATTTGTATTTCCAAAAAGCAAGACTCATTTCTCTTTCGCATTTCCGCTTCCAATCTGCAATCTCAACAACAAACAAAGCATAAAGATATTTAGTATCCGAGTATAATGATCATACATACAACAAGAAAAGTATAACTCATAATGTAAAGCATTATTGCATAGTGTTCTAACATGTACGACTTGTTAACTTAATGTGTTCTCATGTAAACAAGCATACATATATAAGAAAAAGTGTACCTCATAAGAAAAAGTATACAAGCATACTTAGCTCGCCCCACTTGAAGCTTCTCCTCCACCCACAAGTTCATCAATAAATGGATCTATTAAATGATAACAAAGTATTTAAAGAGTGACAAATAACACATTATTAGTAATTCTCTACAAGCAAATAATTTACTTACTTGGTTCCGGCAACCACTCTTTCATACAACTCAATGTTTCCAATATATCTGGACATAACGAGCTCCTGCTCTCCGAGATGATCCTACCACCGCTACTAAATGTGGCCTCTGATGGTACTGTAGATTTTGGAACAGCTAAGATATCACGTGCTATTTTTGCTAAGATTGGAAACTTAGGTCCATTAGTTTTCCACCACATCAAACTATCGAAGTTTTCCTCTTCTTCTCCCATTAGTAACAAATCTGTTGAGTATTGGTGTTTCATACCAATCTTATTTTGATGATGATCACAACATTATGTTGTTGCTAATGAATCTCATGTTTTAGTCTCTCAGTTTATTTCAAGGATATCTTTCTTGGAGACTAATCACTTGGTGTAAGGAGGGACATCATGTGAAGAAGGGCCAAAGTTTAGACTCAAGGAGTGCCAAAGCTTGGAGATGGTGGAAAGCAATCAAGGCATCAAGATTGATGACTTAGACTCTTAAAAAAGCATTGTAATCCATGTAATTTACTTTATTGCTTTATCTCTCTTTTGAGTCTAGGGTTAATGTAATGCCTTGCTAGATGGTTTGATCATTCATGCACATGCATTTAACTATCTTAATGAACCTTAGGATTATCATAGAATCCAACCCAATAGGTTCACTCTGTCCTAAGACTCATTTGGAGTCTCTGGCTTTCTGTCAGTCGCCTGATGAGGGAAACACAGCCGACTGGGTGATTTCCAGTCGCCTGTAGATCCTTCTACAGTCGCCTGATATGCACAGCTCAAGTCAACATTTCAACTGACTCAAACTTGAGCTTTACGCATAGTCTCCTGACGATCAGTTTACAGTCGCATGTATATTTACAGTCGCCTGGAAATTGGCCAACAGTCGCCTGTCTAGCGTAAGTGCAATCTCTGCACCTCTCTGTCTTCTCTCCATATTTTACAGTAGTCGACTGATGTAGAATGTACAGTCGCCTGACTATTTGACAGTTGACTGTAGTATTATCATCAGTCGCCTGTGCGAAGAATTGGAGAAAGAGTGCAGCTCTCTGTTTCAATCCATCCCCTACTGCAGTCATCTACTGAAGGATTTACAGGCGCCTGTCCTGTTTGTCAGTCGACTGTATTGACTTCTTCAGTCAACTGTCCTGGCTCAGATTATAGCCGTTGGATATTTTCTAGACGTTGATCAGTCGACTGTCTTTTGATCATCAGTTGACTGATCATGTCGTTTTCACCCAGTTTCTAGCCGTTGCAGATTTGTTCATTTGGCTATTTCTTTTGGTTTTGGGCTTGATATAGGATTCCTATATATATGAGTGTGCTGCCATCACTTGAGAACTCTTGACAACACTTGATAACTATTGACTCTATAGAAAATCTCAAGAGATCAATAAGCCACTCTCAAGCTCCCTCATTTCCCTCTATTGAGCATTCATCTTCCTTCATGCATTGAAGTCCAGCTCAAGGGAAATCATCCAAGTGCTCTCAAGCATATTCCAACACTTGGTGATCCTCTTCCATGCCTTGCATTCATTCATGAGTAAGCATCTCAAGGCATAGGTAAGAGTATTTACTTTACAGGGTGTAATTTGTTTTCCTATTTCTCTTTGTGGGATTATGATACTCTCTTTGTGAGAGTTTCTCTCTTTGTGAGAGGTTGTCTCTTTGTGGGACTAATTAACTCTCTTTGTGGGAATTAACTCTCTTTGTGGGAGTTCTAGTGTCCTAGTGTAGGGCTAATCCTAATTCTCTGAGTGGAAATTAGTGATTCTCTGTGTGGGAGTCTTAATCCTTGTGTAGGATTGGTTGGGTCCTTGTGTAGGTCATAAATCCTATTTGTGGGGTATCTCCTTGTGAGATTCGTATTCACTTCTCTGTGTGGGCTAATAGTGAATATTGGTGTGGCTGGATGTACCCAAGTTTGGGGAACCAGGGTAAAACTTTGTGTTTGCGTTTGGATTGATTGTGCCTTTTAATTCCTCTTGAGTTTATAATTCCGCATTTGCAAGTTAAATTTTAATTGGACAATTTTATTGCCATTACACTATTCACCCCCCCTCCTCTAGTGTGTGTTGTTAGTATTGCAAGGGTTAGACGATCCCTACAATTGGTATCAAAGCAAGGTTAAAGCATACTGCAACGATGGCATTCAACGCATCATCCGCGTCTCATGAAGAAGGTCACTCAACCGTTCGACCCCCGCTCTTCAACGGAACCAACTACCCAAGTTGGAAGATCAGAATGATGATCTACATGGAGGTTCAAGACCTATGGGACATCACGGAGGTGCCATTTGAGAAGCCCCCTACTCCTGCGGCGTCAAGGACAAAGGCGGAGAAGGACTCAATCAAGTTCAATGCGAGAGCTATGAATGTTTTACATTGCGCTCTCTCAGCTAGTGAGTTCAACCGCATCTCCATGTGCAAAAAGGCGAATGATATTTGGCACACCTTGGAGATTTGCCATGAAGGGACAACGAAGGTAAAGAAATCTAAACAAACTGTGTTTAGATCTAAATATGAAATGTTTAAGATGCAGGAAGGCGAAAGCATTTCAGAGATGTTCACAAGGTTCACCGATATCGTGAACGCGTTGGAGGGACTCGGGAAGACGATTTCCAAAGAGGATCGTGTAGAGAAGATCCTAGACTCTCTCACACCTCGTTGGGAGTCAAAGGCCAACGGAATTTTGGAGTCGTATGACACGTCCAAATATACCGTTGAGGAGTGCATTGAAAATCTCGTGGCGTATGAAGTCAAGCTTCAACACAAGAAGGAGATTCAACCAACAAAGCCCGAGAAGCTTGAAAAGCAAAAGGGGGTTGCATTCCATGCCAAGGAGGAGCCAATCAAGCGGAGGAGGAAATTCCATCGAGAATCTCCTAGCGAAGAAGATGAGCAAGAAGATGCAAGTGGAGAAGAAATTGAGGATCTTGCCGAGCAATTCAAAGCTTTCCTCAAATGCAAGCAAGGTAAGTCTTTGTTAAAGTTTGCCTCCAATTCTAACAAGGTTCCTACTTGTTACACTTGCAGTGGAAAAGGTCACTTGTCCACTGAATGCCCTTCCAAACCCATCAAAGAAACTTACAAGGGTAAAGGGAAGAAGTATTGGAAAGGAAGGTCCAAGTCCAAAAATCACAAGAAGGGACTTGTCGAGACCTTTGATGATTCGAGTGAGGACACTTCGAGTAACGAAGAAGAGGATACAAAGGAGGATGCTCACGCATGCTTTGTAGCCATGGATGGTCCTACACCAATCCCCTCCGGATTAAACGAAGAAGAATTGGATGTTGAATATTGGACTCCCCGGATTTGGTTTTGGATGATGAGCAAACATAAATAATTCATGAACTAACAATTTGTGAGCGCAGTATTGGAGATCGTCGCCAATTTCACGAGAATATTCAAAGCGACATCTCAACACTTCCAAAAGCTCGTATTCAAGCCTAAAGCTTCGTTGAAGTTCATGCAACGCTTTGGAAATAATGAAGATTCAATCGAAGCTCTCAAAGACCGTTTATTAAGGTTTTATTTATAGTCTTTTAGTTTCGATTGATAGAATGTTAAGCCTTGAGTATATCTTACGTTTCTATCTTCATTTCGCTCATTTCGTAGCTCTAGGATTCTTGCACATGTTCACTCTAATTTCCTCGAAGCGTCGCGCTTCGATTCGGACCTTGTTGTGCATGTTAGTTGGTACAAGAACAAGTACTGACCGACTAGATGGAGATCTAGTCGGTCGGCCACTGTTCTTGGACCGACTAGTTTCTGTCAGTTAAATCTTTGTTCTTTACTGTTTACAGTTAGTCGGTCTACGTTGACTCACCGACCGACTAGTTTGTGAACTAGTCGGTCAGTGATGCTTCTTTGACCGACTAGTTGTGATTTACTGTACATGCCAAATTTCTCCTAAGCTACTGTTTACCGTTAGTCGGTCTAAGAACGTTTGATGACCGACTAGTTGACAATCTAGTCGGTCAACTTTTGTTCTTGGACCGACTAAGTCAACTTGCCTTCAGACTAGTTTTCTAGGTCTGAAATTCTATCTCTTCTCTGATCTGCTCTTAGTCGGTCCATGCTTTGTGACTGACCGACTAGTTGATGAACTAGTCGGTCAGTGATTGTTCTTTGACCGACTAATTCTCCCAGATTTCTTTCCGTTGGAGATTGACCTAACTTATGTTTTTGGGTTCCTATAAATACGAACCTAGGTCATTTCTATCTTCAACAGAGCTGCCATTAAGAGATTCATTGAGCCCTAAAGAGATAGCCATTCTCCCTCAAATCTAAAGCTCTCTTCCTCACAAGAAATCCATTCTCTCTCATTTCTAGATCTAGAGAGAAGCTTGTTCTTGGTGAGCTCTTCAAGCTATTGCTTGATCCAAGTCTCCAACTCTTCCCTAGGCACCCATTGCTGCTCATTTCCTTGGTGCTAGGGCTTGGTGACTTCATCTTCCTCAAATCCTTCATTCCACCTATTGGGTAAGAAAAACTCAAGGTATAGGATTTTGTGGTAAGAGTATTTATTTCATTTAAACTCTTTATATTGCTTATTGGCTCTCTCGGTTGTGAGAGAAGTTTGTGATCCCGGGTTGTGGGATTCACTTTGCCATTGCATGTATGATTTGATCTTGTGAAGGTTTTTCACAAGATATTCATAGTGGAAATCTTGAGTTAGGGTTTCTAACTCAAGTATCTGGAGGGGATCCGGGTGGTTGGGACGTAGGATCACCGGGAACAAGTCGGGGAGACTTGGGTGGATCCGAACCCATTAACATCGTTTGTTAGCTTTGTTTATTTCATTGTTGTCAATCAATTTAAGCTTCCGCAAATTGATTTGGTGGTTGTTTGCAATTTAATTTGGAATTATACGCCTTATTATTTTAAAGTACTATTCACCCCCCCTCTAGTACTTGTGCAGTAGCTGGTAGGGCATTACATTTGGTATCAAAGCCAGATTCTCAGCTATGTCTGCCAACGACAACAAGACCGTGCGTCCACCTTCCAACTATGACACCTTCAGGAACCGTGAAGGAGCATCTTCCGTGATGGAAGGACATTCCTCTACGAGGCCTCCATTCTTCAACGGTACCAACTACGGGTACTGGAAGTGTCGGATGGAAACCTTCCTCCGAAGTGCATCTTTATGGAGAACTACAATGAAGGAGTATATTGAACCCGAAGAAGAAGATTTTGAGAAATGGACTACCGCGGAGGTCGCCGCGGAGGTAAGCAATGCCAAGGCAATGAACGCCTTGCAATGTGCATTGGAGCCCGAGGATTTCAATAAGATATGCACATGTAAGAGTGCATATCAAATTTGGAACTCCCTCCTCATTCTACACGAAGGGACGAGTAGGGTAAGAGACTCTAAACTCGTAGTCGTAACCAAAGATTACGAAATGTTTCATATGCAACAGGGCGAGAAGATGAAAGAATATTACGCTCGTTTCGTTGACATAATAAACGAGTTAGAGGCCCTCGGCAAGATCTACACTCAAAAGGAGAAGTGCTTAAAGCTTATTGAAGGACTTCCCTCTTCTTGGGAAAAACGTACCTTCGCCATCGAGGAAGGTAATGACATGGACAAATATACCGTAGTTCAACTAATGGGTACTTTGATGTCATATGAGGTACGCAAAGATAGCAAGGTGAAGCTACAAGAAAAGATGAAGTCATATTTGAACCTAGATGCGCCTAAGAAAAAGGCGATTGCATTCAAGGCGGCTTCATCCACCTCTACCGATGATGAGAACTCGGAAGAAGAAATGGACATGGAATCCATTGCACTCATGGCAAAGAAGTTCAATCGCTTCTTCCGAAAGGGTAACTTCAAACACAAATCTAAGTTTACATCTACTAACGCCTCTCCACCTTTGTGCTTTAAATGCAATAAGCCAGGACACATCAAAGCGGATTGTCCTCAAAACAAGCAAAAGGAGAAGTGGAAGGCGCCAAAGTATGACAAGTCCAAGAAGTACACGAAAGGAAACAAGAAGGGACTTGTCGGAGCTACCTTCACCGACTCCGAGGATTCCTCAAGCGGAGAGTCGGACGATGAGCACGTGGAGCAAGCACACATGTGTTTCATGGCAAGAGAGGAGCACGATCAAGGATCCTCCTCTTCCGATGATAGTGATGAAGAAAGCGATGAGGTAACGATGGATGATCTTAGGGATGCTAACACTCAACTTTGGTCAAAATATACTAAGTTAGTAAATAGATATACTAAGGTAAAAGATGACCTAGCTAGCATTCAAACATCGCCTAAGACTATCATCACCAACAACGACACCGTTGTTGAAGAGTTAAGAAATGAGATAGTAAATCTCAAATCTAAACTTGAACATGTTAGCATTGAGGATGCGGAAGAACATGAGATAGCGGATTTAACTTCTCAAAACTCGACTTTGAGTATTGAGAACGAGAATCTTAAATCTCGTGTTTATGTGCTCACTTCGCAAATATCCACTTTGGATACTTCCTTGCGTTCTCTCAAAGAGAAATATGAGGACACATTGGGCCGAATCAACAAATTCAACAAGGGTAAAGGCCATTTGGATAATATCCTAAAAGATTTACTTCCGGCCAAGCACCACATTGGCTTGGGGTATATGATGGGAAATTCTTCCAAGTCGGTCACTACCTTTGTTAGGCCAACTTCCGAAGCCTCAACGAGTGGGAGCAAACACTCTATTGGTAGTTCATCTACCAATGGTGCTTCCACCTCGTCCACACCCTCTTTCGGAAAGAAACCCACATTGGGTGGACCTCCAAAGAAGGGGCATGCTTATATGTACACCAATTCCATGCCACGTAGGAACACACGTCCTACTCCACCATCTCACACTTATGATGATTTTTATGCAACACATTCTCGGGCACGTGCACACCAAGTGAGACACCCTCACGCACGTGTTCCCACACATGCATATGTACACCCACCTCATCATATGAATAATTCTCGTCGTGCACCATTCCATCATGTCCCGTATGCCTATCCACAACATGCATCACGTAGAAATCAACGTCGCATGCATGCACCCAATAGGATGATGGCTCCCAAAGTTTTCACGATTTGGAGCCCAAAGGACACAAGCATGGACGAAAAACAAATATATATGAATGCTTATTTTTCGGATGTTGTGCATAGTAAGAATTATGTGGGGAAGTCTAAGTCCACTTGGACTTGGCTTCCAAAGGTCTAATCCCTTGGACCCAATGACCTTGGGTACCATGATATGAAACTTATCTATCTTTAGGTACTCAAGGAAAAGAAAAAGAAAAGGAGCAACAAATTTAAATTTAGCTCCAAAGGGAATTGGATACTCGATAGCGGGTGCTCCAAACACATGACGGGTGACGCTCGATTGCTCTCCGGAGTGGTTCCCATTGTGAATGGAAACCGCGTCGTATTTGGAGGCAACGAGAGCGGAACCATCATAGGTGTTGGTAATGTCGGTAACCCTTCTAAACCATTAATTAGTGATGTGTATCTTGTTAGTGGTTTAAATCATAATCTTATTTCAATAAGTCAACTTTGTGACAAAGGTTACAAAGTTAGCTTTGCGAAAGGATTGTGTCATATTTTAAGAAAGGATAATGAAAAATTATTATTTTCCGGAACTCGTCGTAAAGACATTTATATTTTGGATCTTCCTAAGTCATATGAACAATGTCTCGTTGCCAACACAAGTGAACAACACTTATGGCATCGACGCTTTGGACATGTGAACTTTGGAACACTATATAAGCTTTCAAAATTGAATTCTATTAAAGGTTTTCCGAAGCTTGTTTTTGAAAAGAAAAGTTTTTGTGATTGTTGTCAACGCGGCAAGCTTCCTAAATCTTCATTTAAACCTAAGAAAAGCATCTCTACAAAACGGCCACTAGAGCTATTACATCTAGATTTATTTGGGCCAACTAGAGTAGCTTCCTTAGGAAATGCAAGGTATGGACTTGTCATCGTAGATGACTATTCAAGATTTACTTGGGTATTTTTCTTGTGCAATAAAAATGAAGCTTTTGAAAACTTCACAATTTTTGTTAAGAAAGTACAAAATCTCTTAGGAAACACCATTGTCACTATTCGTAGTGATCATGGAGGTGAATTTGAGAATGAGTCTTTTGAGACATTTTGTGATGAAGTTGGTATTACTCACACCTTCTCTTTCCCTCGTGCACCGCCTCAAAATGGTGTAGTTGAGAGAAAGAATAGGACGCTAGTGGAGTGTGCTCGCACTATGCTTGATGATAGCCAACTTGGCCATCAATTTTGGGCGGAAGCGGTACACACCGCTTGCTATGTGTTTAATAGAATACTTTTGAGGCCCGGCACTAAACAAACTTGTTATGAATTGTTGTTTGGTAGGTTGCCTCAAGTTAAACATTTTCGTGTTTTTGGTTCGAAATGTTTTATTAAGAACACATATGGTAGTTTGGACAAATTCGATCCGAGATCCGATGAGGGGATTTTTGTGGGATATTCTTCGCGTAGCAAAGCCTACCGGATATTCAACAAACGAACCTCGACGATCGAGGAGTCGCTTCATGTCTCATTTAATGAAGGATTTGTTCCAACTAGAATTTCAAATGATAATGATTCTATGGATGTTTTATGTGATTCATTTGATAATTCTAAGTCTATTGATTCTATTGAGACTAACCCGACTAATGAAGTTGTTGAGAATGTTCCAAGTGATCAAGGTATTCCCAAGCGACTTCATGTCATTCGCGACCATCCCCATGAGCAAGTAATTGGCAATATTCAAGATAGTGTCAAGACAAGATCACAAGTTCACCACTTCGCCAATTGTGCCTTTGCCTCATCGATAGAGCCAAAGAATATAGTTGAAGCATGCGAAGATAGTGCTTGGATACTTGCCATGGAGGAGGAGCTCATTCAATTCGAGAGGAATGAAGTGTGGGAGCTTGTTCCATTGCCTTCGAAGAACCACACCGTCATAGGGACAAAGTGGTTTTTCAAGAACAAAACCGACGAAAACCAAGTCGTCGTCCGGAACAAAGCTCGGTTAGTAGCTCAAGGCTATCGACAAGAGGAAGGTATTGATTTCGAAGAATCCTTCGCTCCGGTAGCTAGATTAGAATCAATTAGATTACTTTTGTCTTTTGCATGCCATAAGAATTTTAAATTATTTCAAATGGATGTTAAAAGTGCTTTTTTAAACGGAGATGTCGTTGAGGAAGTTTACGTTTCTCAACCTCCGGGCTTCATAAATGAAAAATTTCCAAATCACGTTTTTAAACTAAAGAAAGCTCTTTATGGTTTGAGACAAGCTCCTCGAGCTTGGTATGATCGCCTAAAGAATTTTCTTTTGGATTTGAATTTTAAAATGGGCGAAGCCGATTCAACTCTTTTTGTTAAGCATGCGAATAATGATATTTTATTAGTACAAATTTATGTTGATGATATCATTTTCGGTGCTACTAACTTCACTCTTTGCGAAGAGTTTTCTAATGTTATGAAGGAACAATTTGAGATGAGCCACATGGGCGAACTCAAATATTTCTTAGGACTCCAAATTCGCCAAATGAACGATGCAATCTTCATCCACCAAACGAAGTACACGGTGGAGTTGCTAAAGCGATTTGGAATGGAGAATACCTCCGGGAAAAAGACTCCAATGAGCACGACTACGCATCTTGACAAGGATACGGGCGGTAAGGATGTAGACATTCGTTTATATCGAGGTATGATTGGTAGTTTGCTTTATCTTACCGTAAGTAGGCCCGATATTATGTTTGCCGTATGTATATGTGCTCGTTATCAGTCTCAACCTAAGGAGTCTCACTTAGTAGCGGTAAAGCGTATTTTTCGCTATCTAAGTTACACTTTAGATTTTGGATTACTTTATCCGAGATCTAGCACTTATGAGTTAATCTCATATAGTGATGCCGATTATGCGGGATGCAAATCCGACAGGAAAAGTACTAGTGGCACTTGCCATTTTATAGGAAATTCTCTTGTCTCTTGGTTTTCCAAGAAGCAAAATTCCGTATCACTTTCAACCACCGAGGCGGAATATATTGCCGCCGGTGCCGCGTGTGCTCAGGTTCTTTGGATGAGACACACACTTAAAGACTTTGGTATAAATTGTGATACTTGCCCTATCATGGTTGACAACCAAAGTGCAATATGTCTTTCCAAGAACCCGGTACATCATTCCCGTTCGAAACACATAGATGTCCGCCACCACTTTTTAGATGACCATGTTGCTAAAAAGGACATCATTCTAGTGTACGTTGAAACCCAAAAGCAAATCGCCGATATTTTCACGAAACCCCTAAAGGAGGACTCCTTTGTGCGGTTGCGTCGAGAATTGGGGATTATGGGTGAATCCGAAATATAGGATTCATGTTTCATTCAATAATTTTGCATGCTATTATTCTTGACAATATCTCATTCATGCTAGAATTATTGGATTTTTCGAGAATTTTAAGTGTTATCTTAATTTTTCGTTCGATTTGTGCGTAATCGTCAAATTTCTGTTTTTCGATGTTTAATGGGGTAGTTTAGATGTCTATTGAGAGTTTTGAGATTTTTCGTCCAAGCGTATTATGGAGAGAACTTAATTTTCAAGTTTTTGACTCTTTAGTCGGTTCATGTTCAGTGACCGACCGACTAGATTGAGATCTAGTCGGTCAGTAATCGAACGCAGACCGACTAAATCTTGTCAGTCTTCTTGGATTCAGCCACTGTTTGCACCTAGTCGGTTCAAGCTCATTTACCGACCGACTAGTTTGTAAACTAGTCGGTCAGTGCTTGAACTGTGACCGACTAGTTGTGCCAGGGGCTGTTTGGTCATTTGGGAAATCGACCGACTTAAACTCAGTTTAGTCGATCGATTTCCATTCTAATCGATCGAAAACTCAGTTCACTCCGCTCAAAACCCCGACCCTTCCCCTTCCGATCGACTTCCGGCCTCTTTCCGATCATCTCCGCCGTCGCCGGCCGTCGTTCTTCCTCCTAGGGTAAACCTACCTCCTCCCTCTCCTATCTAGGGTTTCGTTTTCAGCTCTAGGGTTAGGTTTCTCTGCCTAGGGTTCTAAATTTCTTCCTCTAGGGTTTCGGATTTCTAGGGTTGTGCTAGGATTCGTTGATTTGATCTCGTGTCTTGCTTCGACTATGGCAAGAACACGCATTCCGATCCCTTCCTCTAACCCCTCTCCGATGACCGTTGATCCAACCTCTTCGGATCCCGAGCATCCAACCCCTACGAAGCGTAGAGCCAAGACCACCCATCCTTCGTCGTCTTCGCCTCCTCTCAAGAAGAAGAGGACGACGACCGCCAAGCCTAGAGGTCAACCCAAACCCAAACCCAAACCTAAGCCAAAGGCCAAATCTCTTGCCTCTCCTTCTTCGTTCCATACTCCTACCGATTCCGATACGGAGTATAATCCCGAGACCGAGACTCATAGGGAACCCACTCCTCCTATTCATCCCGAGTCTAGCACCCACCCTCGTACGTCTTCTCGAAAGCCTAAGGGAAAGGCTCCGATGCCGGTGGGCGGTGTCGATATTTCCTTATGTCGCGATGACCCTTTGTGTCTTGCGGCATATAATCGTATCGAACATTGTCCGCTGCTTCTGGAGCATTTCGTCCAGTTCAGCGACTTCATAGGGCTAGCTGATCTTCTGTCGTCGTCGGGTCTTCTCGATTACCTTCGATTTGACCCGAAGGCGAATCCTCGCCCCTATCCTAGATTAGTGAAGCTTTTCTATGCCAATAGGATCCGGGGTCAGTACGATCAGACCCACTCTATTGAGACGACCGTTTTGGGGACTCCTATAGTCCTCACTGCGGAAATCTTAGGAGAGATTCTGGGTATCTCTTCGTCTGGCCTTCTTCCTTCTGATATCTCGGTAGATGATATTTCCTCTCTTGACCAGACCATCCTATCAGAGATTTTCCATCAGATTCCTCCTGCTATGATTGGCGTGCCCTCTAAATCTTTTAAGCCAAATGCTTGGGTCCTAAATTTGATTCTGAAGTCGTGCTTGCTTCCCAAGTACGGCTCCTCATCTTTACCATCCCAGCCATTTTTGAAGCTTATCTATGCGATCTTCATGGGGAGCTCGATTAATTGGGCTCGAATTATACTCGACAAGATTGATTCTTTCGAGTGTATTCGAAAGTCCAATAAATCGGCTCATATTCCTTTTCCTTGCATGTTGACCCTCGTGTTTCGTCACTTTCGTGTCACATTGCCTCGTGACGATGAGCGTCCCCTCGGTCCTCCGCTGAATGCGACGGCCGTCAAGAAATCTCTTGCGGCGCTTCGTCACGTTCAGAGGACGACTCCTTCAGCGTCTGTCCCTGCCTCTGCCACTGCCTCTGCTTCTCCCGTTGCCACCCTTGATGACGTCGTCCGGATACTTCTTCGTCACGAGTCCCGCTTGGCTCGTACCGAGGAGGTGGTCTGCCGTATGGCACGTCAGATGGGTGTTGAGCTTCCTCCTTCCGTGTCTGAGGGAGAGGAGATGGATGAGATGGATGAGGAGGACGTTGAGGAGATCTGTCGTGCTTCGACTCGTGCCCCCAAGGGCACTTCTGCTGCTGCTGGTACTTCCACTTCTGCTCCTGGAGTTGCCACCTCTTCCGGTGTTCCAGAGCCATCTGCTGCTGATCCAGTTTCCGAGCCTGCTCATGTATCTGCTGCTGCTGCTTCTGTCGAGACTCCTGCTGCTGTTGAGCCTGTTGCTGAGATCTCGACTCCTGCCCCGACGATTCCATCTGTTGAGACACCTCTTCTCCCTGCAGATCCTGAGTCCACTCCGTCGACTGGACCCACGGACGCTGCAGATCCTGCCTCCTCCTCGTGATCGTTGTTCCGAGGACTCTCCATATACACTTTGGATGATGTATTCTAGTGAGAGAGTTTTGGGTTAGGATGGGGTTGAGAGTTGCCTTGTTGTATTGCTTTTGTGCTTTCTGATTGTCGGTGTTGGATTGTATGATATGTTGATGATGATGTATTTCTTTTTGATGATATGTAGCACTTGATATGATGTATCTCTTATATTCGATGTGATATCTTTTGGATGTACTCATGTTGTCTCTATGTATATATATGTTCATCATCGATCACTTTATCTTTTATTCGTCGTGCAAATTTAATATTCGTTGAATATATTTGAAATGTGATATCGAATCGACGCATAAAAAGTTGGTTAAATGGATTTTATAGAATTGTTTTTCATGCTCAAAATTAACCAAGAATATTGAATATTGAAGAGTATGTTTCTTTATTCAAGACATGAATAAACATTTGGTATTTTTTGATGATTTTGATTATCGTTGATTTTTATTGATAATGGAAAATTTGACACACCTTGTTTTGATTTCCACATTTTTCCCTTGGTGTCAAGTTGGTCCATTGTCTTCGTCTACGACTCCCGATGTTGGATTTTACATTTCCTAATTGTTGTCGTTGTATGCCCCCCATTTTTGGGATAATGCCAAAGGGGGAGAGATAATGATAATAAATAGCGCAAATGAAAAATTTAACTCAATTTCCAAGAATCTAGTTTGATATGTTAGATTCAGGGGGAGTTAAGATACAAATAAGGATTTTCAAAATCCGATATTTCAAAAATCAATTCACTTTATTTATCTTACTCGTCTGCTTGATACAATTCATTTATATTCATTTTGGAATTAACGTGTCATCAATGCAGGGGGAGTAAGTATTTTACATTTGAATTATTATCTTTGATTATTATTTATGTTGGTTTGTCATCACCAAAAAGGGGGAGAATGTTGAATATTGGACTCCCCGGATTTGGTTTTGGATGATGAGCAAACATAAATAATTCATGAACTAACAATTTGTGAGCGCAGTATTGGAGATCGTCGCCAATTTCACGAGAATATTCAAAGCGACATCTCAACACTTCCAAAAGCTCGTATTCAAGCCTAAAGCTTCGTTGAAGTTCATGCAACGCTTTGGAAATAATGAAGATTCAATCGAAGCTCTCAAAGACCGTTTATTAAGGTTTTATTTATAGTCTTTTAGTTTCGATTGATAGAATGTTAAGCCTTGAGTATATCTTACGTTTCTATCTTCATTTCGCTCATTTCGTAGCTCTAGGATTCTTGCACATGTTCACTCTAATTTCCTCGAAGCGTCGCGCTTCGATTCGGACCTTGTTGTGCATGTTAGTTGGTACAAGAACAAGTACTGACCGACTAGATGGAGATCTAGTCGGTCGGCCACTGTTCTTGGACCGACTAGTTTCTGTCAGTTAAATCTTTGTTCTTTACTGTTTACAGTTAGTCGGTCTACGTTGACTCACCGACCGACTAGTTTGTGAACTAGTCGGTCAGTGATGCTTCTTTGACCGACTAGTTGTGATTTACTGTACATGCCAAATTTCTCCTAAGCTACTGTTTACCGTTAGTCGGTCTAAGAACGTTTGATGACCGACTAGTTGACAATCTAGTCGGTCAACTTTTGTTCTTGGACCGACTAAGTCAACTTGCCTTCAGACTAGTTTTCTAGGTCTGAAATTCTATCTCTTCTCTGATCTGCTCTTAGTCGGTCCATGCTTTGTGACTGACCGACTAGTTGATGAACTAGTCGGTCAGTGATTGTTCTTTGACCGACTAATTCTCCCAGATTTCTTTCCGTTGGAGATTGACCTAACTTATGTTTTTGGGTTCCTATAAATACGAACCTAGGTCATTTCTATCTTCAACAGAGCTGCCATTAAGAGATTCATTGAGCCCTAAAGAGATAGCCATTCTCCCTCAAATCTAAAGCTCTCTTCCTCACAAGAAATCCATTCTCTCTCATTTCTAGATCTAGAGAGAAGCTTGTTCTTGGTGAGCTCTTCAAGCTATTGCTTGATCCAAGTCTCCAACTCTTCCCTAGGCACCCATTGCTGCTCATTTCCTTGGTGCTAGGGCTTGGTGACTTCATCTTCCTCAAATCCTTCATTCCACCTATTGGGTAAGAAAAACTCAAGGTATAGGATTTTGTGGTAAGAGTATTTATTTCATTTAAACTCTTTATATTGCTTATTGGCTCTCTCGGTTGTGAGAGAAGTTTGTGATCCCGGGTTGTGGGATTCACTTTGCCATTGCATGTATGATTTGATCTTGTGAAGGTTTTTCACAAGATATTCATAGTGGAAATCTTGAGTTAGGGTTTCTAACTCAAGTATCCGGAGGGGATCCGGGTGGTTGGGACGTAGGATCACCGGGAACAAGTCGGGGAGACTTGGGTGGATCCGAACCCATTAACATCGTTTGTTAGCTTTGTTTATTTCATTGTTGTCAATCAATTTAAGCTTCCGCAAATTGATTTGGTGGTTGTTTGCAATTTAATTTGGAATTATACGCCTTATTATTTTAAAGTACTATTCACCCCCCCCCCCCTCTAGTACTTGTGCAGTAGCTGGTAGGGCATTACATTGGATGCTTGGCTTGACGCATACAATTCCTATGAGGATTCATGTCTCATGGCTGTGGAGGAGAAGTCGTCATCAAGCTCTTATAAGGATGATGATGTTGTTGTTGAGATCGAGGAAGAAAAGATCTCATACGAGGAGCTTGAGTTCAACTTTGACTTGATCTCCGAAAAGGCTAGTAAGTGCATCAACCCTTACAATAGATTAAAAGCAAAATATAAGATTGATAAGGGTAGATTGAATGAACTAGTTATTGCAAGTGTAATTCTTGATGAAAATCATGTTTATGACACTTGTGAGAGAGACACACTTCTCTCTCAAGTTAAGGAATCGAGTCTTTCAAATGAAAATCTCATTGCTCAAAACCTTAGCTTAGATGCTCACATTCAACAACTTACGTTGAAATGTGAAGAGGAATCCCGAAAGCTCATAAGCTTTGTGTATTCTAGGGATTCACTCCACGATTTGTTGAAAAAACAACATCCGGCAAATCATAGAGGAGGTTTGGGTTATATTCAAAATGTGGTTCCCAAACCCACCTCTAATTCCTCTTATGGTGCAAATACAAGAAATATTGCTAAAACACCTAAGAAGAATCACCATGCTTTCGTGTACAACAATAACACCAACAAGAAGCATGTAGATCACAAGGTGATGATGAAGAATGAAGAATCTTCATTTTTTGCTAAGAAGCAAAATCCTCATTCTTTGCATGCTAAGAAATTTGTTTCTACACCTAAGCATGTCACATCCTTCCCTCTTGCAAAGGCAAAACCATTGCCTAGGAAATCCTCGAGATTATGGATTCCCACTAAGGTTAGTGTGCAAGAGAGACATAGTTACATCAACTCTCTAGTTAGGGATGTGATCACCTCGTGTGATTACGTTAGGAAATCAAACTCCTCTTGGGTTTGGTTACCTAATGTTTGGGTTCCTCACACATATGCATATTGCATGGGTATTGTGCTTCTATGTTTATTTTAAGCATACCCATTGATTGTGTGTGTTTCATGATTTTGAAAATATTTTCAAATTTATTTCTTTTCATGAAATGGGGACCTTGGGGTTTATTGACATGCATGCATTTTTGATCCATGTGTATGTCAATAGGGAGTTAACATATTATGTGTTTAAATTATTTTAAGACATATTTTAACTCTCATTTCGGAGGTTATTTGAGATCATTATTTACATTTGGTTATTTTGGGTCTCAAACCAAACCTCTTGTTTATTGCCAACTTGTTTCATGTCTCATTGTTTTTGGCAATATCATTGTGTATCTTTGAAGCTTGATTCTTCCATATCTATTTCTTTGATACATTTTAAGGCCCATGGCTCCAATAATTAATTGGTATTATATCCTAGAAGTCAAAAGTTGACCATTTCTATGATCTAGGTGGAGCATGGGATAGTGAATTGATACCCACTAAATTTTTAAATTTGGTATCATACATATCTTTCGTTTCTTGCATATTGTCACATCTTGGTTAAAGATGACAAAGGGGGATGTTTTTTATGTCCACCTTTTTTACGATGTCAATGGGGAGAGATATATGCATTATGTGATCATATCTATAGGGGGAGAGATATATACATATGCATATGGGGAGAGATATCTCTATAGGGAGAGATATATGGGATTAGATAAACCATTCATGTTTGCATGCCTTTATTCTTTGCAATTGGTTTATGTAATCCATGCCTATTATATGTCACCATGTTTTTATTGGTATTATGAGTATTTACCTTTGTGTAGCTCATTATATAATTGGTGCATATAAGTAGGGGAGATCATTAGCATTGTGCTTTAATTCTTTATGATTTACATAATGTGTGTCATCATCAAAAAGGGGGAGATTATTGAGTATTGGTGTTTCATACCAATCTTATTTTGATGATGATCACAACATTATGTTGTTGCTAATGAATCTCATGTTTTAGTCTCTCAGTTTATTTCAAAGATATCTTTCTTGGAGACTAATCACTTGGTGTAAGGATGGACATCATGTGAAGAAGGGCCAAAGTTTGGACTCAAGGAGTGCCAAAGCTTGGAGATGGTGGAAAGCAATCAAGGCATCAAGATTGATGACTTAGACTCTTAAGAAAGCATTGTAATCCATGTAATTTACTTTATTGCTTTCTCTCTCTTTTGAGTCTAGGGTTAATGTAATGCCTTGCTAGATGGTTTGATCATTCATGCACATGCATTTAACCATCTTAGTGAACCTTAGGATTATCATAGAATCCAACCCAATAGGTTCACTCTGTCCTAAGACTCATTTGGAGTCTCTGGCTTTCCGTCAGTCGCCTGATGAGGGAAACACAGCCGACTGGGTGATTTCCAGTCGCCTGTAGATCCTTCTACAGTCGCCTGATATACACAACTCAAGTCAACATTTCAATTGACTCAAACTTGAGCTTTACGCACAGTCGCCTGACGATCAGTTTACAGTCGCATGTATATTTACAGTCACCTGGAAATTGGCCAACAGTCGCCTGTCTAGCGTAAGTACAATCTCTGCATCTCTCTGTCTTCTCTCCATATTTTACAGTAGTCGACTGATGTAGAATGTACAGTCGCCTGACTATTTGACAGTTGACTGTAGTATTAACATCAGTCGCCTGTGCGAAGAATTGGAGAAAGAGTGCAGCTCTCTGTTTCAATCCATCCCCTGCTGCAATCGTCTGCTGAAGGATTTACAGGCGCCTGTCCTGTTTGTCAATCGACTGTATTGACTTCTTCAGTCGACTGTCCTGGCTCAGATTATAGCCGTTGGATATTTTCTAGCCGTTGATCAGTCGACTATCTTTTGATCATCAGTCGACTGATCCTGTCGTTTTCACCCAGTTTCTAGCCGTTGCAGATTTGTTCATTTGGCTGTTTCTTTGGGTTTTTGGGCTTGATATAATGAGTTTTAAAACATTTTAAAACATTTTATGTGTTCATATGTGTATGTGAGCTTCTAGCAAGGCTTTAATTTGCTAAGACGGAATAAAAAA
Source organism: Scilla litardierei (assembly GCA_030789695.1). NCBI lineage: Eukaryota > Viridiplantae > Streptophyta > Magnoliopsida > Asparagales > Asparagaceae > Scilla > Scilla litardierei. The sequence continues at coordinate 73,973,772 of CM061130.1, forward strand.
ATTACATCAAAAATCACATAATTACATTGAAGTCCATTGATGTATTTTCCATGCTTGAAGTTCATTGCCTTGCTTCCTTAAATTCTTGGCATTGTTGAGCTCACTAATCCTTTGAGTGCTTTTTTGATTTGCTTTGTATTCCTGCACTCACGTATTAGATGACATATTTGCTCATCATCAAAACTATATGAGGTGACTCAATACCCAACATTCTCACTCTTTTGATGATGACAAACATGAATGCAAAATATAAGATGAATATTAGATAAAACTTGCACGTCCTGCAACACAACTTGTTAGTACAAACTAAAAGTTCTAAGTACCAAGTCTGAGTGTTGCAAATCATATTATATTATGTATTTTCCATGCTTCAAGCTCTTTGCCTTAGCTTATTTGCCTTGTTGAGCTCACTAATCCTTTGTGTGCTCATTTGATTATGAGTGTGCTGCCATCACTTGAGAACTCTTGACAACACTTGATAACTCTTGACTCTATAGAAAATCTCAAGAGATCAATAAGCCACTCTCAAGCTCCCTCATTTCCCTCTATTGAGCATTCATCTTCCTTCATGCATTGAAGTCCAGCTCAAGGGAAATCATCCAAGTGCTTTCAAGCATATTTCAACACTTGGAGATCCTCTTCCATGCTTTGCATTCATTCATGAGTAAGCATCTCAAGGCATAGGTAAGAGTATTTACTTTACAGGGTGTAATTTGTTTTCCTATTTCTCTTTGTGGGATTAGGATACTCTCTTTGTGGGAGTTTCTCTCTTTGTGAGAGGTTGTCTCTTTGTGGGACTAATTAACTCTCTTTGTGGGAATTAACTCTCTTTGTGGGAGTTCTAGTGTCCTAGTGTAGGGCTAACCCTAATTCTCTGAGTGGGAATTAGTGATTCTCTGTGTAGGAGTCTTGATCCTTGTGTAGGATGTAGTGCCCTAGGAAGCCACTGCACATGTACTCGAGGGGGGGTGAATAGTACTTTTAAATACTAATGAGTGTTATTCCTAATTATCGTGCAATTAACAAACAACGATGCGGAATAACTACAATCAAGAAATAATGCAAACGCAAACACAATGGTTTAATGGGTTCGGATCCACCCAAGTCTCCCCGACTTGTTCCCGGTGATCCTACGTCCCAACCACCCGGATCCCATCCGGATACTTGAGTTAGAAACCCTAACTCAAGATTTCCAATATGAACACTTGCGAAAACCCCACAAGCGCAATCGACCTACAATCGATGACCGTGACTCCCACAACCCGGGATCACGCAAAACCTCTCACAACCGAGAGTATACAATTCAAATATAACTGAAATGAAATGCTTACCAACAAAATATCTATGCCTTGAGATTTCTTACCAAATTAGGGCAAAGAGGATTTTGATGGAGGAAGAGTCACCAAACCCTAGCTTCGAGAAGATGACCAGCAATGGAAGCCTAGGGATGAGATGGATGACCTAGAATCAGCCCTTGGCTTGGAAGGCTCACAACCAATGAATCTCTCTTGAGGAATAAGAGTGAGGGAGAGATTCTTGAGAATGGGAGAGCTTGAAGATGAGAGTTGAAAGCTTCTCTTTGAATCAATAGAACTCTGGAAATAGCAGCCTTGGATCCTTTGAAATAACCCCTCCAGGTATTTAAAGGATCAAGGGAAAAGAGAGAGAGAAACGTCACTTTCAAATCTCCAACGGCTCTAATCTGAAGCAGACTAGTCGGTCTAAGAAGGATCACTGACCGACTAGTTCATCAACTAGTCGGTCGGTGATTCAACATGGACCGACTAACAGCTCGACAGCCAAAAGAGTGATTTCCAGGCAACCTGAACTAGTCGGTCTAAGAAGACTTGCCAACCGACTAGTTTGCCAACTAGTCGGTTGGTGAGTGTTCTTTGACCGACTAAGAGTGAAATGCACGAAGCTGAATACAAGTTACACTAGTCTGTCTAAGAACAAATTCTGACTGACTAGTTTCACAACTAGTCGGTCGATGAATGTTCTTGGACCGACTAACTGTAAACAGTAACTCAGGCTGTACAGAGGCAAGCTCAACTAGTCGGTCTGAGAAGGATTCCTAACCGACTAGATCGTCATCTAGTCGGTCGGTGAACCTTCTTTGACCGACTAATTGATCGACATGGCAGAGCTGAAATGAGTTAGGACATCTAGTCGGTTCATAAAGAGTTACCGACCGACTAGATCGTCATCTAGTCGGTTGGTGACTCTACTTGAACCAACTAAGATGCACTAGAAGCTGAGGGAAGAAGCGATAGGCTTCGGGAAAGTTTCTAATGGCTTCTAAGATAATCTTAGCTCTAAGATATGAGTGATATGAAGATAGACAAGTAAGAATTACTCAAGGCTTAACATTCTATAGATCGAAGCTAAAAGACTATGAATAAAACCTTAAGGAACGGTCTTCGAAAGCTTCGATCAAATCTTCATGACTTCCAAAAAGGTCCAAAAGCTTCAACGAAGCTTTAGACATTGAATACGAGCTTTGAGAAATCTTAAGATGTCGCTTTGAGTGTTCTCGTGAATTTGGCGACGATCTACATAACTGCACTCACAAAATGTTAGTTCATGATATATTTATGTTTGCTCATCATCCAAAACCAAATCTGGGGAGTCCAATACTCAACATAGGATTGGTTGGGTCCTTGTGTAGGGCATAAATCCTCTTTGTGGGGTATCTCCTTGTGAGATTTGTATTCACTTCTCTGTATGGGGTTATAGTGAATATTGGTGTGGGTGGATGTACCCAAGTTTGGGGAACCAGGGTAAAACTTTGTGTTTGCGTTTGGATTGATTGTGCCTTTTAATTCCTCTTGCATTTATAATTCCGCATTTGCAAGTTAAATTTAATTGGACAATTTTATTGCCATTACACTATTCACACCCCCCCTCTAGTGTGTGTTGTTAGTATTGCAAGGGTTAGACGATCCCTACAAAATCGTCTTCCAATTACTTGTCTAACTCTGTCTTTTGAACTTGTGAAGTTCCATGTTTTTTCACCACATATGTTCTCCCCCTTTCATCCAATTTTGTTCTCTTTCTAGAAATTCCACTACTACCCCCAGAATCCATAGCACTAGTACAAGAGAAAGAAACATCCGTGGAAAGTGCAAATTGACTCTCATACTTGGAGAAGAGCTCATATAGTGAATCACGGACTTTGTTAACATAGATGTAAGCAGTATCAACATAGATTGATTCAAAGAAACACTCAATGTAAGTCATCTTATATCTAGAATCAAAAACCATGCTAATACTCATCACCAAATTAACCTCTTGTCAATACTTCTCATACTTGAGCTTCATATCAAAAGCCATATCCCGAATAAAACCATGATCACTTGACTCCCAAGTAAGAATACTTTCATAAACATCACAAACACCTTTGAAGTACAAATTAATGGTTGGGTACTTCACACCAGAAAATACAAGTGTAACATCATAAAATACTTTCAAACATTCACAAACCACCCGCCCAATTTCCCATTCTTATACAGTAGGCAAAGACTTGTATTCGGTTGCTAATTTTGCTAAACGATTAAATGCTGGGCGTATTACAAGAGCACTCTCAACCATGAGATAAGTAGAATTCCATCGTGTTGGGACATCATAAGAAAATCCCTTGCCAGTCAATTTTTGCCAGTCAATTTAGTATGAACTAATGCATTCTCAAATTTGATTCTTCTATTCTCTGATGATTTTGTGAAATCAAAACTACTTCTTATCTTTACCAGAAGACCACTTACAACTTTCAAACCATCTTGCACAATGAGATTCAATATATGTGCACAACAACGCATGTGAAACAAGTCACCATTGATAGGTAAAGCATCCTTAGAAACTAACCATTGCTTAACATGCTTTATCATTCCATCATTGTTCGAAGCATTATTAACAGTTATTGCAAATAACTTGTTATCAATATTCCAATTCAATGCTTTAGCTTTAATAGCTTCACCAAGCGCAGGTCCAGTATGTGGAGGAGGCAATGTCTGATACGCAATTACTTTCTTATGCAGTTTCCATTCATCATCAATGAAATGACTAGTAATGCAACAATAGCCTATATTTTGATGGTCGAATGTCCATAAGTCTGTGGTAAGACTAACTCGAGAAGACAATTTATCAAGTTGTACTTGCAGCTCACCTCTCAACTGAGTATAAAGTTTCATAACATCAGACCGAATTGTATTCCTAGAAAAGAACTTGACTTGGGGATTAAGACTCTTCGCATATTCCCGAATGTATTGATGCTCAGTCATATTGAATGGGTAGTCATACTTAGCAACCATACGAGCAAAGCACAAGCGAGAATAATCTTGATCAAACATCCAATTTACCAATTTAGAGGTTTGGTTGGAAGACTGTGATGAAATACTCAAAAGTTGTTGTCCACTTGCCTTCCTCTTATAATATAGACAAGATTTTAGATGGGTTTTCAAATGACTGGTCCCTTGGGTTGAATGTCCATTCAATTTTTTTTACAACTCTTGCAAATTGCAGTAACCTTTTATTCTTTGCCATTCGGTCCATACTCTACTACTTTTTCAAAGTCTTCCCAAACTACTGATTTCATTACTTTTGGGGGTTTATCTAAGTCTTGATGTGGATGATCAACTCCTTGCTTAGATAATTGACTCTCATTTTGACTTGATTGTACACCATTAGGGGCATTAGTGTCACTCGCAATAACAATGTTCGAAGCACAATTAGATTGACTTGTCATATTAATGATCAACAATGTCAAAACACAACATATATGAACACACATAAATAAGGTCTAGCATATCACCTAAAACTATTCAGACTTTCAAACATAACATGTATGAACAACCATAAACAAGCAATTTACCTGAGTTTTGTTGATCTACTATCAATTGATGAATGGAACAATGAGTTACAGAATTGCTATCAATTGATGAAATTGAGAATGCTGCATAAAACAAAAATAAGAAACTATGTTAAATGGGCATACTACATACATTCTTTTAGATAATTAAACTCATTGCATAAGAACACAGCACTTATAAATGTTAAATGTCAGAAAATTTGAATCTTTTTGTATTCAATCATTACAACTTACAAGTTTACAACTGACCCACGGGGACAAAATATTACACATGTATGAGAGTCGACTGTAAGATAGAGCATCTACGAAAATAATGTTCATTTGGCAACTACAGAATAGGAGAACATGTTCATTTGGCAATATGAATAACTCTATATTCTTCAGCACGTCGAATGTTCAAGCTTCTAAGTCCAAAACAATTGTTGCAAAATTCATAATTCATATATCTCAATTTTTTTTCATCCCAGATTCAAAGATCAACATGATAATGTTAATAACAAGAATGTAAAAATAAAAATAAGGAAGCCATATTTATCTCAACAGCTCAAAGAGTTGACCCATTCTGAAGGCACAATATGGTTCTCTAGGCGTAAAATTGATGAAGATTTCACACAAGTGAAGAAAAGGAAATTTTCGGCTACGATAGCAATCTATTTACGTTGATCAAACACCAATCCAAGCAAAATTCTGATGACACCACCTAAATTAGAGAAATTTCATCATAAAATAGCCATAATTACGCAATAAGATGCCATCTTTTCTACCTAATACATCAAAACAGCGAATCAAGGAGCAGATCTACATAATACCTTGAGAGATAAGAGACAGGAGCGAGGATGGACCTCTCTCTAATCGTGAACAAGCAGGAATGAGAGAGATCGAAATGAAAGAATCAGGTGGGGTTTCAAATCTCGCGAATTTTCATGGAGTTTTGGAATCCGAAACAAGACGGAGAGCGGAGGTAAACGAGATGCTCCTCCCCGTCTTCCTCCCCTGTCGATCTCCTGCTTCGTTTTTCTCGATTGAACAATGAAGAAGACGAAGAGGAATTGGGGAAATCGTAAACCCTACAAAAATCAGGCGGCCAGGTGCAGTCAATTTAGAAAAAGCAGCTAGGAGACTTTGGGTTGTAAACGGGTCGGGTTCGTTCCGATTCATGACACCCTCGTTTCCGATTACGAGATTATTCATATTCCTTTATATAATTTAATTATTAAATTTATATATATTCGGGTTCGGGATGAGCACATCCTATCCCGATCCTAAAATTATGATCGGATTCGGATATTTTCGGATTCGAATATTTTCGGATTCGGACAGCCCAAAATCGGTCGGATATTCGATTTTCCGGATATTCTTGACAGGCCTACTTTTAGCTACAGCAGTAGCATGCTTCACCTGCTTAGCCGCTTTACTACATTGCTGCCTGGTTGTTTTATTTCTCCACATGACTGCTTAATTTATTATTATTGCTACCTTACCTGCTTTATTACCATGTCATATATCCCGTGTCATCATTGTTGCTCTCATACTTTACTTATTGCACTTACATATATGACCACTGTTCCTTTACTTATTGCACGTAGTTAGTAACATAGTCTGTTCATTCCCATGCTTGTACACTGTTTTTACTACTATTGCTAGAATTGTTGTGACTTACCTACGGTTCCATCTTCATGGCACCGTAGACGACGCATGTGTTGAGGTAGATGTTCCTGAGTTGTAGAGCCAGAGTTCGACCATGAGACCGCAGCTTTAAGTTTTATTTTCACTTGTGTACTTCCTTTCTTTTATGTATATTTGTTGGAGTATATTGTACAATATGGATTGTAATAATTGGATATTATTTGGGTATTTTTGTACATCTCTGCATCGTGGCTATTTTGTTTTTACTGGTTAACTGCAGACCTACGAATAAATCAAATAAGTAACGGGCACTTGAGAGCGGGTCGTTACATTAATGAATTCTAGTCTAGCCACAAGAGCAAAAGTTTCATCGAAATCGATAAATTCTTCTTGTGAATATACATGTGCCACTAACCTTGCTTTATTTCTTACTACTTTTCCATCTTCATCTAGTTTTTTTCGGTACACCCATTTTGTGCTGATGACTGGATGATCTTCTGGTTTGGGAACTAGCTCCCATACCTGATTTCTCTCAAATTGGAGAAGTTCTTCTTGCATGGCTTCAATCCATGCTTCATCTGCAAAAGACTCATCTACCTTTTTCGGCTCAATGTTAGAAACAAATGCAACATGTGACATGTGTTCTATTTAAGATCTAGTTCTATCACCTGCATCAATATCACCGATAACTTGGGTGTGTGGATGATGTGTAACTTCAGGAAAAGATTTCGGTAAAGAATTGGAAGTGTTAACATCAGAAATAGGTGCAATATCAAAAATAGGTGTAACATCATCATCAATAATAATGCGAGCATTATTAGTAAGGGATTTGTCAAATGTTACATGCATAGTTTCAACAACATCATTGGTACTTTTGTTGTAGATTCTATATGCTTTACTACAAAAAGAATAACCGATAAATATGCCTTCATCCGCTTTGGAGTCAAATTTATCTAAGTTATCTTTTGTGTTAAGAATATATCACTTATAACCAAAAACTCTGAAATACGATACTTTTGGAATTTGTTGGAGCAATAATTCGTAAGTAGTCTTTTCAAAAGGTTTTCTTATTAAAACTCTGTTTTGAATATAGAACGCGGTTACTACAACTTCCGACCAAAAGTATTTTGGAAGGTTGCTTTCGCATAACTTTGTTCGTGCACACTCTTGGAGTGTTCTATTTTTCCTTTCAACTACCCCATTTTGAGGAGCAGCTCTAGGAAAAGCAAAAGCATGAGAAACACCTCGTTTTCACAAAATCTTTTAAAAGATTCATTTTCAAATTCATCGCAAAAGCATGAGAAACACCTCGTTTTCACAAAATCTTTTAAAAGATTCATTTTCAAATTCACCGCCGTGATCACTTCTTAAAGAAATAATTTTCAAAGTGTATAATCGTTCAATTCTTTTGAAAAATATTTTAAACTCACGGAAGGCATGATTCTTATTGATTAAGAATAATACCCACATGTATTGTGTGAAATCATTAACTATGACAAATACGTATTAGAGTCATAAAGAGATCAAGTTCTAGTCGGGCCAACCAAGTTCATATGAAGTAGTTCAAGCGGCCTTTTCGAGCTAAGAGCTCCAATACTATTAAATGCACTTTTATTCATTTTGCCAAGTTGACATGAGTCACACATTTTATCCAATTTAAAACTTAATTTTGGATGTCCATGCACCAACTCTTCCTAGATTGCTTACTCATGTTTTTGATTTTTACATAACCAAAACGTCTTTGCCATAGCTACGGGTCATTTGTTGAAACAATCAAGTAAACATTTGAATCATAATCATTTAATATAAGCATATAAATATTTTCTACTCGCTTACCTTTAACAAGAATATTTTTCATATCTTTATCATAAACTAAGCAAGCATCAAGAATAAAAATAACTTTTAAACCTTTATCACATAATTGCCTTATGCTTATCAAGTTGACTTATGCTTATCAAGTTGTGCGTTACCCCACTTACCAAACTTACATCTTTGATAAGAAGTTTTGAAGGGTCGCCGATGTTGCCTATGCCAATGATTTTACCTTTCTTATTGTCGCCAAAAGTTACAGTTCCTCGATCATACATTTTTAAAGCACTGAGCAATTTTGCATTCCAGGTCATGTGTGCAGAGCATCCGCTATCCATTATCCATATGTCCTGAAAGAAAATAATTGAATGTATTTAGTACCCACTCATGATTGGGTCCAAGTTGTTAGATGAAATTTCTACCATTATGTACAATCATTAGTGTTGGGTATCTAAGTGATATACATGAAGCATGTGGATACCCTAAAAGATGCATATATGTAAGGATCTTTTATTAGGAATCCAAATTCGATTTGAATTTCATTTCCTATGCATACTATTAAACATGGTGGAAATATAAACATTCTTTTCATGATTGCTCAAATATTTTGGTACCTAAATAGTATTATTTCTAGCAAATCTATTTGAACTAGGTATATGATGTGTGTTATGTGCAACATAGCTGTGACGAACAACATTGTGATGAGAATTGTGATGAATTTTGTGTTTTGCATTTTTACCATAAATAAAAGCATATTGATTCACATCTTTATGTACAATATTTTGAACAGATCTATTCTTAAAAGTAGATGCATGTATACAAGCTAGAGTAGCTTTGACATTTGGTCTGATCTTAACCTTTTCAAGTCTTAGAACAAGTTCCTCATGTTTGAGCTTACTTGACACAATATCATTTGCAAGAATTTTGAATTTATCATTCAAAGTAGTGACATATAAACTATGGTCAATTTTCAAAGCATCATGGTCACATGCTAATGTATCATATTTGACTTTCAAATCTTTACAATCATTGTTAGTGTTACGATGATGTTTTATAGAGTCATATCCATGAGCAAGAGAGTCAAATTTGTTCGTGAGATTATCACGTTCATTATGCAGAGCATTATACCTTTTGTCCAGGCTTTTGTGTTTCCTTGTCAATCTTTCATATTCTCTATATAGATTTTCATATGCACTAGCAATGTCAAAATCATCTTCATCATCAGAACCAGAATCACTAACCTCATTCTTGTTGTCTTGATGACCATCATGCATATTTCTTTTATAAAGCTTTCATCGTTTGATTGGATTGTCTCCATTGGTGTTTGAATCACATTCGAACTTGATCCGAATCTTTCCTCTAATATGTTGAGAATTTGATGTGTGGTATCTGCCTCTTCTACAAGATCTAACATCTTATCAGTTGAACCAATATAAAGTAGATGTATTACCTTTATGTTTCTGAAGTAGGCTTCTTCTTGATCTGGATTCCATCGAGTTTGAGGAGTGGTTGGAATCTAATATGGTCTTCTGAGAAATTGTGCGTACTTTAGATATTGTGCCTCTAAGAAGATCTCCATCCTTCTCTTCCATTGGAAATAGAAAGTGCCGTCGAAGGTTAGTGGTTTATGAATGCTATATACGGGAAAGAACGTTGTTGATACCATCGCCTTTGATATTGCTTTGATACCAAGTGTTGGATCCTGTGGATGGCAAACAACACTAGAAAAGGGAGTTGAATAGTGTTGTATGAATTATAAAATTTTTTTTCTTTAACAATTATAACACAATAATTCACTTCTAATGTTGCCTAAGAAACCAAGTATAGTGATCTACGCTTGGTTCTTAATCAACAAAGTACTCTTGCATAAATAAAAAGGTTAATTACAAGTAGACAAAGATTACAATCAGAGAGATATTTATGCAGCGGATAAAAAGAATGAACGTTGCAATATATTAATAAAGAGTTACAAAGATGATATATTGACAACATATAAATTCCTTCCGCAAATAAATAAGCAAACACAAAAAGCACGCAGAGACAATAGATTTTTATCATGGTTCACCGCAACTTGGGTACGTCCAGTCCCCGACCAATCCAGTATGAGATTCAATCCACTATTGCCTTAGCAATACAATTACCTATCTTCACTCACTAGGATTTCCAACGACCTAGTATCCCTACCAGGATTTCCAACCATCTAGCCTTGACTACGATTTTCACAACCCTTATTACGTAGGGAATCCAAATTAAAACAAGATCCGATTCTCCACAATATTTGGTGGAGATTGGTTTACACCCTACAAAATTCTATAGCCAAGATAATATTGCAAACGTGCTTATGTGGCTAAAAGAATTTAAAATGATCTTAGATCACACAAAGAATATAATTAAATTCGTTGTGATCTAGATGCTTTTGTTTTCAAAAATCCTTTAAAGAATATTAAATCAAACAAGAAGGATTTTGAAAAACGATTCTCAGTAGCCAAGATAAAATAGATCTCAAAAAGAATTTCAGATTAAAAAATGTGAGATCAGAAAATAAAACCAGAATTTGGCTACAACGATGAGAGCGATGAGAGCGATTGAAAATTTCAAGAGTATAGTTTTAGCTCAAAAATATAACAGGGAATTGATGATTTAGAAATGTTCTCAAGAGGCTCAATTTATAGAGTTTCTAAAATGAATTTAAAATTCAAGAACATTTGACTTCAGTCCAACAATCTGATGAGAGAATGAAGGGAGCAAAATCAGGAAGTCAAAACACAGCTGGTAGTCGACTCCACATGGAGGTAGTAGACTCCTAGTGAGTTTTCACTGAAAAATACTGCTCACAGTGGTAGTCGACTCCCAGAGCATTTTTTCACTGAAAATCAGCTAAAGAATGAGTAATCAACTCCTGGGTGTTTGGAGATTGACTATGAAGATTAAATCAAATAACTATGCTCTCAAAGAGTTTTAAAACGAGTTTAAAAAACTTTTGTTTCAAAAACGTTTTGTGTGTGTGCAATAAAACGTGGCTTTAACATATTCCTAAAAGACCAACTCACACACTTGGACTTAAATGAAGACTTCTGAAGCCGATCAGATATTGATGTAGATGCGTTTCGCTTTGAGTTTGAGCTTGTCTTTGGTTAAGCTTGCGCACTTCCATGAGCTTCATCCATGAGCTTCACTTGTGCTTGACGTAGAGCTATCAAACTGTCTTCATCTTCTGAGTGTGGTTGAGCTTCTTCGGAGTATGCGTAAAGATTATATTATTGATCGCACAACCTGCACACTTTAGATAATGTCATTAGTTCATTAACATCATCTGGTGTGCTCATCATCAAAACTACTTATGGGTTGGATTCGATTTCCCATCACTTTCCTTGTACTTGGTAGAATTCAGTTATATCATTTAAGGTGTAATCCTTTATGATATGATCTAAGAATTTTAATCTTTGTTGTAATTTGGTTATCGGCTTCAACTTTATACACCTTGACCCGATCTAAAACAACACCTTTGGGTTTAAGAAGATAGGTGTAACCTTATCGAGAGTGATCATTGATAAAAGTTACAAAATGTCGTCCACCATATACAAGGTTGGAACTCTATTAGAATCACAACCATTATAGTGATTTCTAGATGTTCAGAGGATTTAATGATAGAGAGAAGGTATTCCAAGTATGTTTAGATAGACGTCTTATTTGGAAGAAGAATTTGATCTAAAATTGAAAATCAAATTAAGATTAACCATCTTCTTAATGGTGCCAAAATGCATGTGTCACAATCTTACATGCCTCAGGGTGTGAATGGGCTGGGTTTGGGCTAGACTAGCTGAAGCCTTATCCATATACTTATCGGGCTTGAGTTCTAGGCCCGCGCCTGTTTTTAAAATTTACAGAATAGACTCGGGCCTTAATTGGACATATATTTTAAATAATAAGTAAATAAAATTCAACATTATGCATACTTTTTAATTTACAAGTAAAAAATCAATAATTATGCATTAACAACAAAGTATGCAATATGATAAATTATAAAAGTATTTATTATTTAATTAAATGTATATTTAATCTAATTTTTATAACAACATGAAGCGAGATGATTGTTATTTGTCATTTATAACTATGATAAATACAATATATTATAATATTCATTACATATGATGATTTTTAATTAGATCTCATGCACATAATTCAAAATAGAAGTGTAACGCACATTTAAATTAAAAAAAATCAAATATGTAGAAGCATAAGTCTCATTCGAGATTTATTCGTTTCCATCGGACTATGTACCATAAGCACATATCCGATCCATTATAAACGAGCGCTAGCGCAAATATGGCCATGGTAAGTTAGACTAGGGCCAGTGTTGGACCAAAGCCGAGACCTATCCATGCCAAATATCACAAGATCAACATTCATACTTATGGAAGAAGAAATGTCCTTTTTGAAAGATAATGTGATTACATTCAACTTAAAAAGCAAGGTACAAATCCTTTCCCAAAGAAAATATTATTTTTGGCCATCACAATTTTATTAGACTCTGTTACAATTTTGAATTCAACTTTTAATTCAAGATATCTATTGATGAAAAATATATATTATATCGTTAAAGTGCTATGGTCCAGCAGCATTTATCTTTGTTTCTCAACGGGACCAACATGGATCTATCTATAGTGGATGCAGAAAACATGCACCTTTAACCAGAGATGTATCAATAGAAAAAGAACCATCATATCTGAATGGCCTTGAAAAATAAAAAAAACGAAAAGAAAAGTTGAAGTGTAGTTACTTTTCACCTTCAGGAACAAAAATCCAACACAAAATAGAAAAAGAAAAGAAAAGAAAAGGTTTTTAAAAAGATTTTAAAAACCACTCAGATCTAACCCTTGGTTCACAGAACAACCCATCCATCAACTCCCATCTCCTCTCACCCCTCTGCCCGCCTCCGCCTCCCAATTCCTTTCATCCACTTGCCCACTTCCTCAGCCGTCCGATCCGATCCCCTCCAGAAAACAAACTCTCCTTTCGATTCGATTCGCTCCGTCTCGTTCCGTTCCGTTCCGTTCTGTTTTGCTTACTGGCGTCGCTCTCTCCCCTTCTTCCTCTTTCTTCTCTCAAATTCCCTCTTTTTTGTACGTTATTATTCCTATTGTCGCTTTAAGATGAACGAGCTCCAGATCAAGGTGGCGCGGGCTGTGCACGTGCTCAACCACGACGCCGAGTCCGGCAACCGTGTCGCCGCCAACCAGTGGCTCGTCCAGTTCCAGCACACCGACGCCGCCTGGGAGGTCGCCACCTCACTCCTCACATCCTCCGATCACCGCCAGTTCCTGTCTCCTCCTCTTCCCTTTCAAGCTCTCAACTTTGAGGTCGAGTTCTTTGCTGCCCAAATCCTCAGGCGCAAGGTAACTAAATTGCTTTACTTTAACGAGCGAGCGAGCGAGCGAGCGATAAGCTCATTAACGTTAAAATTAATTTTGATCTGAAGCTGAGGGTTTTTGTTGGGTTTTGTAGGTCCAAAATGAGGGGTATTTTCTGCAGTTAGGAGCAAAGGATGCGCTGCTGAATGCGCTGCTGGTTGCTGCCAAGCGATTCAGCTTGGGCCCACCTCAGGCGAGTATAATTGTGCTGAAAGAATTGTGCATTGACCCATGCATTTGTTTGAGCATTGGGGACCAAAGAAAAACTTATAATGCTAACTATAGTGATAGTTCTGGTGATCTTGAGTTCGTGGCATTGCCCATCCGCCCATTTGTTTTGGTTCTTAGTGTATTCACAGTTGCAATGAAAGCATATGCTTTTCGTTGAGGTGTTGGCCAGTTCACTATGTCTATCGCCTTAGAATTTGTCTATTTTCTATAGCGCTACAGTTTTAGGACTATATTACTATTATGAAATGCTATGCAACTTGACACAAAACCGAATAGTAACATAGTCAAATAAGAGATTACTATATCAAATATTGTAGAAATAGAGGAATGGTAAATCTATGATCTCAGATTGGCGAAGTAATGAGCAACTCCCTCACAAATACCAATTATACTTGTAGGATTAACCGCCTGTAAACCTTGATCGCATGCATGGCACATACATCCATTACTGATTTTCCAGTAATTTCTGGACACCGTCTATGTTCAACCATGACTGATTTTATTTATCTTTGAGAAGAGGTTGTTATGAATTAAAAAAAACTGGTACAAAGTCAAGAAGAATATTTCAATGTAAGGGTGCCCAGACATGCAAGGATTATTGCAGATTAAAATTTATTTGTACCCTCACTATCACTCCAGAGTTGCGTCGTGGTCAGATTGTAATAAAGAAGGGGTTATACGTTGGCATAGGTTGTGGCTGCGGACATTAAGTTTTCGTTCGTGTCGTCTTTCTAAATTCTTATAGTTTTGAGGATGTGATATCCAGCATCCTTAAGTAGAAATCAAATAAAAGCAAAAAAAAATCGTAACTCAATTTGACCTATCCTCCAGCTAGATGAAAGAAGTGACACGGAACTTTTTGGCGATATAAAAGGTTACTGGAGGTTATTTTGGTGTAACATCTGCATTTAGATATGTTTTCAGGAGCATTGCAAGAACTAGAGGTGCAATCCATGTTTTTGTTTGTAGAATGGAGGGGATGTATCACCATGCAATGAGATAGGTTTGATCACTGTTGCAAAATTCATCTAGGGTGGGCTTTATAATATTAGAAATAACAC
Organism: Scilla litardierei; assembly: GCA_030789695.1. Lineage (NCBI taxonomy): Eukaryota > Viridiplantae > Streptophyta > Magnoliopsida > Asparagales > Asparagaceae > Scilla > Scilla litardierei. The sequence goes on from CM061130.1 coordinate 73,988,774, forward strand.
AAATCAGACTTATTTTCATTACAAATTTTAAGAGGTTATGCTGCATCAGTTAAGGCTTGTATTAGTCAGGGGTTGATCATGTGTTATTTGAAAAGTTAATATGAGACAGGTTGGTTATGATTTTACCGATTTGCTTACCAGTTCCTCACTCATTGGAGGGTTCAACACAGTTAAAGAAGGAAATCATTCTCAACATTCAGCAATTTTTTAACAATTAACTTCTCTTTAGATGCCAGTCAACTCGTGGCACCATCTCTCCTTTGGAATCTATTAGTACCTGGACTTCTATGGCTATTAAGCCGACCCATTTATCTTAACTTCTTATAACCCGTCAGTGCCATGCATAAAATAAGTGAAAAATTGCAAAATCCGAATTAAAAATTTCAATCAACTCATTTGTTTATTATTATTTTCCTTCTTCCTAAGCTTCTTAGTGGAGCTCACTAAATTTATATGAAAGGGGCATCCATTTAGATGTTAATCACTCCCCATTTCTTTAAGCAGTGTTGTAGACAACAATTCCTTTACAGACAAACCCTTCTTAAAATGTTTTACGACATGAATTGTTACTTAAATTAATTTGCTACTTCTTATAACCCGTCAGTGCCATGCTTAAAATAAGCGAAAATTGCAAAAATCCAAATTAAAATTTAAATCAGCGCATTTGTTTATTGTTATTTTTCCGAATTAAAATTCAAATCAGCTCATTTGTTTATTATTATTTTTCCTTCTTCATAACCTTCTTAGTGGAGCTCACTAAATTTATATGAAAGAGGAATCCGTTTAGATGTTATAATCACTCTTTCTTTAAGCAGTGTTGTAGACAACAAATCCTTTGCAGCCCAGCCAAACCTGATAAGATTTTTTAGGGGTTTGATGGATAGAAATAGATTTTTGATGAAAAGATGAGTTTTTGTTCCACTTTGCAACCCGAAAACGTGACAGTTTTACATGAATTGCAGGTCATGTTATTTACGAGTGAAAACAACATAGCCAATAGCAAAAATATACCAACGTACTTGCATAAAATTTAAAATCTGATTTATAATATAAGAGTTACAATATCTCCAGATACAAAAGAAATACATAAAATACATTCACTCATAACATAATCTCTCAAAAGTCTACGTCCTATGTCGCAACCTCAGAACCCTCGTATTCCTAATCAGCACCTAACGGTGCAACAATATGAAGGGCCATCAGATCAGGATGAATTTACAATAATTCTAAAATTCAGAATGTAAACATGGTACATGTGCATGGCTGAAAGAAAATAGGAAACAGAGTATACATAAGGTGACGGCATGATAACTAATGACATGAATGTAAATCAGTTACACAATTATAGTCTATGTTATATATGTTCTAATCGAGATAAATGTAACAACTATACCAATTCTAAGCCGTTACTTATATAGGAAAGTATGATATACAACCCGTAAGACCAACTTGTACCATGTGGGCGCTCACCCGAGCCGGGTCCAAACATGAACAGGAAAGAGGACTCGAAATCCATCTGACAATACTAGTATGAGTTCAAACGGATGTATGAATAAAATCCAATCGGATACCAGATATGGTTGTGTAATTTTATCAGTTATAATCAAACGTATGGTTTCAGTTGTTTCCGTACTCTCTCTAATATAAGTTACCCCAAAAACTCAGTGAGTCTGAATATCAAGTGGTTGTTAAAGATTATACAGTTTCAGTGTCAGTATATGTGGTGTTTCAGGTGATTTTCTTAAGTCAATGTGTCATGTTGTTTCCTGAGTTTCATGCCATGAAGTTGTTGTGACAAGTGTCTAATCATGCATCGGTGGTGATATAAACAATTTCTTTATGGGATGTAATTACTCTAGCATGCATCATATATCATCAAAAGGAGAACAAATCTATCAACAAGTTTAAAGAGGCACATCATCATTAGCATATATGGTTAGTGTGTAATGCTATCCAAATCCATTCTAAGTTCATAATTTCCAATGGTTTAAAGCCAACATGTCAATAAGCTTACTTTCCAAACAATATGCCACAAGTGAATCACTATCCAACGGGTCCAATTAACCAACAAATTATTGCACATGAGAAATAACAATCTACTTTAAGAGCATATTCAACATAACCCAACTCAATCATATATTCTAATTGATGTTAGAAGTGTTATGTAATCATTTGCATGCATGTAGAGTAATTCTATGATGGTTCATGGGGGGAGGGTCAACAGAATGATATTAGGGAAGTTTCATCATCGATCATGCTAAAGGGTCAAATCCATATACACTCACACACATGCTTTTCATATTTTCAGCCCACATGTATCAGCATGAATAATTTTCAATAATTTAATAGCATGTATAGTGCAGAAATAATCCCATGACCCAACCAGCAGCAAGAGGCAAGAGTCCAACTAACATCCACGTGTAGAAGCCCAATCCAACCAAGGGCATATAACCAACAAAACAGTGGCCTAAAGGCCAGTAACAAGTAGAATGTTACTAGAAGAGAAGGCCAAAGGCTTGTAGCCAACCAAATCAAAGAGCCAAAGGCTCGTGACCAACAAACAGAGGGCCAAAGGCCTATAACCAACCAAATAGAGGCAACCGCCAGCATTGCTACCGTATGGGGACGTCGAGCGGCAGCGGCAAGGGTCGTCGTCAAGCCCAAAAGATCAGTTAACATAATTGCCACTACAGAGAGAATCTCTTACAAAACCATAAACCCAAATTTAAAACCAAATTTAGAATTTAAAGGAATATATTGAACACCATGGAATCTTGTCGGAAAAGGGGAAATCTGAGTAGAAACCCAGCCTTAGACCAAAAATCCGAACCAACAGAAAATATTCGAAAGAAGAGAAAGAAATAATTTTTACAAGTGACCTTTGAAATCAAATGGCCTTACCCTTAAATAGAGAAGCATGCGGGTTGAAGGGGGCACAGAGCACGTGTGGAAGTGAAAGAAGGAGGCAGATCTCAAGATCGGCAGCCTCAAGTGGGAGTGACTTACCTCAGGGTTGAAGGGGCAAGAGAGAGAGAGAGACATGCAGATGTGATGAGACGTGGAGCGGCACATGTAGGAGATGTGACGTGGAGATTTCACTGGGAATCTAGGGTTTTGTCGAGCGAAACCCTCGAGGGGTTGTCGGGTCGAGTGACCGAACGAGGAAGGGGCTTCAAGAGTCTTCATCGAACGAAGAGGGGTGTGTGCGTGTGGGGTGGGGGCGTGCGTGTGGGGGTTTAAGAGGAGAGTCGGCCTGGGATTTGTGGGCTGTGGGGTTAGGCCTGGGGAAAAATGAAAAGAAAGAAAAATATAAATAAGAGAGGTGAAATGAGATGGGGGTGTTCTGGGTTTGTAGGTTTTGTGGGCCTCAGCTAGGCCATGGGTTCTAAAAAATGAGAAAAAGAAAGAAAAGGAGGAGGAGCGGGCCTCACGGGTGGGTCGAAGGAGAAAGAAGGGGAAAGAAGAGAAAAAAGGGTAAAAAAGTTTTGGAAAAAATACTTTAGAAAATATGGAAAAATTTGCAGATAAAATTACTGGAATTAATATGAAAAATATGGGGTATTACAGATTTTTAAGGTAAAGGGGATTTTTAGGTCTAGAAAGTGGATTTGGGGAGGACAGTTAAAAGGTTTATTGATAATAAAACTGAAATACCATGATAGGTGGCCTCTTTCGAGAGGACGACCGCTCTCCCAAGCTTCAGTTCAAGAGGAAACCGAGCTCTTCACTAGATCTAAGGGATCTATCCCTAAACTCAATCAATTTCTTTACAAAACTCAACATAAACACTCTCATATCTCCTTCCTTATTTTTAATAAAACTCCTAATGAGTTATCGCCCCTAATTTACTAAAATATCCATACTCTAAGTTTTTGGCCTAAATTATAGATCTGTCCTTGGACCCTCAAAATTACAGAAATGCCATTATACTCAGAAATTACAGATCTGCCATCCCAAGTCTATCGTTACTTTATTCCCCAAAGAGTCACCTTGTCTTGAAGGTGATGCATGAAGCCCAAGGGCCACGCTACTCAGAGTGAGGGTGCTCGGCTCCTCCTGGTCGAAGCTTGTAATGCCTCCACTACCATCGTCATTGCTCTCGAAAGGTCTATCGACTTCCTGATGGCCTCCTTTTGCTTCGTCGAAGCCTTGCGTGTATCCTCTGTCGTCGCAGGGCCATCCAAGGTCTCCTGATACGACCATCACTTATCAGCAGAGGAGACACGCGGGAGCTTCTGGGGCAAACTTGTAATTTTAGGGGGGTTTATGCAATTTTGGAGATTAGGGAGGTCTTTTTGCAAATCTGCAGTTTTGGGGTATTAGTAGTGGCCGGCCCTAATTGTATGGCTCATGCTTATTTTGGTGAATGAAAACCCTAGACCAAGGTGTCTACTTTGGAGGATTATGCTTTCCCCTCGAATAGAAAGCTAAAAGATCTCTCCAGCTCGAATAAGGGCTTATCTTTTGTTGTTCCAAATCTGAAATCAATAGAAATATTCTCTGTTCCTCTTAATTTCTCCCCTCAAATCCCTATTTTCCATTATACAAGCCGTATGATCTATCAAGTTGGTATCAGAGCGGTTGATTCATGGTGAATACGAGGTCGAAGGACAAGATGGAAGCATTGGAAGAGAAGTTGGCGAAGTTCGAAGTCGAGATCCATGAAGTAATTAAGAAGAGTGCCAATGAGCAAAAGGACGAATTGGATCTGAGGTTTTCGCAACTTATGGAGGCCTTAGGGCAAACCAATTTGAAGATTGATGTCTTGTCGCAGCAGAGAGATCCAAAACAGATCGAAACCCTAGATCTGGGAAGAAAAGAGCGAGTTTTGGTGAAATGGAAGGAGACGAGAGTTTCGCATCGCGAAGGACTTCTTTCGGATGCAGATTAGGTGGCAGATGATGAAGATCTCAACTCGTACGAAGGCAAAGGAGTGCAACCAGAACCTTACAACCATTATGGGGGAGATCGGGACGCAGAGGTGTCAAATTGGAGGCAAGAGGGCTTTCGCCTCCCTGGCGGGTCGCCAGGGAGGCCACGCCCCCCAACGAGTCACCTGGGGGCCGCGAGACCTTGGCGACTCGCCAGGGCGTCGCCGAGCCCTGTCAAGTTCGCTAGGGCCCTCTGGAGGCCCCGGCGACTCGTCGGGGCCTCCAGATGGGTTCAGCGACCCGCCCAGGCCAGGCAGGCCTTTCGACGGGCCGCGCGGGTCCCGAAGATGACGCTGCTGGGTGCCGACAGCCTATGGGGCATCCGACGCACCTGCAGCAGGGGAACGGTCTTCGAAGGGGCTTCGTCGATGAGGGTCACAGAGGTGTTTGGGAAGCTGATTACTATGATGGGGGACCCCAAGGACCCGAAGCGGAGTTCGAGGAGTATGATCGATACCACGAGGATGATCGAGGAGGTTACGGAGAAGGTGTGATTGATTGGCGAGGCGGCGCGAGGCATGGTGGAGATGTAAGCTATATGGGTATGGTGGACCCTGCCAACCCCTTTTTCGACGACATGAATACCCGCATCGTAGAGGAGTTCCAGGGGGTTTTCTGCGGAAAATCGGGTCAGAAAGCTGAAGATGCGTAACTTCGAAGGAGAGAACCCCGATTCATGGCTGTACAAGGTTGAGAGGTACTTTGCGGTATCTATGATACCAGAGGAGGAGTGGTTTAGGGCCGTTGGGGTCTGCTTGGAGGGAGAAGTGTTGTCATGGTATCGATGGACGCAGCAAGACCAGCCTTTTCACACATGGGAGGAGTTTACTAGACTCTTGATGGAGAGGTTTGGAGAAGTACAGGCGAGCAGTGCTTTTGAGAGATTGTATGCGCTGAGACAGGATGGGGGTGTAAGGGATTACATCTAGAAATTTGAGATGTTGGTCAGCCGGGTCAGCGGGGTGTCGGGATAGTCGCTGGAGGGGAACTTCATGAAGGGGTTTAAGCCGACTATCAGATCCGAGGTGAGGGACCATGGACCAACGAGTCTGCGAGGTTGCATGAGTTTTGACCAGGATTGTGGAGGATAAGTTGGACCAGGAGAGGAAGGCCCGTGGGCCTTGGGGAGGATCCTCTTTTTAGGGGCAGTCACCTGCAGGAGGTCGAAGGTGGTCACAACAGGTGAGGCACCAGCCATAGGGACAGAAATCGACAGGGAGAGCGGGGCCATGGCACGGCCAGCGGGGCAGGTACGTCGGATGATCGAGGCAGAGATACGAGAGAAGAGGGCCAAGGGATTGTGTTTCAAGTGTGATGAGAAGTTTTTCCCTGGACACCGGTGCGGTGACCGTATGCTACAGATACTGAGAGTAGCTGACGAGGACGATGGAGAGGATGGGGCAGAGTTGGAGGCTGACGACGAAGAGGCTCAGGAGCATCTACACTTAGATCTGGCAGAGGTGTCCCTCAACTCTGTGGTGGTGTTCACTACTACCCGCACCATGAAGTTGCTGGGGCAGGTGGCTGAGTTGGAGGTGACAATATTGGTCGACAGTGGGGCTACCCACAACTTCATTTCACATCGGTTTGTGGAGAGACTGAGGCTAGACATTAGTGATATAGGCAGGTTTGGCGTGGTGCTTGGGACGTGGTATTTGGCACAGAGTAGTGTCATATGCAGGGGACAGATCCTTACGATACATGGGATTCAGATTATAGCTGACTTTCTTCCTCTGGAGCTGGATAGTACGGACATCATCCTAGTGATGAAGTGGTTACAAACCCTCGGGGACACGAAGACCAACTAGGGGCTACTCAGGTTGGAGTATCAGGAGGATGTATGGACTATAGCGTTGCAGGGAGATCCCAGCCTATGCCGCTCACGAGTTTCTTACAACGCAATGACCAGAGCACTGTAGTTTACAGGAGGGGGATTCTTGGTGGAGTTCCAGAGCCTATTAGTAGCGGGGGATGTAGAGCCGGGGAGCCGGAGTTAGCACCCGAGTTAGAGGAGCTGCTTGGCCATTTTGGAGAGGTTTTTCAGACTCTGCATGTTCTCCCACCGACACGAGACCATGAGGACGCTATTGTCTTGAGGGAGGAATTTCCCCTATTAGCGTGCGTCTTTACCGGTATCCTCAGGTGCAATAAGACGAGATTGAGAAGATGTTGGAGGAGATGTTGCAGGCATGGATGATACAGCTGAGTGTGAGTCCTTTTTCTAGCCCGGTCCTGCTCGTGAAAAAGAAGGATGGTAGCTGTCGTTTTTGCGTAGACTACCGAGTCCTAAACAAGGAGACGGTGCCCGATAAATTTCCAATTCCAGTTATCGATGAGTTGCTTGACGAGTTGCATGTAGCTGCGGCGTTCTCGAAGATAGATCTGAAATCCGGGTACCATCAGATACGGATGAGGGCAACAGATGTTCCCAAGACGGCGTTTAGGATGCATGAGGGACTTTACGAGTTTTTGGTTATGCCTTTTGGGCTGACCAACGCCCTGACGACATTCCAGGCCTTGATGAACAAGGTCTTCAGGCCATACTTGCGGAGGTTTGTGCTGGTGTTCTTTGACAATATCATCATCTATAGCAGTACTATGGAGAAGCATGCAGGGTATTTGCATGTGGCGCTATAAGAGCATCGGTTAAACGCCAACAAGAAGTGCCTCTTTGGGCAATTCCAGGTGGAGTAATTAGGCCACGTGGTGTCAGCTGAGGGGGTAGCGGCAGATAGATCAAAGATTACTGCCATGATGGATTGGCCTCGTCCCACGACCTTACGAGGATTGCAGGGGTTTTTAGGCCTGACAGGGTATTACAGAAAGTTTGTCTAGGGATACAACACTATTGCTTGGCCGTTGACGGAGCAGTTGAAGGACAGCTTCTACTCGAGCAAGGGGCGACCAGGGCTTTCGAGGCCCTGAAGCAAGCGATGACGATAGTGCCCGTGCTAGCTTTGCCTGATTTCAGTAGGCTTTTTGTGGTGGAGACGGATGCGTCCAGATATGGGCTTGGGGCGGTGCTGATGCATGATCAGCGACCGATGGCTTTCTTTAGTCAGGTGTTGTCAGCCCGAGCATGGCTGAAGTCCTTGTATGAGAGGGAGTTGATGGCGATCGTCTTATCGACCCAGAAGTGACGACCTTACCTATTGGGGAGGAAGTTTGTGGTGCGGACGGATCAGCAGAGCCTGAAGTACCTTCTGGAGCAGCGCACGAAGAGCATCAGAAGTGGCTGTCCAAGTTGGTACACTATCAGTTCGAGATCCAGTACAGGCCAGGCTTGGAGAATAAGGCAGCGGACACATTGACTCTCAGGGAGGAGGTGACAGAGGTGGGTGCCATTTCTGTTCCAGTATTGACAGCCTGGGAGCCGCTGGCGTGGAAAATTGAGGCAGATGGGGGATTGATGGCCATACGAGAGGCATTGCAGCGGGGATCTACCAACCATTCAGGGTACACTTTGAGTGAGCAGAGGCTGTTATATCAGGGGCGGTTGGTGCTACCGCGGCGATCTTCACATATACCCACCATCTTTCAGGAGTTCTATGGTAGTTCGGTGGGGGGGTTATTCAGAGGTGCAACAGACTTACAGGAGGATGGCGAGGGAGGAGGATGGCGAGGGAGCTGTATTGACCGAGATGAAGAGTGATATCGCCCACCTAGTAGCAGAGTGTGACGTCTGCCAATGTGACAAATATCTGGCGATGGCCCATGCAGGATTACTTCAGCCATTAGCCTTGCCAGAGAGAGTCTAGGAGGATATTAGCGTGGATTTCATTGAGGGGTTACGGAGGTTAGTGGGGTTCACTTCCATACTTGTGGTCGATCATCTCAACAAGTACGCCCATTTCATTTCTTTGCGGCACCCATACACAGCGGTGACGGTAGCTACAGCTTTCATGAAGCAGGTAGTTCGATTGCACGGGTTTCCAGCTTCCATTGTATCTGACCGTGACGAGGTCTTCCTGAGCAGTTTTTGAAAGGAGTTATTCAAGGTGCAGGGCACCACTTTGAGGAGGAGCACGGCTTACCATCCACAGACTGATGGCCAGATGGAGGTAGTGAACAGGAGCGTGGAGACCTATCTGAGGTGTTTTGCATCAGAGTCGTCGAAGCAGTGGGCGAAGTGGTTGGCATGGGCGGAGTATTGGTACAATACCTCCTACCATTCAGCGACGCAGAGCACCCCCTTTCGTATTCTTTACGGCCGTGACCGTCCCCCTTTGATACATTACAGCCGGGGTACGAGTCCAGTGTCTCAGGTGAAGGAGCATTTGGATGAGAGGGATAAACATCTGGAGGAGCTGAAGCGACATTTATTTAGGGTACGACAAATCATGAAGATCAGGGCAGACATGCATAGGAGAGATGTGCATTTTGATGTAGGCGATAAGGTGTATTTGAAGTTGAGGCCGTACAGATAGAAGACAGTGGCACGAAGGAGCAATGAGAAGCTAGCAGCCCGCTACTATGGACCTTTTGAGGTGACGTCTAACATTGGGAAGGTGGCCTATCGTCTACAGTTCTCTATTCACCCGGTGTTCCATGTGTTCCAATTGCGACGAGCTATTGGAGACCACACATTGTCCCATACTCTTCCACCCACCCTGACCGAGGATATGGATGTATTGCTAGAGTTACGGAGGTCAAGAGAGTTCGTCAGAGTTTAGCTGGGGTGCAGGAGGTGCTGATCAGGTGGCGCAGACTACCAGATTATGATGCTACTTGGGAACCTCGAGAGGTGATCCGGCAACAGTTTTCTGATTTCCACCTTGAGAACAATGTGACTCTTTTAGGGGGAGTACTGATACGATCATCACTTATCAGCGGAGGAGACACGCGGGAGCTTCTGGGGCAAACTTGTGATTTTAGGGGGTTATGCAATTTTGGAGATTAGTGGGGTCTTTTTGCAAATCTGCAGTTTTGGGGGTATTAGTAGTGGTCGGCCCTAATTGTATGGCTCATGCTTATTTTGGTGAATGAAAACCCTAGACCAAGGTGTCTACTTTGGATGATTAGGCTTTTCCCTCGAATAGAAAGCTAGGAGATCTCCCCGTCTCGAATATGTGCTTATTTTTTTTTCCAAATCTGAAATCAATAGAAATATTCTCTTTTCCTCCTAATTTTTCCCCTCAAATCCCTATTTTCCCTCGTACAAGCCCTAGGATTTATCATCTCCATCATCCTCGCAAAGTCCAGATGGAAGCCACGGTGGGCCTCTTGCTCATCTGAAGGTCTGTCGCGTCCAAGATGTTGTAGTCGAAGCTCGTAATGGCTATTACCTGCAAACCAGGGGTTGTGGGCCCTTGGAAGTTGTGTCGGGCATTGGGGAACCTGACCAGTGCTCGCGGGCCCCATGACGGCATGCCCGAGGCCTACTTGGGTGTGGACAGCCCTCCTAGGGCCTGCTTGGGCCTGGGCAGCCTACCCTAGGCCTGATTGAGCCTGGACAACCCGCCCAGGGCCTGGGCAGCCCGCCCAGGGCCCGACTGGGCTTGGGAGTCCGCCCGCGGCCTGGGCAACCCGTCCGTGGTCGTCTCGCGCTTATCTTGTCTGGAACCACTCCTCTCCTTGGATTGTGGTGAGGGTTCCCGCCTTCCACACATAGATCTTTACTGTCCGGATGCATATTCTACTCAAAGTTGATGACTGTTCCCACTTTCTGATTGAAAAAAGGCGTCTTTGACACTAGATCTGCGCCACTGACTTCGTGTTTATTCAGATCTGACTTGCTAGTCTCCTCTGGTCACAGACGCCTCTACTCCAACATTTGCTCCAATATGAATTTCAGTCCTCCAATATCTTAAGCTGTCGTTCCTCCCAAGCATCTATTTTTTCCTCGTCGCCATCAGGATCTATGATCTGATACTAATTTAATAGGATTTCTAAGGGTTTGATGGATAAAAATAGGGGTTTTGATGAAAAGATGTGATTTTTAGGTCTAGAAAGTAGATTTGGCAAGAAAAGTTGATATTTTTATTGACAATAAAACTGAAATACAGTGATAGGTGACCTCATTCGAGAGGACCGCTCTCCTAAGCTTCACTTCAAGAGGAAGCCGAACTGATCTAAGGGATTTATCCATAAACTCAATCAATTTATTTACAAAACTCAACATAAACCCTCTCACTAATCTCCCCTTTATTTATAATAAGGACAATTTTTGCAAATAGGCCAAATTTAAAAATTAATTTGAAAAACCGACATATTTTTTTATTTAGCAAAACCGACCTTTTTTGGATTTGGGACCAAAAAGAGGTCGGATTGGGGGCTGGGGCACGTGTGTGGCCTCGGCCGCATCTTCAGAGTGCGGCCGAGAGCCGCACTTTGAGAGTGCGGCTCACCGCCGCACATGAAGAGTGCGTCGGAGGCCACACAAACACGGAAACCCGCGACCTTGCGGGCTTCTGTGGATCTTCTCCAATTCATCCGCTGCGGCCGCTCCTTCGAAGTCCGGCGGTGCCAAATTTTTTTGGTGATTAATCGGCTTTATTTCAGGTTACTTATAATCTGTATGTTATATTATTAAATGTTTTTTGTGATTTTTGTACAATCTAGATTGAAATTTAGGGTTTTTGAGATGAATCTAGTTGGTGAAATTTTATAGGCTTTTATAAAATGGAAGAGGTTGGACCCATTACTAATGTGGTCTTGTATGACCAAGCACGTCATCGTTCTGCCGATGTAGTGCAAGGGCAGGTAAATAAAAAGAATTTATAGTCAAAGTAAGTAATTATGATTGAAAGGAAAGTAATTAAGGTGTGAATTATATGTTTGCAGGCATCGATAGCAATTGTCGATCATGGACAAAAACATACAAAGTGGAGATTAGATCAGCGCGCACGACCTTATATTGAAGCCTCCAGATTACACCTATGTGCGCGCTTGCGTTGGGTCCGGTTGGACCACGCATTGCTGACGGCTTTGGTTGAAAGATGGAGGCCAGAGACAAATACATTTCACATGCGCCAGGGAGAGATGACAATCACGTTGCAGGACGTGGCAGTCATCACAGGCCTACCGATTGATGGTGAACCTATATATCAATGTGAAATGCGAGATAGCAGCTGGGGTGCGTTGATGGAGAGACTACTTGGACAGGATACCCCACAAAGGAAAGCAGCCAAGGTAAAACTTGGTTGCGTGATACATTTACTGATTTGCCTGAGGATGCAGATGATGAGGACATTCAGCAGTATGCACGGGCATATATGCTTCATATGATTGGAACCTTACTGGTTCCGGATCCAAGCAAAGGATCTATAAATCTCCGTTGGTTGACAAAGATAATTTTGAAGAGGCCGGTCAATATTCATGGGGAAGTGCGGTGCTTGCGCACTTGTACGCTGAGCTCAGCAAGGTGGCATTAAAGCAGACAAAGGCTTTATATGCATGCGTGTTATTATTGCAGGTATAATTTTTTTCGTTAGCTACAATAGTGATATATATATATATATCTATATATTTCACATTTTGAGGAAAAATTCATATTTATAGGTTTGGAGCTAGGAGAGGATGTATGTAGGAAGACTAAGGCTCCTGCAGGATGTATTTGCTTACACCATTCTCTATGGCTTCAGGTGGAATACGCGAAAATCATTCATGGAAACTGCTCATGGGAACCTTGATACATACAGAGACCAGTTTGACACAGTAGAGAGTACGCATGTGTGTATATGTAAATTTTATAACGTCGGTGATCAATTGATATATAATAAAGTACACTGATATATTTGTGTACTTCATGCCTAATAGGTTACATGTGAGCCTTATGTAGAGCGATTCGAGCAGCTGTCGGCGTTATGTCGCGAACATCCCGAGTTATGGCGAGCGAGGGTACCCATATTCTGCTGGGAAGCACGGGTGATGCATGCACCCGACCGCATCATGCGGCAATTTGGTTTACGGCAACACATCCCATCTGCACTCCCAGTCTTGGCGGGGAAGCCAAGACCAGCGCAGCCAGCAGATGTGACTGTAATCAGGGATCCTCTTGCGCATTGGATGAATAGAGCAGATCACATTGTGCATGAGGGGGATGTGGTATCAGTTGCTGCATATATGGAGTGGTATTGGGGGATTACCAGGAGGTGGATTTTTCTGAGGCAGCAACCCCCGTTCGCACAAATGCCCCGAGGACCCATCGAGCGCCAACATGTAAGAAGATGTTCAAGTTTAATTTTTTATAGTATTTTTTATAACCAATATGCTTAGTACTTAATTTGTTTTACAGGTTGCAGGATATGTTTCATTGTAGATATGGCAGGCCAAGTATTGCAAACACATGATCAGGGGTTGCTGCATACGATGAGGACCCATATCGATGATGTGCTACATCGTACACGCCATCTTCCAGAAGGTGTAGATACGAGCGAGCTGAGTCGTTTATATAGGATGGGTGAGGCCGGCATTTCTCAGCAGGAGCATACCAGAGAAGATGACGCCGGCACTTCTCAGCAGGAGCATCCTAGAGCAGATGACGCCGGATCCTCTCAGCAGGAGCTTACAGGAGTACATGAGGCCTGCACTTGGCAGCTGGACCCTCACGGAGGTTATGACCCCGACACTTGGACACAGCACCATCACGGAGGTTATGACTCCGGCACTTGGCAGCAGCCCCCTCCCATATCATTTGACGCCGGAGCTTGGCACCCGAGCATATGGGATGTTCCAGCCGATTGGCAGCAGCAGCCTACCCAGGGTACATGGGATGAATACATACCAAGAAAATTGGAAGTGGTTTTTCGCATGTATATATGAATACATACCAAGTGCGCATGGACGAACGATTACCTTCATTTCAGATAGAATGAAAGGAATTCCACGAGCACTAGAAGATGGATGGCCGGCACATTATCACCATAGGTATTGTCTGCGGCATATTATTGCAAATTACAAGGTGAAAGGATTCCGAACACGTTCCTTAGAGGGAAACTTCTGGATGGCTGACATTGCATCAAACTTGCTGACATACAATGCCTATCGTGCCAAAATTAAAGACGAGTCCATTAAAGCAGATGCGTGGATATCTGCAGATTTATATGGAGAAGAAAGCATGTGGGCGATGCATGCCGATCGTGGGAAACGTTATTGTATCATGACAACAAATTGTTCTGAGAGCTTTAATGGGGTGCTCAAAGGTGCTAGGGCTCTACCTATACAAGCATTGATTACAAGAACATTTTACAGGTTAAATAAATATTTCTTCAGTCGAAAACTAAGTGGGCAAGGGTGGACGACAGATTTTGTGCCCACAACAATGGACATTATTAGGACACGGAGGGAAGAAGCCTGAACATTTATGCTCACAAGGTTTAGTGATTGTTAGTGGCAGGTGACTGACAATGATGGTCTCTGTTATACTGTTAAGTTGCATGACGAGAAATGCAGATGTAGTTGCAATATTCCTTCGCTTCAACACATCCCATGTGCCCATGTTATCGCCGCAACTTCCAGACAAGAATATGGTGCAAATATAGCATATATGCCATTCTGATCGCCATGGTATAAGGTTAGCAGATATCGCCTTGCATATGACCTTTATTTCACCCCATACCCGATGCACGGTATTGGAAGGCTTGTGATGGTCCCAAATAACTTCCACCCGACAAAAGAAGACCTCCAGGTCGGCCTACATCTACACGTATTCGGGGGGCAATGGATATTCCGCGCGAAGGAAGCCGACAGAATAGATGTGGCAATTGTCATCAACTCGGGCACTACAAATCACGCTGCCGAAATCCTCCAACACACGCGTATGTTGATTCTTCAATTCATATATTTCTTGTGGATATACATATGTTGTTCTAATTTATGCTTATCTTGTAGGTATTCATCTCAAGTTCGCGGCGGGTCTTCATCACAAGGCCGCGGCGGGTCTTCATCACAAGGCCGCGGCACGTCTTCATCTCAAGGCCGCGACACATCTTCATCTCAAGGCCGTGACAGATCCCGCACATGATGCAATGATGGATGTTACTCTACTGATACTGTTGTGTTAGGGCCATGATTGATGTGTTAGGGCCATGTTTTTTGTAAGTTTGTTGAATTCGACATGATATGTATTTTGAAATTGAAACTACTATGGTTGATGAATTCAATGTTGTTTGATTTATGTGTTACTTGAGCTTGAATTCGATGTGATATGTGTTTTGATTTATATGAACTTTCGGATATCCAAGTGATGTGTTGTGATATACTATTTGTGATATTTGTGATACGCTATGGCTGTGAGAAGTATTAGTGTGAGAATAATTTGGGTCACGTTTTGATTTTTATATGCATATGCTGTGATGAATTAGGGTTGAATTATCGGGAGAGTAGGAGAAGTAGCTGCTGAAATTAAGAAGAGCAGCAGCAGCAGCTATTTGCATTTGCAAACAGAGAGGAGAAAGCAGCAGCAGCAATTCGGCTCTGTTGTTGTGTGACCTTGGCCGCACTTCTCAGGTGCGGCCGAGAGCCGCACTCTGAAAGTGCGGCCCTCGGCCGCACTCTGAAGATGCGGCAGAGGCCACACACGCTCCCCAGCCCCCATTCCGACCTCTTTTGGCCCCAAAACCAAAAGAGGTCGATTTTGCTAAATAAAAATAAAAGAGGTCGGTTTTTCAAATTAATTTATTAATTTGGCCTATTTGCAAAAATTGTCCTTATGATAAAACTCCTAATGAGCTGTCAACCTTAAATTACTAAAATACCTGACTTAGGGTAATCAGCCTAAATTACAGATCTGCCATGGGACCACCAAAATTAAAAAATGCCATTATACTTAGAAACTACAGATATACCATCCCAAGTCTATCAAAATCTTTCTTAAAATGTGTGACGACAGGAATTGTTGATTAGTTTGCTAACCAAATCAGGCATCATGCACATGATGCACTAGGTAATGATTTTGATAATATCCCCTTGAATAAATTCTCTCTAGTACCTGTTTTTTTACCAGAACCATGTGTTTGGTTGCTGTAGGTGCAACACCAACTCCTGATGTCGGGACAGCATACTAGTGTTTGATAAGTTTTGCTTTTAGAATTGCATGTTTTGCAAACACTTGTGTTTGGCTTGACACTGCTATTAAAAAAGAAAAATAGAAGGGAACTTAATAACTACAAGGGTTGATGATCAAATTGATAACTTCCCTGATTAGAATAAACTGGCTCTAATTGGTATCTTCCAACACCTACTGTTGGGGTTGCACCCAAAATTGATTACAGTTTTGATAGGAGTGCAATGCTTTTTTTAGTACACTAAAAATTTGCTTAACAATTTGCTTTGTGTAAACAATCTACCAAACACCGAACAATCTGTGTAGTCTAAGCAACATGCGGCTCCAACTATTCCCAACTAAACATGCTAAAACATTACATATCCTATCTTGCAGATGCGTGGAAGATTTATTGACCCATCGGATTATCCAACACAATGGTCAAACGAATATTACATGTTGAAGACCAATAATTTTTATAGCTTTTATGCGGGATGTTGTCCATTATCTTCTTTGATCTAATTGATGATAATAACAAAAAAGAATAAAGCTCAACACCTATTGGGATCGAACTTTCAAAGAAAGATAGTATAAGGAACTAGTTGGATGGTCTGTATCGATTGCATTACATTCATTATACAAATGAGGGTTGTCGATGTGACGTTTGTCCCAGTCACAAGGACAAACGATTGGCCAGTGGTGCTCCAAATCATCTCGGTGGGGCCCAATGGGGGGGTGGGTGGTGGTTTGGGCTTAGTTTGGGCTGGGTTTTTGGGGAGTTGGTTTGGGGTGTATTTTTTGCGCTTCGATCCCTGCTTTTCCACCTTTTGGCCCCCCCCCCCACGCTCCTCACACACACACACTCTCTTTTTTTTTCCACTTTGGCCCCCTACTTCTCTCCGCATTTGTGCCCGGGCGACGACTGCCTCCGTGGAGGGCATGTGCAATTTCTAGTTCATTAACATATCATGTTCTTCACAATATAGCTTCCGGACATCCAAAATGGACAATATGAAATAAGGTGGGTTTCCTTTTAATCCTAAAAAAGAATCACAACAATACCCATTATATATTTATTTTTTATTAGTCGCATTTATCCTCATTGGTGAAGTTCTGACTGCACATATCGCCAAAGTATATGACATGGATTGAAGGTGGGTCCCATATTATTGTCGATTATTGCTGCAAATAAAACCTAAACTTGTTTATTGCATTATCTGATATTTTTGCCTTTGCTGATTGTCCCAATGGAATGCACATGTTTTTGTTTGTTTCATTGACCAAGAATGTCATCTTTAGTGGAAAACTGGTTACACGGGGATTACTAAATAATTATTTTTTCGTTGAATTGGCTAAGAATATCCTTCTGCATTGATTTCTTATTCTGCCAATTCTCGTGAGAACTTATACATTGGTTCTGGCATTGACAAAAAAATTCTCGTGTACTATTCGTACACTAATAATTTCTAAGAAGATCCAGTGACTTTTTTTGGGCTGCATTAGCTGAGAGTTTGCTTGTCTTCTCCATCTCTGCAGCTATTAACTCAGATATGTCTTGCGCTGTCAGCACTAGTTCTCCGGGCAGTAGAGCACAAGAAGCCAATTGAGCAGCTTTTCTCCAGTCTCGATAAGCTGCAGAGCCAGGAGAATGGGGATGTTGCTGTGCTAGAGATGCTGACTGTCCTTCCTGAAGAAGTTGTTGAGGACCAGAATGGTGATCGTAACATTAATGCTGCAAGCAGATGCCAGTTCACTCGAGAGGTTCAAGAGAATCTTATTGATAATTTGACTTTACCATTCATTTTTTCTTTTAGCTTTGCCAAATAAGTCTGTCATGTGATGCAGCTTCTGTCCCATACGCCCACGGTTCTTGAGTTCCTTTTAGTCCAATCAGAACAAAGGCTTGATGATGACATTAAACTTCATGAAAGGAATCGGAAGATTTTGAGATGCTTGCTGAGTTGGGTGAGCATGCAGTCTTGCGCTTCGTGTGTGTGTGTGTGTGTGTGTGTGTGTGTGAAATGTGTTTTCAGATCTGCACTCTTGATCAGTTGCACTTGTTATCAGATTATGTGGTAAATGGTGAAATGTGTTTTCAGATCTGCACTCTTGATCAGTTGCACTTGTTATCAGATTATGTGGTAAATGATTTCAGATCTGCACTCTTGATCAATTGCACTTAGATATCAGATTATGAAAAGTTCATTTCACTGAAATTGGTGTCCTGCCC
Organism: Scilla litardierei; assembly: GCA_030789695.1. NCBI lineage: Eukaryota > Viridiplantae > Streptophyta > Magnoliopsida > Asparagales > Asparagaceae > Scilla > Scilla litardierei. The sequence goes on from CM061130.1 coordinate 74,006,919, forward strand.
AGCTTATCCATAGAAAATATATTTTGAAAGTAGCTTTTATAAATGAAACAAGTGCGGAAAGTTTGTTTAAAAAGGTACGATGAAGTCAACCAGCTTTGATATCAAATATGACACACAATGGAAGAGAAAGGAGGTTGTGATGGGGGGATTTGGGGAAATATTTGATTTGATAACGTTCAGGCATCACACCGCAGAGATATGACGATCACCAGCTCACATGTCTTGTCCGCGCAGATTTTTGGAATCTCACATTTATGCAACCATGCCATACTCGTACTCTAATGCAAAAGATTTAATTTTGGCAAGCAAAAAAATTTACATCAATTTTACTCAATTCTATTCAATTCAATCAAAAGAATATATCCAAGATCTTTCTTTAAATAGGCTTACAAGACTCTCAATATCCTTCGACTGTCAATGCGGGAATAAAAACTACCAAATTAAGAGAATAACAACTAAAATAAGACAATAACAAAAACATTCAATTTTATATTAAAATTCAAATGAAAAAACTAATAACCCAAATACTAATAGAAAAGTACACTCTGATGTAAATTTGATCCTCATCATCATTGATTGTTGGAATATGTGAATAATTGTGGGAGTAGGATGCAAAAGTCACTTCCTGGGTTCAAAATATCAAATGCACAACTTGGCTTCGGGGAGCATTCTCTAGCAACACATGCAAACGAGAAAGCTTTTGTTTTTCTTGTCCATTTCTTACCCTTTCTTTTGGGCAAAGGGGGTGATTGTCGTTTTTTTTCGCGGGGCGTGGGGGTTGGGGTAGGGATGATGAAATTTGAACTCCCATTTTCAGTCGGCAATATCACATTTGGTTTTTGTCATGGCTTTCAGTTAGTTTGAACCAACATGGCTAGATGTGTGCCTCACCTCATTGACTGATGCCGTCACTTTGATTATAGAGTTTCTGATTGTAGCTTTGCATACTGCATCTACATGTTATCAAATTTCCAGTTAATTCTCCAGGATTTAATGGACTTGCTGAAATTTTTCTTAAGATTCCTCAGAGCACTGACATCTTCTTTAACTTGCCCGTTAGTTTTGATATTTCTGATTTACATCAGGTTCGTGCGGGATGCTTTTCAGAGATTCCGTCATCTTCCCTGCCAAGTCATCCACTTCTGAATTTTGTCTTTAATTCTTTACAGGTGTGTGTTACAAAAGAACTATATAAGTTTTCCAGCTGCATCTTTATAGGTTTATACTTTATAGACTCTTTTATTTACTTGTATGAAGGCGTCTTCTTCATTTGATGTGGCCATTGAGGTTCTCATCGAACTTGTTAGCCGTTATGAGGTAGGTGCCAATTATGATCTTTTACTTGGCTTTATAATGCAAGCAGTAACATTCATTTAGCACAACATTTTTGTAGTTAATTTTGATATTCACTTATCAGGTATAAAGTTCTGTAATTAAACTTTTTTTGATATTTCAATTTTATGGTTAACGTTGCAAGCATTAACATTAATTTAGCACAACATTTTTCTAGTTAATTTTGATATTCACTTATCAGGTATAAAGTTTTGTAATTAACCTTTTTTTGATATTTCAATTTTATGGTTAACCTTGCAATATATGGTGGTAAATGGTATTTATGTGCGATGATCGGTCAGCATGGGTAGGGCTATTGACTTGAGGTGTGTCAGACCAGAAAAAATTCATATGATCAAGAAATGTGGGCACAACAAATGCTGGTTGGATACTTCTAGGGAATACCGAGCTTAGTTATAACAACAAATCGAACTGCATGTTTGTAATGAAATTGGATGATCTCCTCCAATCACGTTAATCTACATGTTATTAAAAGTCATGCAAACCATTTCCCAATCCACCCAGTGGTTGCAAAGTCAGCGGTTTACTGACAATGTAACAAAAAGAATCTCATGATCCATAAGATAAAGGTCCTCAAGACACATGCCCCCACCTCCCCTCCCTTTTTAGATGTTGTGAGGCATTTAGATTGTGACGAATGGAATGCACATCTATTGGGATAGCCTATCTTGAAGATCATGAAGCCTCTCTTGTTATATTGTCTCTGGAAGTTGTTTATTTTGCAGCCACTTAATGGATGGGCAAATGGTCTCCAAAATATATGTTCTTTTGTTATAACTTCATAATAACATGTGGATTAATTTGGATGGAGTGGATTGTTGAATTTCATTTCATATCTTGCACTTTGTTTTGCACATAGTTATTCTGTGAGAGTATTAAGGCTGCCTCCTAAAACGTATGTACACATATATATGGGAAAAGATTATTGTTAGGATTTTTACACTTATAAACCAAAAGCGCACGTCTGTCATCGTAGCGCTAACAGGTCGTCCTCAGGGAGGTAGGGTAATTGAGTACTAGCTCAATCCTAGGTCGTGGTTAGCTATGTGAGTGAAATGTGAAGTGTGTATAGAATAAAGAGAAACAAATAGAATGAAGGGCTCTAGGGCTAGGTGTCACCCTAATGTGGATTGAACATGGATATGAACTCGTTGCGTGGTTATCAAATCATCCTAGGGTGAGGTTGTCTGACCTAAAATTATTCTCTTACCCCCACTTCTGTGGTGCATGATAGGATATTCTCTTATGCTACCTCGTGCCCCCACTTCCGTGGCACATGACACGCCTATCCCACGTGTAACTAAACCCACTCCCGCAGCGCATAGCAACACGACGAATGAGTTAAAAGACAATCTTCCCCAACCACTGTTCAGACATTTTTCATGGACAGAAACTCGGTCAATGCTAGAAGGGTTCTCATTACGCCCTAACTTCCGTTGGCGACGTAATTAGCATTAACCGCACATAGGGATTGAGACCCTAGAGTAATACCAACTTCTGTTGGCCATCAATCTAAGAAATCAGTGAATGTGGATTATAATTGTCCTAAACATTACCCTAATGAATCATTCAATTGCCAACAATAAGATCAATTCATGCACAAACCCACAATTAAGGATCCATCAAACCCTATATTAAAATCTACTCACAAGACATATATAGAATTATAGAGAAACACATAGAATCAATGAAGAAACACATAACAAAATAGAAAACACAAAATTAAAGACGAAATACTTATCTCTAATTGTTTGCAATACAAGAATCTTCAATACAAGCTTGCATCAATGAAGGAGAACATATATAAACCTAATCTAACCTACCATACTTCTAAAAACTAAGAAAATAGATGAAAAAGAGATGAAAAACACCTCTAGCCGTTGTCTCCCTTCAAAACGGCGCACAAAATATTTAAATAACCCATTAGAAACCCTAACGGGTCAAGAAAAACCAGACCCGAAACGACCGCGTGGAATAATCCATGCGGTCGCATCGATTCCCCCCCAAAACCATCATTTTACGCACTTGGAGCCTCTGAAACGACATGGTCGCATTGTTTTTCCACGCGGTCGCGTTGTTCCAGTTTTGTAGCGCAACCTCGTCTTCCAGAAATGTATAAAATCGCTTCGGTATCAAAAAATACAAATAAATATGCGTTGGAATTGTGACGAGACGCTCTTCGAAGGAAAAATAAGGAGAAGTGAAGACGACCACATAGTTGTGAGCAGATCTTCCGTCTTTGTAAGGGTTGTGCACTTTCTTGTGGTATCTCCTCCACGCGGTCGTGTGGGGGTAGCCAGGCGATTGCGTGGCTCTTCTCTTTGGCTCTAAAGGTGGGGTTTGACGCGATCGCGTCGATGAAGCGACACGACTGTTTCATCAGAGAATAAATAGGCTGAAATTTCCAGAGATTTGAACAATCTACGCGGCCGCGTCGTTTGTATGAAACGGCCACGTCGATTGGATTTCCAAACTTCAAAATCTTCTTCTCTAGACCGTTTGATGCGGTCGCTCGTGACACCTTCATGTGGCCGCGTCACACTAAAATTGTTGCTCCTCGTGCCCTTCTTTGATCTCTTCCACGCGGTCACGTGGGATCTACCACGCGGTCGCGTGTGGCTTTTTTCTCTTGGATTCTTCTTCTTTTGATCCCGTTTCTTCGCCAAGTTTTTTTCTTTTGATTATTTAGCTCCATTTGGCTTCTCTAAGCTTGGTTTTAACCTGAAACGTAAATAAACACCAACGAGTGAAAAGGAACGGAAAGTATAATGTAATGGCGTATAAAATGTGGGTTTGTGTGATATAATGCATGGATAAACCCCACTAAATGTGTGTTAAACAACCACTCATTAAAATCTCCCAAGCTATACTCGTTCTCGTCCTCGAGGAAGACAAAGAAAGAGAATAGAGTGAGGGTATGCATGCATATGATAAATTAAATCAAGAATCTCACAACGCGTTGCATATATATATATATATATATATATATGGAGAATGAAAACTTTTAGATTATAGAATTGAATAGCATGTCAATCTCTATCAATCTATCAAGATAAAGCTTAAAGCATTATCTCTAATATAAATCAACATGCAATATACGTTATCACAATTATGCTCAAATCTCAAAATGTTTCTTTTATCACGCGTAGGTTATTAGAATGTGAATCGAAATTATACAATGATCGATGAAGAATTAGTATCGTAAAATGTGTCGTGAATCCATCCGGGAAGTCGTGTTTATGACACACTATCTTTCCATGATTCGTTGAATTGCTAGCTTCGTTCATGTTCTTATTTTCACCATTTTTTGGATTCTAAGTTAGTTTGTATAAGGAGCGTTTGGTCAATGACTCTCAGATCAGACGACCTTAGGGCATTGTGCCAAAAATGACCACTTAGACCTACTAGTTTAAATCAACTAAAGATCTTTATTCTTATGCACTCTCCCAAGCTAAACCTTTCGGCGTGAATGCTCAATGCTTTCTGAGGCACGAGGACCTGGCTACTTGATGTAGCTAGAGGAACGATGCATTATCGTTTTTTCGTTTCGTTTCTTTTTTCCTTCTTTTTTTCCTTTTTTCCTTTCGAACATGAACAAGCTAAACAATATCACTCCTCCGTACTGGATAAGTATGTCATTAACCCAAATCATATGAGATTATTAACCATTATTCTCAACTAAAAACTCCAAGATGCATGCATAAGATGGATTCTCATAGAAAACATAACCTAGGCATATTTCGAGGACTTTTGTTTTAGAGATTACGAGCATAAACATAATAAGCATATGGCAATGAAATCTAATACTAAAGACATTCCCCTAAATATATATCACGATAAACAATGAGAAATTGAACGAATAAAGTGCAGATCTGAAAACTTTTCATGAAGACATCCATGCATATCAAAACGTGGTGTGGTGGGATTCTCAATAAGAAATACGCACAAATGATGCACGAAATGTCCCTAAGCTAGAATCAAGCATTGCCATCAATGTTAAAGAGTGGAAATGGGGGAATATAAGTGTTGCATGCATAAAAATACCTCCCTCAAGCTAGCATATAAGTATATCCCAATATGAAAATAAAATGAAAGCGTGGGTACAAATGTGGGGGTAGGTGGGTGTTTGGGGTCATATAAAATGTGAAACGAGGGCGAAGTGTGAGCATTAAAGCATATAAAGGATTTTGGGTAATGAATAATGGTGCGCCGAGTGGATGTGAGATTTATTCAAAGAAAAACAACTAATCCTAATACGCTCCCCTTGCTATCAAGAGGAGGCGAGTTTATTCAATCCACCTAGAAAGCATATAAAATTTATCTACACTACTGGAGTCAGATTCAACTGATCAAAGGGTGGATCCAAGATTTCCAGCGGAGCATGTAGCTGTTTCTCTTGCTCTTTTGTGGCTCTGCTAACTGCTTCATACGAATGCCATCAAGCCCCATCAACGCTCCTCCAAGCATCCCTCGTAGGCGTCCACTTGTAACCTGCAAGGGACGAGGTGCATCAGCGTGAATGTAAATTTTTTTCCCTTCAATAAAGGTATCCCAGAGAGGATCGTCAAAATAGGATGGAAAATATGAGATGGTGTGACGAAAACTCCTTGAGAATAACATGCTAGTCCTTAACGACGATGTGATCAACTCCTCGTCAATGCCTTTAAGCTCTGCAGGTGCTGACATGACCCATCATACCTCCATGTAATGCAAACCTGTGTCATGCGGGAAGTACGTCATGTCAGAAACATCTGAATCTAAAAAGTTATATAGTGAAATACAAGATCTAGATATGGAGTTTAGAATATCTTCATGAGTGGGAGCGTTAAGCTCTGGTGGATGTTGTGTCTCTGATGAAGTGGGGAGGTCTTTTGTGGTGCAGGTTGTCAATGGCCATGCATCCCACATGAAAATAAATGCATATTAAAAAATTTCAATTGTAGATCGTAGATCGTATGAGTTATCTTTTGTGGTGCATGTTGTCAATGATGCATGAGACATGGCTGCGGCCTCCATGTATTTCCAAGCTCCTTCAGGCGACATGTCAAAAAATTGGCCTCCATTCATCCTCATCATGAATTCCTGCAAAACAATATGCAGTCCTCCACTGAAGTAACAGAGTAGCCAATACGTGCTGATCCCATGCCGTGATCTACCAATTTGTTGAATCTCTCCCAGGCTTGCCAGAGAGTCTCTCCATCAAGCTGGGTGAAGCTAGCAATTTGATATTCTGGTGTCTGGTTTCGCCTCGCTTGATCCCTAAATGTAGGTGTGATGCTTCCTCCACCATAGCCTGGAGTACCAATAGGGATGTGTGCTGTGGTGGTTGGGTTCTCCAGGTGTACTCTCTCAAGCTGCAATGTGGGCTCAATGGTCGTATCCCCATCCTGTGGTTTTGATTGCCCATGTGATAAAGAGATCTGGCTTGGGTTTTGGGCAATTTCATTTAGGCGGGATTCGATCATAGTGGAGGGAGGGGGGAAAAATCATTTGGTCTTGGTTTGAAAGGATATTTTCTAATAGAATTTCAAGACTAGATTTTTGTGGTGGTGGATGAATATGGGATTGGGTGTATGGATGGGAGGATTCATATGGTGGGTTGTAGGTATATGGATGTGGGGTGTAGGGGTGTGTAAAATAGTGGCATTGGCTGTAGACATGGCCATGCATCCCACATGCTTTGCAAACTGCTACACCCGGTGAAAAATTATTGTAGCCTCCCAACTGAGCACCCTCTTGCTTTGAGGCATCGAAATTTCTAGTGTATGATCCATCTGGTATCCACATTTTGCTCTGAGTGCACCTGCAAAACAAATAAGAAAAACAAGGAGAGAGGCGACAGTAGAACAAGAGAATATCACAAAAATAATATGAGGTGGAGGGGAAATTTTTTGTACACACACGTAGACTAACCTAGAATTAAACTAATATCAATCAGGTGAAACCTCCCCGGCAACGACGCTAAAAACTTGTTAGAAGTTTTACACTTATAAACCGCAAGCACACGGCTGTTGTCGTAGTGCTAACGGGTCGTCAGTAGGGAGGTTGGGTAATTGAGTACTAGCTCAATCCTAGGTCGTGGTTAGGTACGCGAGTGATATGTGAAGTGTGTATAGAATAGGGAGAAACAAATAGAATGAAGGGCTCTAGGGCTAGGTGTCACCCTAATGTGGATTGAACACAGATATGAACTCATTGTGTGGCTATCAAATCATCATAGGGTGATGTTGTCTGACCTAAGAGCATTCTCCTACCCCATGATATGATATTCTCTTTGCTACCTCGTGCCCACTTTCGTGGCGCATGACACGCCTATCCCTCGTGTAATAAAACCCACACCTGTGGCGCGTAGCCACACGACGGATGCATATTTCGGGGACAAAAACTCGGTCATCGGCCATATTTTGAGGACAGAAACTCGATCAATAGAAGTGCTCTCATTACGCCCCAACTCCCGTTGGCTATGTAATTAGCATGATTCACACATAGGGATTGAGACCTTAGAGTAATCTCAACTTCCGTTGGCCATCAATCTAAGAAATCAATGTATGTGGATAATAATCGTCCTAAACATTACCCTAGTGAATCATTCAATAGCCAACAACTAGATCAATCCATGTACAAACCCAGAGTAATTCCAACTTCCGTTGGCCATCAATCTAAGAAATCAATGTATGCAGATAATAATCATCCTAAGCATTATCTTAATGAATCATTCAATAGCCAACAACAAGATCAATCCATGCACAAACTCACAATTAAGGATCCATTAAACCCTAGATTAAAATGTACTCACAAGACATATAGAATCATAGAGAAACACAGAATCAATGAAGTAACACATAACAAAATAGAAAACACAAAATTAAAGAAGAAATACTTGTCTCCAATTGTTTGCAATACAAGAATCTTCAATAGAAGCTTTCAATAATGAAGAAGAACGTATATAAACCTAATCTAATCTATCCTACTCCTAAAACTAAGAAAAGAGATGAAAACGCCTCTAGCCGTCGTCCCTCCTTCAAAACGGCGCACAAAACCCTTAAATAACCCATTAGAAATCCTAACGGGTCAAAAAAAACCCGACCCGAAACGACCGCGTGGAGTAATCCACACGGTCGCGTCGATTCTGCCCCAAAAACCATCATTTTACGCACTTGCAGCCTCTGAAACGACACGGCCGCGTCGTTTTTCGACGCGGTCGCATCGTTTCAGTTCTGAAGCACAGCCTCGTCTTCTAGAAAATGTATAAAATCGCTTCGATATCAGAAAAATACAAATAAATATGCGTTGGAATCGTGACGAGACGCTCTTCGAAGGAAAAACAAGGAGAAGTAAAGATGACTACAGAGTTATGAGTAGATCTTCAGTCTTTGCAATGGTTGTGCACTTTCTTGTGGCATCTCCTCCATGCGGTCGTGTGTGGTAGCCACATGACCGCGTGGCTCTTCTTATCTTTGGCTTTAAAGATAGGGTTTGACGCGGTCACGTCGATGAAGCGATGCGACCATTTCGTTAGAGAATAAATGGGTTGAAATTTCCAGAGATTTAGGCAATCTACGCGGCCGCGTCATTTGTATGAAACGGCCGCGTCAATTGGATTTCCAAACTTCAAAATCTTATTCTCTAGCCCATTTGTCGCGGTCATTTGCGACACCTTCACACGGCCGCGTCGCACTGAAATTGTTACTCCTCATGCCATTCTTTGCTCTCTTCCACGCGGTCGCGTGTGGTATCCCATGCGGTCGCGTGAAGCTCTTTTCTCTTGGATTCTTCTTCTTTTGATCCTGTTTCTTCGCCAAATTTCTTTCTTTTGATTATTTAGCTTCATTTGGCTCCTCTAAGCTTGATTTTAAGCTGATACGTAAATAAACACCCAATGAGTGAAAAAGAACGGAGAGTATAATGAAGTGGCGTATATAATGTGGGTTTGTGTGATATAATGCATGGATAAACCCCGTTAAATATGTGTAAAATAACCACTCATCAATTATATTACACATAAGGTGTAACTCAAGAGTTTTCACCAGCCTATGAACATGCACATAATGCCATCTATATCGATGATCGTTGCGATCTATACTTCATAGAACCAACATTGTTCAAAACTTATATGGATAGCATGTTTTTAGCTTATTAATCAAACAATTGTTTTTATGGGACCAATATGGGCCCTCTATATTTTTGTCATGAGATGTATAAGCTAGAAGTTTTCAATCCATATGAATTGTAGAAAGTGTTCATGTCAACGAATTATTGGGACTGTTTATATAGATGACCTACCATGCACTTCCGTAGGTGGGTGTAAAAACTTGAAATATAACTTCTTCATGCACCCATATATTACATATTTATCATAAAAATATTTAACAAGAACTTATTTTAACTTTCAATATGTTTGCATTTTGCTGAATATGTACATCAATTGATAAATTGTTGTTCAATTGATAAAGAGGGAGGGATCAAAGAGTTCGATAATTTCATTCACATGCATAAGTTAGTTCTTAAAAGACACATTATTTAGTCATGGAGTTAAGATAATTTTTGTGGTGGTTTTAGCAAGGGACTGACAAGTTTCTGATGCATGACGTGATAGAATTTAAGGATTTGGTGATGGATTTGGGGAAGCATGACGTGATAGAATTTAAGGATTTGGTGATGGATTTGGGAAAGATGGGATAAATTAGGGTTCTTGGCTTCTCACCAAGAGTTTCCGAGACTTCTTAACCAAGGAGGGGGACCTTTCTTATGTTTGGAGAAAATTTTCCATTTGTTTCTTCGTTGATTGGTTGAAAATAAAACAAGTCTTGCCCTTTATATCGGCTTACAGTCTAATACTCTTGTTCACTCATCCGATGTGGTACTAAACTTTAAAATATTTAAAAAATAAATAAAAAGACTTAAATACCTAAAGATTCTAAAACTCAAAATAAAAATAAAAATTTCCATCTCAATTGGAATTGGATCTATATTAATTTTCTGGCTTTAGAAATTCACTTTCTGTTGAATGACGGTAAAAGTAGCATAGCTGGACAAAAATCATAGTCCTCTACAGTTGGAAAAGATGCATCCACGAACCTTAAAATGTAATAAGATTCAGATGGATAGACAAACATCATTCGTTAATTCTCCCAATCCATGAAAGCTAGAAAAGCATTCAGAACATGTTTCTTGATTAAGAGAAGAGGATTTGAGATAACAAACTCGATGCGCTTAATCAGAATCAACTGGGCTTCTTTCGACAGTTCTAACTCGCTCCACAGATGGCTCAAGATAAGGTTCTTTCTTGAGTTGCAGTGCTGGATTAAGTTCTATCTGGCTCAGAATGCGACATGGATCAAACTTCGATTCAGGCTTTGACTGCGGTACTGGATCAATATCTAGTTCAGGCTCCGACTCTGGTTCGGGCTCTTGTTGTCTCTCCAATACTAGCTTTTGCTTTGGGTCAGACTCCGGCCCTAATTCATGGTCATGCACAAGCTTTGTCTCAATTTCTTTGTTAGAACCTGGCTTCAGCTTATGTTCATGCTCACACTTTGTCTCAGGTATTGGATCGATCTCTAGCTTAGGCTCGAGCTTGAGTTTACTCTATTGTTCTCTCTCCAATTATTCGCAAATATTGCAGAACTTATGTATCAGTTCGATTGGATCCTTTTCAACCTTCGGTCCTGGGGATTGCTGGGGGTGCCTGTGGAATTCTCCAATGCTTGGAAAAATATCGATGATGCACATCGGATTTGAATGTTGACCATTAATGATAAGACCCTCGAAAATTCAAACATCGAGATAACGCTTCTCCACCTAACTTAAGCCACAAATATTTATATTTTGCTCCGTTTGATAAATCAAAACAGGAGAAGAAATTTTCTAGATAGTACTCCCAATCATCATATCTAATTTATATTTGAAGCAATAAAAGATTGTCACCTGTCTTCACTTCTTAAGATCAAAGTTTATTTGGGGAGTATAGTCATTAATAATCATTATAGATAATCATTATAGTAATTATTGCAGTATCCCATAATTTATAACAATTTTTCTTGTATGGAAGGTACATATAAGTATTTAACTGAGTTTGCTATCCATTGGCGCGAACAACATTGAATTTGGACTTCAAACGGCTCCAGAATATTTAAAATAACAAAAATTGCATAGAAATTCATCAGAAATTCAGTTGAAATTCTCCAAAAATGATCATGGTTCACTGTTGGAGCTGCGGCTTGGCTGAGCTGTTGACTCGGTCAACCCGCTCGGCTGAGTCGGTTCGAGGGTCGGTTTGCCGGCTCGGTCCGCTCGAGCCAGCTCCAATTGGCTCGGGATCGGCTCTGCCCGAGTTGATGAATAGTACAGACTGATCTGGAAGCTCGGCTCAGCTGGCTTGACCGAGCCGACAGTGTAGCTTGTCAGAGCCAATCGTGCTGATGTCGATTTGCATGCTTAATGGGGTTCGCCTTGAGGAGGGAAGGCTATTAGGACGTCGAGGGCCCCGGTCGACGCCGACTGCGGGGCTGACGAGCGTTGAAGTTTGACATGGCAGTTTATCAGACGCTCTTACTCGTCGGTGATGGGGTTGTGTATGGGCAGGGTTGGCGAGAGCAGTAAGGTTTTGTGGTACCGACGTCGTGGCTCAACGGTGCTGTTTGGAGCGGCGTCAATTTTTGAAAAGACTTTGGACGGTGGCGCGATGACTCTTCATCAATGGCTGAAGCTCTATTGGCTACAGAGGGTATCGCCGAGGGCGACCGAGCTTGGTGGCGGCGACGGCGTCGGTCGTAAGGGGGAGTTAGTCGGTGGCATGTGTTTTTGGTTGAGTTAGGGTTTTGGGCGATAGTAGTCGTCGGTATTTTGGGTGGTGCTGGAGGTTGTGTAGCGGCGGTGGCGCTCCATTGGTGATGGCTTGCGTGAGTCGGCTAGTGGAGTTGGAACGTTGACGGCGGCATGAGTCGCATAAGTGGGTTTAGGGTTTTGATTTTTTTGTTGGATTTGAATATAAAAAAGAGAGAAGATGTGATCTTCGGCTCTGATACCAAATTGATGCATGATGGGATAGATTTTAGGGATTTGATGGTGGATTTGGGTAACATGTAATAAATTAGGATTCTTGGTTTCTCACCCAGAGTTTTCGAGACTTCTCACCAAGGAGAGATAACCTTTCTTAGATTTGGGAAAAGCTTTTCGTTGGTTTCTTCATTTGATTGATTAGGAATAAAACAATTCTACGGCCTTTATATATGCTTACAATCCAATACTCTTCTTCACACATCTTATGTGATACTACTCTTTAAAATAATTTAAAAAAAATAAAAAAGACTCAAGATATCTAAAGACAAAAAAGACTCAAGATATCTAAAGACTCTAAAAATAAAAATAAAAATAAAAATAAAAATAAAAATTTCTATCTCAATAGGAATCGGATCCATATCAGTTTCTCATTTCCTTTCTAGTTCAATCAATCCATAAATGATAGAAGGGAAAGAATAAACAAATTAGAAACGATAGCATAAACTCTGACAGCTAGTACATGCAGCTCGTAATTTAGGGAGGAAAATTGAGGGAATATTCCTGATGTTCAGATGGAAAACAAAGAACAGAGAAGATTTCTGAAGAGATGGAAGAAGAAAGAAGCATGTAGACGTGGATACCAAGCCAGTCCAAGCCCTAAGACACACCTACAACTTTTCTGCATTTGTTCCATTGAGCATTAGCCTTTATGTAGGCTACTACATGTATAAACAAGGTTAAACTATTGGAGTTCTATAACTGAACCCATTGTTGCTGACTAATAAAACCCTATGGTGGTTACTAAATTATTCTTTTTGCGCTTTTGTGTCTGATACGTCTATGGACCCCAAATAGCAACACTATCTTAAAAGAGACTTTTAACTGCAGGTTAAAAACATATCCAACAGTTACAGCAGCTAAAAACTTGTCTTAAAAGAGATTTTTGACTTTGGTTTATCCCTGAACTGATGCTCTCTTTCCAACCTGGACAGTGACATGTGTCCACAATACGTCAATGTCAAGTTAAAAGTTGAGAGAAAAGTCTAAGAGTATACTTAATTAAACTCTATTAAATCTGGATATGCCCTGATAAGTATCTGGGTGTAAATTTTGAAATCCAAATTCAACATTTTCACATTTGATCAGATCAAGATTACTAAGTACCTTTTACAACCATACTGTCATGTGTTCTTAGTGAAGAAGAGAATAATCAGAAGTGAAAGAGCATGAGAGGGAGGGGCGAGCGGTACATCAAAGAGCATAACAAGTCTAAAAATACACCCACCACCGACCAACTTCCTCCTATTTGTGTACTAAAAGGGGAGAGGTTGGGAGCTTTAACCATGGCAACTGCTTCCCACCATGTTTTTTCTGAAAGAAAAGTTAGGGGGAGGAAGTTTAAACTTGGATGTCCCGCTGCATAGATAAATGGGTGTGAGGGATGGAGGGAGAATGCAGAAAGAAAAGGGAGACGTAGCTAACAAGTGAAAGAAGGAAGAGGAAGGAGATGCCAAAGTAGAAAAGAAAAAAAAAAACAGTACTAGGTGCCACTTTTTTTTTTCCCGGGGGGGGGGGGGGGGGGGGGGGGGGATAATTTGAACATAAGAATACCATAAACCCTACGACCTCTCTCTTCTTCCCCTCCTTCCTCTTATTGCTACCGTTGTTGCTGAATCTTTTATCAAGCAAGTCAATCCAAATAAGAAAGAGGAATAGAGATGGTTTCTATTTTTATTTATTTTCTTAGTTATTTTTCATTGTCCCTTCTATTTAAAACTTAATTGGTATCCTTTTGGCTTGATCTTCCAATACTTTTCCCTGTTTAAACCCTTTTTCCAATGGGAAGCCAACCCTGCTTCATCTTTTGTTTTCCCCTTATGTTTACTCTCTTCCTCATCAAACCATTCCGAAATGTGATAACTGATCCAAATAAGTGTCGACACATATCAAAATCCATGTTTGTAATGACAAACATGGCAATGAAATTTGAGCCATGTCTGATATAATGTATAAGATTCAAAAGCTTGGGTGGGATTGCATCAGACGCCATCATATGCTTTGCAGGATTGCATCAAGAGGATATTGATTTATAGGGAGGTTTCATAGTCGAAAGCTTGTAACAATACTAGTTAACTTTAATTCAACCCCCACACAACTGAACTGGCCCTGTCCCAAGAGGGCATGGACAAAAGATGCATCTCTTCGTCACTGAAATATATAGCAAGTATTCTTTAAAAATCTATGTATCAGATATGGTTACCTCTCATTGTTTAAACTATCAGTGCAACAAAGGTTTATGGTTTTACTTGATCTCCATTGATGTTGTTTAGTTGTAAGCATGTGACAATCTAATTCTGAATGCTTTTGTGCATATCAGCAGAAGAGTAGTGTGGAGCATCCCCCCTCCACCTCCCCCTCCCCCTCCCCCCCTCCACCCTTCAAAATCTAATAGCAATATCCATCGGTTCAGACTCCAAGGTACATCATGGCCATGGTTCAATAGTTAGATCAAAATTACTAAACAAGAAGAGATAGAAGAGGATACAAAAGAGAATGATGAATATCATGTGGTTATTCACACAACTGCTATCGTCTACAGCATCGAGCCTCATGCTCTTGCGACTCTTCTGGTGGAAATTTATTATAGCTGAAGGCCTATCCTAGGAAACAAAGTATAAGCTGAAGTTTCTTACTTTAAATGAGGGACATTCTCAGATTTTGTATCAATTAAAATACTTATAACATTTGGGTTCCTCTAAACATCTTCACTCTGATACAATTTTCCCTTTCACCAGCCTTCTCTCAGTGGACTATATGCAATAATCACCAAATGGCCTGTGTACTTCCATAATCAGTTACATGATGATGAATGTATATTTTAGTTCATGTACATCTCTACTTCTCCATTTACTTGTCTTTTCGTTGTATGTTTTTAATCCATTTGTATTTGTTTCTGCACATATATTCCCATATCGTGGCTATTTTGACTGCAATTCCCTTGACAGGGTTTACCACAGGTTTTACTGTTCAGAATACAGTATCTTAAAGAAGTACTACTCCGACCTGCTCTGGCAAATAGGGATGAGAAAACAATTGGTGGTCTTGCATGCTTGATGTCTGAAATTGGTCAGGCAGTAAGTACTGCACATGACATGTAAACTGTTTCATTATCATATGTTCAGAAATTTGGTTTCAACTTTGGGGATTAAAATTTTAAGTAATGTACTGACGCATAACAACTTATTGATTTCAACATAATAGTGTATAGATTTGGAAATAAAGCAATGCTGTCAAAACCTTATTTCTTTTCCCCCAACTTTTTATCCTTCTACATAATTACCAGGGTCATGGTTAGTAATTAGTGTAGTTTTTGAGTGATTTTGAATCTTGATTAATCAGTATCTATTTGGTTTTATTATACTATAGGACTGATCATGTCATCATTTTTGATCATTACAATCAAATCAGCTTCCCATATATAGGTTGTCGGCCGCATGTTATTCAGTACTTTATTAGATTTCAAATTATCAATGAAAAAACGCTTTTCCTCTACTGATGCACTGTCTGATGCAATATATGATCCTATTAAGGTTGTACGTTCATCTCTATATCGGTTACTATTTCTCACTGCTAAGTTTTTTTTGATATTTCTCAAAACTCTTCCTCTATATATGCACTGTCTGATGCAATATAGGACCCTAAAACGATACTACATTCTTATCTATACCTGTTAGTATTTCTCTCTGCTACTTTCTTTCCTATTTCGCCTTCCGGTTGCTTTGTTTATTTCATGTATAAACAATTAGTCGGATGTTGCTTTCTTTTCCGATTCTTCCAACCATGCCTTCTCCTGAAACCCTAACAAGCAGCCACTTGCAGTGTTCTTCTGAGTCCAGTCCTGCCATCCACCAACAGACCCTACCCAAGCCGTACCTGACTCTGTCTTACCAGAAAATGTTGAATGCTGGTGATTTGCGATCCAGAATGAGCATACCAAATTGTGGAATGTAAGCGATTGTGAACGATGATCTAAGCCTTCTGGATATTTAATGAATCTTTATATGCACGTATCGGACTATGCCTCCACAACAATGGATGCGGCTTTTTTTTCACAATTGATGAACCTAATAAAAGGAGGCAATGATAGGACTCAATGGATAATTTTTTGAGACAATTTAATTGGAAAGGGAGTTATTTTTTGGGTTAACGATAGCAGCATCTTCCTTAAAAACTTACATACTGAAATCACAGGCATTTGGGTTGAGGAAAGTGTGAATGAAGAGTTTTTACCTAGGCTGCTTCCCCCATTACTAAGGCATGTTATATTTATTAACAATGCACAAACGTCCATACGTTTGCATTCCACAATACAACTCTTTTGTGGAAATTTTACTTACTTTCTGATATGGGACGTACGAGGGAAAGATATGGCGGGGAAAATAAGGAAGACTAAATTATAGATTCGATAGGGTTTATGCCTCTTATCCCAGGAATCTGACAAGTTTCGATTCAACACCTCACACATGTAGATTCACACGTGTAGATTCTTCAGGTCTCATGTCTAGGCAACCAAGCCCACCCTCGTGACTCACACGCTCAAGATTTTAATTGGTTAATAAAAGTTTTCACAACTTTAATTTTTATAAAATAATTCATTCATTCATAACTTTTTAACTAAAAAGTTGAATATAAAGTCCTATTTATTGGTAAAATAAAAATTAATTTAATTTGTATTCAAACCTCAAAATAGACTCAAATAAAAACTCTCAAATAAAATAAATGAGTTTCTTAGAAAAGAAAACTCAAAAAGACTCAAAGTCTAAAAATTCAAATTCTTTTTAAAAAAGGAAACTCTTAAAAAACACAAATTCTTTTTAAAAAAGAAATTAAAAAGACTCAAATAACTAAATCTAAAAAGCACTGAAAAAATCATAAAATTTAAAAAAGACTCAAATACTAAAATGCTAATTTGAATCCAATTTGGATTCATATTATTCTCACTAGTTATAAAAAATTCATCGCATGATTAATAGTAGCAATGGAGCATAATCCAACCGAAGTTACCAGTCTTTTATAGTTGGAAAATACTCAACCTCGGAAGTATGAAATGCAGCAAAATGTGTAAATTGTCCGATGAGCATCGTTTGAAAAATGTATCGAAGTCGCAAACAATAATAAGGCATGCAAAATTGGCTTATTGATTAACTATGGATGATCGTAGATGACCCTAGATGATGAAGTCAATATGCTTAACTTCCTCAAGTTGTATCTCTAAGCTAAATGTTGGCATATATATGATCAACATGTGGCTCAGATTTTATCTTAAACTTTCATCTAAGGTTTAGGAGTAACATCTAACATCTGCATCTGATTTATGATTTATGCTTAATCTTAAGTTCATACGCGGGCTCAAGTTCAACCTCGAGATTAAACTTATATCTGGATCGGGCTTGGGCTTGGGATTGATTGCGGTCTTATGCTCTTGATCAGGATCATGCACATGATTAAGCTTCAGATCCGCTTCTAATTTTGATTCTACGGGTTTCACTTCTTGCTGCCTCATTAATTGTTCGAGCATTTGAATAAGTTTATTGATGTTCTAATATAAATTTTTGAGAGGATCTTCTCCTGCTTTAGGGGGGGATTATTGAGGTATCGGTTTCGCAGCATTATCTTCATCTTTGACCAACTTCGGTAAGCTTGGTAATTTTCAAACCACCATTCTGGAGCTTCTTCACTTATCTTATACTTAGCATACAAAAATTCATATACATCTATCAAATTGTAGTAGGAAAATAAACGCTTTAAAAGATATTGCCACTCAGCTAGTAAGATTGATCAATATATCTACATATGAGATTTTTCTAAATGTGCATCACTGTCAAATATACGTTTCGAATGATAACATTTGTACAAATAATTATAATATTATACCATAAAATTTACTCAAGTATCACAAAATATCTCAAGAGATGTAGTATTTTAAACCGGTTCAAACGGATCGAAAATCGGGCATGAGACAGTTTCAGAATCATCAAAATATGAACGTAAAAGGTTAAAAATTCATTGAAAATTATGAAAGTTTATTGAGTACTGTATCGAAATACTGTATTATACTATCGCAATAGGTTTTTTTAATTTTTTCTCTATTTTCTTTTGTTTTAAAACTAAAGCCTTAACTAGAAGAAGAAAATTAAAAAGGTAAATCTTCACGCTTTGGTTTCGATACCAATTTGATGTGGAACGGAAGGTGAAGGATATGGTGAGAAAATTGTAGTAGTAGAAATCAATGTTAGAGGTTTCGTCCAATACGTATCGGTATAGGTGTGGTTTGCCTCGGTTTCAAAGGCAACTGAAACGAAGCAGCGGTACTTTCTCGGTTTCGACAAAAAACGGTTCCGTTTTGGCAGCGACCAATCATAAAATTGAAAAATCTAACGAAATTGACAAATAAATTCAAAAAAATTTAAACCCAAAAATTCACAAATAAAACTCAAATTTTTTACGTCATTCACTTCTGAGAGTCACAAATAAATCTCGACGGCGATAGCATTGAGTTGGAGAGCCCTGACGCCTGCAACAAAGGGTTTGAGTCTTGTCACATGTAATGAACGAACAATGAAGGGTTCGAGCCATTCGTTTTGTTTTAACACGTTCAACACGTGACACACATTGAGTGATTTAGTCAAATTACACATCTTGCGAACATTTTACATTTATATACAACTTTGCCATTCTCTTTTAAACGTTGTAACGAAAAGGAATGACAAACTTGTAAATAAATATAAAATGTTTATCAAATGTGTAATTTGACTAGAAGCACTATATGTGGTTGATATTTTTGTTGCTTTTCACGTTATACGTTTTGCTAATCATGTTTTTATTTATTTACATGTTTGTCATTATATTTTAGCAATCTACGAAAGGGAAAGACAAACTTGTAAACAAGTGATATATTTAGCAAAATGTGTAACTGAATAACAAACCTCTTCTAAATTCAAGAAAATATGTATTTTTAATTTTTAATTTTTGATAGTAATATGCAAATGTGTGAATACATATTAGAAATACGAATTTGATGGTATTTGTTTAATACTTTAGTTTTTAAGTATTTGATGCTTTAGTACTTGATAGTATTTGATAGGGTTTTAAGTAATTAAAATTACCGATACAGACGAAATGAATGAAACTCTGAAATTGCCGAAACAAGCAAAACCCGACTAAAACTTAAAATTCCTGTTAGACTGAAACCTAAACCAACACCTCTAACATTGGTAGAAACTATGGATTTGATAGGTTTTTAGGTCTCTCATCACACGAATATGACAATTATCAACTCGAATCTCTAGAATATAAAGATTTTTCGGACCTTATTTTCAAGCTATTGAGCTCACTCTTGCGCCTCATTCGCACGTGGTAAACAAAAGTTTACACAACTCTAATTTTTTATTCAATAACTGATTCATTCATAACTAAAAATTTAAATAAATAAATACATACATATATAGTCATATGGAGGTCAGGTGTCCAAGGAGGAAAACTGGTAGGAGGACCACCACGACCAAGGCCCTCCCAATTTTTTTGAATTTTTTTAGTATGTTGTACATCTCATGGATGATCACCACACCAAAAATCAAGTGATTCCAATACTTTTTCCCATCGATCCATCCATTGCAAAAAGTTCTATATTATTCTGCTGTTGATTTTTGCAATAGGTTGATCGATGGGAAAAAAAAGTGTTGGAATCACTTGATTTTTTGGTGGGTGATCATCTATGAGTGTAGAGCATACTGGAAAAAAATTTCAAAAAATGGGGAGGGCCTTGGCCGGTGGTGGACCAAGGAGGAAACCCCCTCGGCCACCTGACCCCCATTTTTTCCACACACATATGCGAATAGTGGGTATCATATGGCATATGAGGCAATGCCTCATATGCCAAGACACAAAAAGGTGGCAAGTACAAGCCCCACAGGGGTTTGTACTTGTTGTACTTGCCACCTTTTTGTGTCTTGGCATATGAGGCATTGCCTCATATGCCTTATGATACACATTATATATATATATATATATATATATATATATATATATATATATATTCAAAATAAAAACTAATTTGATTTGTATCCAAACTTCTAATAGACTCAGATAAAGGTTTTCAAATAAAATAAATGAGTTTCTTAGAGAAGGAAACTCAAAAAGACTCAATTTTCTTAGAAAAGGATATTCCAGACTTAAATTCTTTTGGAACAAGAAACCCTTTAAAGATCCAAATTCCTTTAAAAAAGGAAACTAAAAAAAAAACTCTAATAAAAGGACTCAAAAAACTCAAATAATAAAATCTAAAAAAAAGGCTCAAATACCGAAATACTAATTTGAATCCAATTTAGATTCCCATCACTTTTCTGAAAAGATGTATTTTCTTCTGTCTAAGCATCCAACGAGGCTTATCCTCTCCATACCACGTTCCTAGAGCTTTTGTGTTCCTTGTACTTGTTCTTATTTAGCATACCTAAGCAATCCATGTTCAATGGTATGGCCTTCAATTTGTTGATCTTCTCTACATCAGCTTGCAATCTTACTAGACCTATTTTTCCTTTAAAACCTTCACAATATATTGCTTTAATACCCTTTTGTAACTGTGCCCTATTAATTGGGAATCAGAGCCCCTATGGCGCCTACTGTTGCTATAGTAGTTGTGCCCAGTTGCCACAGTCTCTCAGACTGTCCATTTACTTGTTCGGTACAAGAGTTAGAATCTTGTGATTTGGCTCTGTTTGGATGAGAAAGAAGACACTGGCTGGGTTCCAAGACTATGGTGGATTGAGTTCAGGTTGATTATGATGAAAGGGTGGTCAACTGGGGTTTACAGGGCAAGGGATGATTCAACCTGATGAGGAAGGACATGAATTAGGTTTAGGGGTTGAAAGTGAGAAAACTGAAAAGTTGTTTAGACTGTTGTGATCTTGGATTTCAAGTCCATCACTCACCGAAGATAGCCAAAGAAGCAACAACCAAGAATACGTCATTTATTATTCAATTAAAACATAAAGAAGTCCGCAATCCTAACACATGTATACAAATATGGCTGTTTTTACTCCAGTGATGTATATACCATTCACAACTTAATGGCAATTTAATCAATTAAGTTGAACAAAACAATACACTCACCGGTCAAAATTCAAATATGACTTGAAGTTGAAACACGACTTACTCACTTCCCATGACCCAGCTAACTATTTAAAAGGATAAACTGTTCTTGTAATGTGATGAGGCTTTGTTTGGTGTGCTTAATCTACAAATCTATCCGCTTTTACTTTGAACTTAAAGCCATGCTGCATCAGTACGCAATTCATTTCCTGTGACAGGTTTGTTTAAGATACAATTTACAGGGCGCATTGTTTTGTGTATTAGGCACCTGCATTGATTGCAGAAGGGAGCAACGAGGCTCTGGTCCTCGCAGATGCACTATTGAGGTAGTACTTGGATTTAGTGTTTCAGCAGTCGTGAAACTCTTATAATTTCCTTAAATATAGCATAATGATGTTATACATGCTTAATTTTTCGGTATAACTTTTTGCGTAAATTTTAGAAAGCCCATTACAACTCTTGGAATGTTTTCCGTTCTCTTCCATCAACTCAAAATCAGAAAATCGACCTCTATCAGCTAGTTCAACGGTAATTTGTTAGTGGTTTTTAGGATTCTTTCCGCTTAAATGTCATGGGGCCATTCTATGAAACACTTGCAACTTAGTGTTGTAGTTGATCGGTGCAAAATGAAAACTTTCTTATAGTTGCAGGTTTTTTTTCCTTTCTTCTTTCCATGTTCAGTGGACTTCTTCTTTTTCAGATTGTTCTTTTCACAGAGTTTTCTTACCTGTTCTACTATGAGTTTTCTTGGTCGTATTTTTAACGTATATGTTCTCAAATGACAGCTGTGTTTCTTTTCCAAGTGAGGACTGGGAAATTCCAGATTCAACTTTGCAATTTTGGTAATTTATTGTTCCATTGTGCATAATTTATTTTGAATATGATGTTTATTTCTGAAGCATATATTACCTTCTGCTTGTAGTTACTTTTAAGAGAGTATGATAGACCAGTTGTGGTAAATCCATGCTTTCTGTTTGTGAGTGCCACTATACCATAGTTGGAAGCTTTCTACCGTAGACATTAGCACAATAGGCCTTTAATTTTGCATGTGCCAGGTTATTGGGCAAAAAGGGAAAGGAAAAAGGGAGGGGTAAAAAGAAGAAGAATACAAAGGGTATCAGCAATCTCTTTTCTTTGAGGGTACGGATTGGGGTACAGTGAGAACTCAGCCTCAAAACACATCATCAACTCATCACATTTTGCAAGACAAAGGGAAAGGAAGCAAAAAAGAAACCAAAACCGAAGGAATTAGCAAAACAAAATTTTTCAATGTTCACATGTATGATTTCTAGCAGACAACCCAAAAAAGTTATCAAGAACCATCCCCCTATAATCACTTCATGACAACCACTTGATTGAGACTGAGATTAACTACACACATGGGTTATTTAACTGTGCCAGACAGAAGTGCGACTTTTTCATTAGTCCTGGCTACAATACCTTCATCAATACCAGCAAATTTTCCTCAGTGCGACACGTTCCCCACCAATAGGCCTAGGCCGTTTTGCTGGCTCAAATATTTTTCCTACCCATACTAGTCAAATTACCTAGTCAGAAAGAAATGAAAGCATTAATAACAAACAAGGACACCTTACGTCTACCTTTGTCTGAAAAAATATGGTGTTCCCGTTGTCCCACTTCAACCAAATAGCACTAATATACTTTCCAATAGTAGGAATGTCTGTTTCCAAGTGGACAATTTCTCAACCAAATCACCAGGGGACACGAAATGCACAAAATTGCGTTTATTTGAATTCCAAATAGAAGTCACATAAGAACACAATAAGAAAAATGTGATTAACGGTTGCCTTTTGAGTTCCATACAACACATAGGTCTGATCCTTAGGAACTCTCTTGATACTTGAAAGATCTATACTATTTGGTCTCACTTTTATTACTTACCAAATGATACGTTGACTTCAACTGGCACTTGAAGTTCCCATATAGACTAAAAGGAACTTCAGCCCACATCAAAAATGGTATGAAGAATTAACAGACAAGTCCATTTGATTCATATTTCCAAGGCCTAACATCAACTGATGAGGAAGGCTATGGAGTGGCTAACTGCTCTACCAAAACACATGTAATGGCTTTTCTAAAATTCGGTCTTTGTTAAAGTCTCTGCCATTACACAAAACACTATAAGTTGTGATAAAGAGTTGTGAGGTAGTTATTTTTGGGTTGAGCTTCTGTTCTATGGGCTGAAACACGGTTGTATTTTTTAATCCGCAATTTTAAATGCGCACCCAGTGGAATATGACTTCTGCTGCTTTAATATAATGTTAAAGTGCTGCATCAAAAGTTGTGATAAGTTCTGTAGGTTATATTTTTATATTCTAACTGTATGCATCTCCACATGTTATCACAGAAATTACCTTGGACATAGTAGAATATCCTTCTTAGAGGCCAAAGCAAACAAACCTATAAGATACATGCCCTTCCTTAGGTCATCTGCCTAGCCAAAATGAACGTACCTCACTGAACCAATGCTAAACTAATGCGACTCATTGGTAAACAGGTTGGTTGGGAATTGGAAGGTCCAGGGTTCAAGACAGGGGACATGCTTCTTTTAAAAAAGGAAAAAAAACAAACTCTAACTATTAGTACTGGCTAAAAGGTTCAGGCGGCAGCTTATGAACTTACTTTCGAAAGCTAAATAACTCAAAAAAAATCATTCAACTTCTAGAAGTTTCTCTTATAATAATTTATAGAAGGCTACATCTAAGGAAACTACATTAAACTTTGGAAATTACGGGAAAACGATCATAAACTTTTCCTACATAACTGCTCCCAGTTCGTTGACCGTTGAATTAATTATAATGCGATAATTACATGATCATTAATTAATGATTTAATTTGACAAAAATTCCATTTAAAAACTTAAAATTTCTAAACCGACACACAGAGCACGTGCCTTGATTTCTTTCTTTTTTCCTTGAAGCGGATTTAGGGAAAGGGGGGGCAACTGGGCGGAGGGGGGTTGAGGACGAGAGGAGATGACTAAGAGATTAGGGAGGGGGATAAAGAGAGTGGAGATGGCAGAGAGGGTGGAATTGGTAGAGGGAGCCGAAGTTGGAGGAAGAGATGATGAAGATGCTTGAGTGAGGATTTTTTAATTATTTTGCTTAGTTTGTTTATATTTTGGAACCACACATACCGGTCTTTGTTTTGGGTTTTTTTTGATGTGACTAGGGGCGGCAACAATGGCAGATGTGTCATTTCTAGGCGCATGGGTAAAACTGTAATTTTGGGTTCTAGGGAGGTAGATCTGTAATTATTAGTAAATCTGAATTATAAATGTATGGGGGCTGGGTTTATTATGATCATGTAAATATTTGAGAAAAGAATTGAGAGAAGAAAAGATTAGAAGCAGGAAAACTTAGATCTTGAGAGAGTTAAGCTTTTCCCTCGAAGTAAAAGCCAGGCGAGCGGTTATCCTCTTGAAAGATGCCAACTATGTTTGTATTTT
Source organism: Scilla litardierei (assembly GCA_030789695.1). NCBI lineage: Eukaryota > Viridiplantae > Streptophyta > Magnoliopsida > Asparagales > Asparagaceae > Scilla > Scilla litardierei. The sequence continues at coordinate 74,031,889 of CM061130.1, forward strand.
TGTTTGAAATCCAATAAAAATCCCATCATTTTCCCAAATCCACCACAAAATCCTAATTTATCTCTAATTCTCATCCGGATCGTATCAAATTGGTATTAGAACATAGATCCTGATGACGACAACAAAGAGGGTGGAACATTTGGAAGAGAAATTCGATGGCGAAGTAGGGGAATTGAATAAAGCGTTGGAGGAGATGAGCATGTCAGTCGTCTTAATCGAATCTGGAGTAAAGGCATTAGAAGCGAAGGTGAACTCAATGTTGGAAACCTTCATGCAAGTAACATAACCGATCTTGTAACAAATCACAGAGTTGCAAGGGACAAAGAAGTCTGCTCTGGACAACGTCGACGACAACAACATAGATCTAGGACAAAAGGCACGATTTTTGAAGAATGTGAAGGATAAAATCGACGAATTTGCAGAAGAGCAACCCTTGTACGATGTGGATTTGAGGCAAAAGAATTTTTTTTGGTCGCCAACGAGGGACAGATCTATCCGAAGGAGGTTCCGGCATCAGATCTGATCGAAGACAACAATGATTATAACATAATCTTGGAGAAAAAAGACCACCTTTGAACCAGAAACGGTGGAAAGTCATCGACTTTGAGACAGATTTGCATTCTAACGGCGAGGAACCACACTCGGATGGAGAAAATCCCCAAAAACACATGGGGTGCCGGTAAGGACTGGCCTCGCGGGGGACGGCGGCCCCAGGGCTGGCCGTTCGGGGCTTATGCGCAGTCGGGGTGGGACGCCCACGCCACGCTTGGCTCGGGGCCGCCTGGGGCAGACCGGGGTGGGCCGCCTAGCCCATGCTCATATGGGCCCCGGGTGGGCAGCCCAGATCTCGGCGGACGTGGGGCACACGAGCCTTGGGCGGGCCCCCAGTGCTTGACGATATCTTCTAGGGGGTCCATGGCCCCTGGTTTCCATGTGGGAGGCCTCGACGTCAGCATCTAGGAGGTAGTGGCCTTTGTGGCGAGTTTGGATGATTTGGTTGATTCAAGGGATTACCTCTTCATTCTCCCTTGAACACTGGAAACTCTGAATGCTAGCCATTGGGACGAAATTCCCAACTGAGACTCAGCTGCTTGTCATTATTGACTTAGACGAGCTTTCCCGACTCACCGCTTGGATTTCCCAACAACGAATAACTTCTTGGTGGAATATCCCCATCGAATTTGCCCATAAAGTTCTGCAGTTGGCTGTTAAGATGGTCGAATTGATTTTTGATGTCAGTCTTGATATCAGCTTGCTCGGCTGTCGTCTTCTCCCAGTTTAGTTGGAGAAGAGAGTTGAATGCCTTTTGTGCCGCCGCCGCCAGCATCCATACCCTATCCTGCCATTGAGCGTCGCTGGTTGTTGCGTCATCTCCTTGCACGTTCACCCCATGGGTCAAGCTGTGCTTTGATACCAAATGTGGATCCTCCACCACTTTTTGCTTGACTGGATGCCTTATGGAACCCTAGTTCACACCAATTTGGACAGAGGGAATGATTTGAGGAAGATAGAAGGGAGATAAGGTAGAAGCGATCACTCACATTCGAGTTGTTTCATTACTTTTCCAGATGAGATTCATTACAACACAACACCACTCTTTATTCCCCTCACCGACGAGTTAGTTACAACCAAACAACAACTTAGGTGAACAATTGTAATGGTTAACTCTTCAACGGCCTAATTGTTGCATGAGGAAAGTCGTTGCAGCTAGGGTTTGTTATGGAATCGCCCGTCTGACGCTAAGGGGAAGGAAGAAGAATGAACAAAGAGCATCGCTTCATACCGATGTGAAGTTGTTGGACGTGGGCTCCACTTGTCCTGGTACTCCTACGACAGAGATACATTCACTTATAGATCTACTGTAGTTATATCTTCACTTATAGATCTAACGGATCTGACTTAATCAACCTTAGTGAAGCATCTGTATTTATACTCAACCGATCCGACTGCTCGCCTTCTTCAATCGACTCTGCAACCATCTGTGAAAGCTTGCTGGAATCACGAGCAGTGGTCCTCGCCTCTAGCTTTGATGGCTTCAACAGATGGTCACACTCTTTAATAAACTATGGTTCTAATGTACTTCTAAGGTTTTCTCACTCAATTTCAATATGAAAAAATGATCATATCCCTCACATATGTATAATGGATTGATTTGTCTAGAATTACTGTGACCCCAAAATTACTAGTTTGCCATTGATTGCCGCCGCCACACCCCCTAGTTGTATCAGTGAGAGGATTGCCCTGCTTTAGTCCTCTATTTGAAACCATCAGTCTTCTTTTCAATTAATTGTTGTGGTTTCTTATATTTCCTATTGTCTTTGTGTTAAATGCTGAATACACGTTGTACCCTTCTAGAGTTGTTCTTCAACTTCTACACTAGAATGGTAATTGTCACTCTTGTTTGTTGCTGGAGGCATTTGGGGCTATCTATGATATCTAGTTCACCATTTGTGATGTTTTCTTAATTGAAAACTAAAGGGAATCTACTGTAGTACTTAGCTATTTGGAGTGCATAAGGTTGGAAGTTTGGAACATCAGGGAGATTTATCCATGTTGTTGAATTGCTGTAACATGTTGCATATGCTAGATCCAGTAAGTTGGACTTCATAAACGATGCAATGCTAGACACACATGAATGCACATCCGATGGCCGAAGTTTCTTAGCATGACCAACTTGCAAATAGATCTTTCTTTATTTGTTAGGACCCAATTTTGATACTGTCTATGGAAAGTGGACACTGAACACAATAGTTAAGCTGGTTTCAGTACTACACTAATTTCTGCAAGGTCGGCCGCTCCATTTAGACCAGGGCTACATAAATAAAAGTAACAGAGAAGCAGGTTATAGTCAAACTTAAACATGGAGATACAGCTTATAACAACTGATCAATTTGAGCTGAAAAGGCCGATTGCCATGTCCTACATCCTACATATTTTGCATGTAAGGTTGGAAAATCTATGACTATGGGCAAATTTTGCTAGCAGTTCTGTCCTAGCAATGTTAGGCAGGTTTATTCAAGATGGGACAACCTAGGCTTATCCTAATTGCCGGCTCAGACTGATTGCCTGTGCTAATTTGGGTTGGTAGTGTCTGTTATTCCTTGAGCACTTCAAACTGTGATTCTGGCTTTTCTGAATGTTTTTAATTCTGGCAAGAAAACAAAGCACAGTTTGTCTTATTTCATTACTTCGTCTTTCTTTATGGACAAAAGACACTTCACACTTTTTTCTCACTTTTTAAAAAAGGATGTAAAGGGCAGCATTCCCAGGCTGAGGTATACATTTTGGACATCTTTTGAGCATTACATTAAACTTTTGATTGAATTACATTGCGAAGACGTGGGAGAAACTTACCTATTAATATTTCTTGACTTTCTGTTAGCATGACAAGGAAGGCATCAAACAGTTAAGATTTACAGATACACAATCTAAATACCAAGACACAAACACAAACGCACCCCAAGTTCATGTTGGATAGAAAACATAACTAATCAAAAAATTCACAATATAAGTATCTTGTGTTTTGGTATTTAGATTGTATCTTTTGATATTACATGCCTTTTTATTTTATTGTTAATTTAAATATTTTAAGCCTAGTATTTCAAAGTGGTATATCATTACTAAGAGATGGAAACAATGAATCTATCTTCAATAAACTTTAATATTAGATGTTTATGATAGAACCGAAGGCAAAATCTGAACTTTATAGATAAAAATAGAAGAAAATTGATAAATTGACTACAATTATAAGGGGCAACCACCCTCCCAAGACGCCTAAAGCGAGGACGTTTGCACTCTCCTAAGATCTACCTAAGAACTCTCTCCAAACAATTCAATAATCAAGCATGAAAATAAAATGACGGCTAGCCCAAGCTTAAGAATTAACCCCCTCTAAACAATTACAAGTTTACCACTCAATTATAATACTTCAAAGAGGAGTCAAAATGCCCCCATGGTGATGCGGCCTCCCTTGCACGCGCGCCTACTCGCAGGCCCATCTCCTTATTCTGATCTAACATTACTCCGCCCCCGAAAATCCATCTTGTCCTCAAGGCGGTGCATAAAGTTTATGGCGGTCCTCCTCCGAGTGGGGGTCATCTTCCATGCCAACCTCTTCATCCTCAATGTCTGCTCCGGCTATCAGCACTTGCAGCTTGCAAACCCCACAGTGGTATCTTGGGGTGAACCGCTCATCGCATGTGAAACAGAGCCCTTTCTGCCTCTTCTCCCATCATCTCGGCGTCGGTCATCCTCCTGAACTGACCCCCTGCTGGCGGTGCACTGCTTTTCTCCTCAATCTTCTCGTCATTCGCATGATCTGTCCCTGTGATAGCCTTCACCCCTCCTATAACTGTTGAAGCTCCACGATGTGTCTGTCCGCTCCATCCGCTCCTAGCTCTACTCTCCTCGATTTGGTGGTCCTCTACCACCTGTGCCATCCCCATGACCTCAGCCAGCTCTTTGGGCTTGTATGGTCGAATCCCAGAGCGAATAATGTGCTTTAAACCCTTCATGAATGTGCCCTCCAGCGACTCGTCAGTGACCCCGCGCACTCGTCCTGACAGTGTCTCATACTTCTCAATGTACTTACTCACTGGTCCGTCGTGAAGATTTTCCAGGTGTGGATCCCGAAATCTCTCCAGAATGAGATCCTTAAGCTCTTTCCAATTGCGGAAATGGTGACGTCTCTCCTTCCACTGATACCACCCTAGGGTTCTCTCCTCCATACAAATGGCTGCTGTTTCTAAGTTCTGAGCCTCCATCATGTGATATGCGGTGAAGTACCTCTCTGCCCTAAAAAGCCACGCTTGCGGGTCCTCTCCATCAAACACGGGTATTTTCAGCTTTCTTACTCTGCCATCACCCCCAAAATGTCCCTGGTCTGGCCTGCCCTCTGTGCGCCTGTGCTGGTGATAATGTTGCACTCTCTCGTTCTGCGTCTCATATCCTCCATGTGGCCATATACCGCAGTCTCCATAGTTTCCTCGCGGCCCTCCTACATGTCCCACATAATATTCCCACCATTCACCAGCACCAAAGTCACCGTCATACGCTCCACCGCCTTCGTCATAATGATTCCTGCCCACTCCATCTCCATAATGGTAAAACTCCATCTGCAGATGTCCAGAGAACTCAGGCCCCCTGGAATTGCTCCCCGCGCCTCTGTCGCTGCAAAGGAAGACTTGAAGGCCCCGGTTGGCCCCTCCATTGCTCGCCAAAGCCCCCTGGCGGCTGCCAAGGGGTCGCTGGGCCCTGTCAAACCCCCGACAGGCCCTGCCGGGGCTGCCGGAGGCCCGACGAACCCTCTAGGAGGCCAGGCGGGGTCGGCCGGCCCTGCTGGCAGTCGATCTGGGCGGGGCAAGCCCCCCGCCATCGGCTAGGGTCGGCCGACCCATGGGCTGGTTCTAGGGGTTCGCCCGACCTCCTTTGTGGTCCCGGTGCATTCTTCCGATCTCATCGCTCCTCCATGGATCTTCCTCCTGCTCTTTGAAGTACTCCTCGGCATCCGAAAGCAACCCTTCTTCAAAAATCTCGATCTTTTCCTTTCCCTTCTCCAAAGACGGGACCTTTTTTGAAGAACTAGGCTTCGCGCCGTCGATCCCTAATTTTCCGTTGAGAACCGTAAGTTAGAAGACGATCTGAGCGAGGGCTTCTTTCGTTCTATCTTGTTTAGCGGCGAGTCGATCCACCGCCATCGTTAATTTAACTATCGACTCGCTATTCTCTGCCACGGTTTTTTCACCTCCTCGATCTCCACTTGGTTCTCCTCCTCCTATTCGCTTTGATCTTTATTTCTTGTTGACGCCGCCATGGATCGTAGTCGCTCTGATACCAAATTGATAGAACCGAATGCAAAATCTGAACTTTATAGATAAAAATAGAAGAAAATTGATAAATTGGCTACAATTATAAGGGACAACCACCCTCCCAAGACGCCTAAAGCGAGAACGTCCGCATTCTCCTAAGGTCTATCTAAGAATACTCTTCAAACAATTCAATAATCAAGCATGAAATAAATGACGGCTAGCCCTAGCTTAAGAATAAAACCCCCTCTAAACAATTACGAGTTTGCCACTCAATTATAATCCTTCAAAGCGGAGTCGAAAATGCCCCCCGGGTGAGACAACCTCCCTTGTGCGTGCACCTACTCGCGTGCCCACCTCCTTATTCCGGATCTAACATTTTACTTGAATGTTTAAATCCTGAGATTATGTGAGGTTCATTTGCTTGTCTATTACTTATAGATTCGATGCTTGACTTACTAATTCTTGCTTTATAGCCGATAAGTAAACGGTAAAAATCTACTTAGCAATGTAGGGTTGAAAGAATATTTTTGTTAGTTAAATACATTTAATTTAAGTATCTGCCATATTAAAAATAATCTTACCCCTATTGTATACCTTAAAAGATATGGATAAATAATGAACTTTATACATCTATGTAAGTCTTGAAGTTTAAAACACTTTGAATTAATCATTTTCTTTACTCACTAACACTAATGTAGACAAAATAAGTTGAATTGTCATCTCCTTGTACATTTTATACAAGTTAAAAGGTTTTTTTCGTACCGATAATTTTATGACGTGTTATAATACTATCCCGACTAAAAAAGACAATCGACCTTACTTTCTTTATCTAATCCACTAGTAGACCTTACATTCTTTATCTAATCCATTGATCTAATACTCTAATTTTCAATTCACTTTTCACAGACTTTTCAATATTAAGATTTCATAAGTTTCTAACATTTAAGATTCAGGGTTTTAAGAAGAGAAAGAAAATAATTGAATTAAAACAAACAAATTTAAACTTTCTCACTAAGTACGGAGAGGAGAAGGGCTGTTTGAGGCTTTAGTTTATCTGATGATCTATCATTGATTTTTTTCTTCTGCTTGTTCTTAAGAAAATCATTAGAGACTCTATGTTTTATAACAAGGTATTAAGTGATAGATGTAGTTTACTTTTTTAAATGGTTAGATTACCCATGCTAAAAAGATGAATCTGATTTACCTAATTTAATGAATTTCTCTTAGGACATAAATTACTAAGTTATTTGTGCTTTTATAACAAAAAAGATAAAAATATAATAAGACAACAATATCAAATCAAAAGGACTATCAATTAATTAACTAATCCTAATTAAATACGTATTTTACATAATACATTAAGATAATAAAATCAAAACGAATTGTAAAACTTAATTAATTAAACAAATTTACAAATATTTTTAATTTGAGCATATTAGAGTTTCAATAATTTTGGCTTATATAATTTAAAATACATTGTAACATAACTTGACTGTTGGTTCAACTTGTATTCTGATCAAGTGTGAATTCACAAATAATTATTATATCCTACTCAATTATCATTAATTTTAATTGAATTTTTTTGATGTTTTAAATAATTTTTATTGTAATCTAAATCTGTTATTAAAGTAGTATGAACTTGTTTTAATTATTGACCATGTCGTAAAAATTTTACGAATCTAAGATTTTTATTTTAAGTGAAATGAACTTCTTGAAGTCTAATTTTTAATTCTTTTTTCTAATTAATCGGAGTTATATAGTAAGAGGTAGAGCTTAAACGCCTTAGACTGTACAACAAATAAGTTAAAGAATATATTTAATCCATGGATGCGACTTGCAGACTTATTTGATTGTATTAATGCTGCTACTGTTTTTGTCTGTCTATAACATGTTATGTTCAGAATGAGCAAGGCTATCACCTAGTTTTCCAAAGTATTTAGGTCCTGAGCCACATTATATTACCTCAAGAGTTACTTCCCATGCAGCAATGCTGTAGTTCATATGTTCATGCTTCATAGTTCTGTTTTGCTGCATTGTATTTAAATGAGAGTCATGTCCAAACTGCTGCATCTCATGAATTGAGACTTTTCAGCTTAGCCCGTGTACTGTGCTTTTAATTTGTCAGTAGATCTTCAGATCATTTTCTGACTTACGTTGTATCTATTTTGTTTTCATATCTTATCATTTCTTCAATTTTGATGGTGGGTTTAAAAATTAGTCCTAACACTAAAACTTATTATGATATTGGTCACTTACAAACTTATATTTGATGCAAGTTTCTAACAACATGGGGCTATGGGGACCTAATTTGCGAGGCAAAAGCCGCAAAACATGCTCAGAAGGGCCTCATAATAGGTGGGTCCCACATTGCTAGGGACATATATCTGGTATCATGTTTGTGGGGGTCTAATATCAAGTTGTGATAATAGATAATGATCTATATTCTGTAAACCCTTGGTGTTTGTATAGTTCTTATTATACTTACCGTTAAATACTATTTACTTGGTTTTTTCTTAGGTTTGTATTCAAATTTTGATTTCGATATTATTGTTCTATCCAGGTGCAGCCTGGCAAGTTATCTTCTCAGTTCAGATTCAGCCAAGGCAAATTGCCGGAGATGCACAGGAGGAATGTTTTCCCCTGTATTCTCAGCATTATTAGATGCCCTCTTGTTGCGTGCTCAGGTAATTTGCCTTTTTGTTGCCTATTTCTATTTGGTTGTGTAAACCCCACCCCACCCCACCCCCACCCCAACTCAAACACCACAAACCACAACCCCAACCAGCAGCACACGAGGTATTCTCCTTACTTTCTACAGCATTCTACTACATTTTTGCATACATGTAGCGGATTGTTTTTATACTATGATGTTATCGATAATACTGTAGGTTCCAATGCAGTACAATAGAACTGGTCAATAACTATTCTCCACACATGTACTCCAACAATATAAAATATGGGATGCATTCATGAACAGGTACCATCCCAAAGTTTCAAGTGCACGTTTACCACAAAAAGTTCCTGATGTGATACTATTTCAATCTCTTTGTCTAGACTTCCCACTCTAGTGGAATTTGATAGTGCTGCTGTTTGGTTGCATGGGCTTAATATGCATGACAAAGACATGTAGATTTATCCATCTATCTACTGGGCTTTATGTCTTTGTGATGGTGCACATCACTTGCATGTAGTTCGGCTTAATGAGTATTTTGTTACACTTCATTAGAGGGTTAATGTTAAATCAATAGTGGTCATTAGTATTGATCATTTGTGACCTATATGTTTCATTTTCAATTAATTGAGTCATGCTCAATTGTTGACCATGCTTTCATATTAAAAGGTTTATGACGCTGATGCTTAGTGCAAACCATGCTGTTACCTCCACACTTCGATTGACAAAATTCCATCGCAAAATGTGCTATAGCAGTTGTCATAGTGGATAAGGTGTTTTAAAAATCATTTAGAAAGCCCAGCTACATCACCAAATTCTTCATATGACAAGTTAATGGGAGACCAGGTTTTAGAAATGCACTATAAATATGTAAACACTCTATGTGTACGCATTTTCAAGGAATGCATTCACAAGTCAAGTATGTTGTCAAATGTCAAATGTCATGATTATAAACTACCATGCTATAAGGGTTGCAACTGTCGCTGAAAAAAGTTGTCTGCATATGCAGCACTTCTGGTGCCTTGAAAGTCAAGAAAAATTCATGGATTGTAATGTTATCAGAATTTACTTGAAGCACTTATGGTGTATAACTGGAGAACCTGAAAGTTGGCGGCTTTATCTAATTCAAAATTTCTTTGTACTTTTTCATGGATATTGTATGCACTTGTATCATTCCGGTCAACTTTCAATGATTTCCTTTGGCAGTTTGCTCCTGGAGTTGATGGCGACGCTCTGGTGCTGGATATACCTGATGGACTCATTCAATTTAGGATGAACTTGGAGGAACTTTTAGTAGATATTTGTCAGCTTTTAGGGTCAGCATCTTTTGTGCAAAAGGTGGTCACAACTCCACATATTTGCTCGACTATCTAGATTATCCTGATCTTTGATATTTGCAAGTGGATATAGCGAAGAGAATTAATCTCTTCATTTCGCACTTTATGGAATTGCATTTTGCAATTTTCACTTTTTGTAGCCAATTTCGCATCATAATGTTGTCAACATGAACCTGAAGTTTGATACCTTTACAAAATGCATTATTTCTAGGGACAACAGATGCACACTGAAGCATGTTTTTAATGCTTATATAAATAGCATATCACCAACTTCCCTGTTACCTTATTTCTAATTTTCATCTTAGCTGCTAGTCATTATGTATTGGTAATGAAATATTGAAGAGGTGAAGTTGTACTTGGTACATCGGTCAAGGGGATGAATGCCAAAGGTGAGACCAGGGTTCAAAGGGGAACAGAAGTGCACCTCTTTGTTGAACAAAACAACAATTACAAATGAGTCCTAGTTGATGATTTGACTATATATGTTCTGCAAGTACTGCAAGTTAGCAAAAATGACAGAATGTTGTTAAATTGTTGGAATTTCCACATTTAATCTGAAGCATGAACGATTTTCTTGTTGAGAAGTATCAAACTTAGGCATGTGTTGCTACCTCTTATGGGTACAACTTTTGGCCTCTGCTTGTCTCATGTGTTTGATGGTTTTACTAGGAATGATCACAATGCATCAAATTGTTGTCTCAACTGTTAATTTTCAGGAACTTTGACTACGAAAATATATCATTGGGCAATGATCTGTACTAGATTTTATGAAACATGTGTCAAACAAAATCATGTCTTCTTGGATACATTGTTTCACCACTCAAATCTAAAGAAATATGATTTAAACCCTCTTTCCTTCCCCTTCAGGACCAATGCCAGACTCTCTAACTCGATCAGGGTACCCTCGGATCATTCTGTCGTTTCATTGGCATGAGATGGTCAAAGGGGGTGAGAAAGTTGACAAACTAGTCCGGTATCTCTGTCTTGGGGAAGTCATCCAATTGGTAAAACTAATTTCGAATACTACCTTTGAGAGTATTATCAACGAGTGTGCTGAAAGAGTCAGTGCCGACAGTCGATTAGAAATGAAGTTGGTTGGATAGTCGTACTAGTATAGTAATAGTATATACACAGGCTATCCCCAATCCCTATCAAAATTGGATACATCGTTTCACACCTAGAATCCTCTATCTAACAAAGAGTATGCTTTCAACTTTGCCTGTGCTGGGTGAAGAGATCAGTCATGCAGCATGCCTGCTATTTACTTCTGGCTTTGCCTCACTCTAGAAGATCTCAGTAGTTTTATTGTAATAAGACGAAACCCAACAATTTCAGTGTTAAACATCGTCTTCCTACATTGTGATGAAAAAGAAAAAATGCTATGTATAGGCCAATTTGTATGCCTTCGTCTGGAAACACCAGAAGACCCAGCTGATATCTATATTATGTAAAAGTGAGTCGTGTGATGCCAATGGTTAATTTCTATTGGGAATTTGCTCTGAATTACATTATTATTTTACGAGGAGAGAGCTGTACAGATTGTATATACTGTTGACTGGAGGTTGGAGGCCAAAGCTGATTAGGTTAGTAGTAGTAATGGTGTGTTGCACTCCACATTAAATGTCCTTTGAGCTCCTTAGTCCTTATGGTCGATGCATAATCGAAACATTGAAATTCCAAAATATATGCTGTCCCAAGTCATATTATTTAAGCAGAACCCTAAGCTTGTATCTCTCCATTGCAGGTCCATTTGTTCATGTTATTTGGATACCCCAATCAATCCTTTATATGTGATTACTAGTCATAACCCGTGCCCGCGGGCACGGTGCATTTAAGATTTTCCCCCACGAAATCTTTACTCCCCAAAAAATAATTTCCAAGCCAAAATTGCGCGGAACAACAAATTAGGGTAAAAATATTTAACGATACGGGCGCCTTCAGTACCGAATAACAAATTCGGCGCAGGCGCCTTTGGCGCTGGAAATTATTTTCGTCTTTACCCAATGGGTCGAAGAGACGGTGGGCCCCGTGTTGAGGGAGAGATCATGCGTGGAGGGAGAGATCATTCAATCTCAGCATTAAGTGCAAGTTAGTGTTTTTCCCCAAATGCATTAATTGTGTGCACTTTGATATTCCCAAGAAACTTTCATTCCCCATAAAGTTTCATTTCCTCAGGAACTTTCAGTTTCCTAGAAATGTTTTTCCCTCCAAAACTTTCCATAAAATCTCATCTCAACCATTCATTCCTCAAGATTAAATCCAAGCCGTCTTTCTATCAACCTATTTGTTTTAGTCAGGTTGTCCTAGTCAGCCCTAAAATTCAAAAACAGTTGTGTTTTAATATATAGATATTTCTTTTCCTTCACCTTAGATCACCACATTTGCTAACATTGCAAACATTGATTAATTAAATTAATAATGAAACTACTATTAAATTGTGATGTATCTGCATTTTTTGGCCCATTAGTGGCGTGTTTGTAATTTTCGGATTTCTAGGGGCGTTTTCGTAATTTCCTGTCCTTTTGGGTTTTTCTGCAATTTTGTATTTTTTGTGATTAGTATTTATGGGCCATAGGAGGGGAGGGGTTTTCTTATGCTATTTGTGAGAGAATAATCAAATGAGAGGTGAGATTAGCACTCTCCATCGGGAGAGTGCGGACACCCTCTTTAATTGACGTCTTGGGAGAGTGGTTCACCTCTACAATTGTGGCCATCTATCTATTTTATTTTCAGTTCTATTGAATAAAAATCAGATTTTTCCCCATGTCCTATCAAATTGCTAGATTCCTATAGTTCCAATAAGAATAATGGTCTCACATTGGATAAAAAAGAAAAAAAGGCAATGTCTATAAATAATAGTTTGGTCTCTATTCATTAGCTTAAGTTTTTGGGCTAGATATTATTTCAATTACTGATTTGTGGCTTCACTAATATAAATTAACAGTGGCCCTCCTTATTTTTATTCTATCATGGTATCATTGTCATGAAAAAATATCTATCTTGCTCTAGTAACCGCTACTTTGTATTGCTATTTTGTTACACTATGATTGTTTCTACAATTCTGTCATTATGCTGCAATGTTACTTTACAAGTTCAAATCCCAATCTACCTTGAGGTTTTTGTTTTTGTTTTTGTTTTGTTTTTGTTTTTTGTTTTTTTGTTTTTGTTTTTGTTTTGTTTTGTTTTGTTTTTTTTTTTTTTTGGGGGGGGGGGGGGGGGGTGATGGGGGTTCCATATTGGATAAAATGGTAACACAGGTCATGTCTATAAATTACTTGTTTGGCATCTACCCATTGTCCTAAGTGTTTAGTTAGATATGATTTCAACTATTGGGTTGTGTTTTCACCAATATAAAATAGATGTGGGTACCGTACGGAGTTTAATTCTAACAGATTGCTTGTTGTTTCATGGCTGCTTATGCGCTCTAAATGTTTGAGAAGTCTGATACTTCCATCATGCTCTCAAAGTATAGGTTTTCTGAAATAGCACTAATTCAAGTGAAGTGTCTCACCCCTGTTAAGTGATTGTATCTCTAGGCTTCTACTACTGGGACTTGTACCGACATTTATACATGGATATGCATAGGAAGAAAGGGATATAACAAAGGTTTGAAATCACAGATTCGGGCTCGGCATTAGCTGGACAGAAAATATTACACAATGTGTTGAATATATCTGATTTAGGTATTAGACTTCTTGTATTATTACCTTACCTCAGCTTGCATGTTGCCTGCAATTACAACTCCATCTTCACCCAAATCCATCCTTTATCAATAGACTATATGCATCATATTGATGACCAGTCTCTCTTTCTCTATCCACTCCATCAACACGTTGGCTTGGGGAAAGATATTGTCCAAATCAATTAGTTTTGTTTCATTTTGATTTCATTATTAGACTTCAATATCATAGCCTCAAATCATAACAAAAAAGACAATATACTAGTTGCAACAAAACTTTGAAGGGTTCCATGTAATCTTGATGAAGAGGGATTTGATTTGTTTCACCCTTACATATGCAATTCGAAAAGGCCAATGCTTATAGGATTGTCTGACCTTTTAAACCATTGATTAAATATTAGATTGTGCAAGCTATTCTATTTAATAAATCAGGGTTAGGTCAAACCTGTAAGTTCTCATAGTTATTATTAGTTAATACCAATGGCATCGTCTTATTTCAAATGGATCATATTGAAATGCTTCAAATACTTCAAATGTATCATATTGGAATGCTTCAAATACGACATGATAAGAGCTACACATCTTGGTTTGGACTGTTTTTAAAATCATGATATGATCCATTCCTCTCACCTGCCCTTCTCTCCATATATGTACCCAGATTGCTTGTTTTGGTTTGGATATAGCAGAATCAAAGATTATTTCCAATTTTAAATTGTGCAAATAGTGTTGAAACCTTATCTATTGATGGCTTTAGGATTCATTCGTAGACATTACTCCGTTATATCATTTAGCTTTAGCTCTTCCTGTATAATATATTTTTGAAATCAATAATGCATGGGTTAGAATCCAGTTCGACTTAGGCGACTCTCGGCATTTTCATAGGTAGGTGTGCGAGGGTTCCCGCATATGACCACATGCACAATTGTGCCTTTTAGTTTATACTTCTCTGCACTTTGGTTGAAGTGTACATGTCTTAAACTATATATATATGTCCATAAGACGATGTAGAACCAGAAAGATTTGGGAAATTTTGTGGAGAATTTTGAGGAAGAACAATGAAAATTAGGGTTTTCGAGGCTTCTCATCAAGGAATTGACTTCTCATCAATGTTGACCTTTTTCAAGTGTAGGGGTTTTAATTTCTGAATCTTTTCATTCATTCGTCGATTAATAAAAAATAGTCTTGAGGCCTTTTATAGGCTTATAATTAATACCATCTCTTTTCCCTATCATTGTGGGAATAAAACACTACAATAACTAAAACACTCAAAATAAATAAAAAACTTAAAATAACTAAATGAATTAATGAACTAAAACTCAAAATAAAATAAAATATCTAAAAAGGACTCTATCTCAATTGGAACCCTATTATTCTTTATTGGCTTGAAAATTTCACCACCTAGTGAATGATGATATGAGTAACATAACTGGATAGAAATCAGTAGTCCCTTGCAGTTAGAAAAGATGCATCTGTGAACTTTATAATCTTCAGAACAACCGGAGTGCAAAAAATTTCCAGCAGAAACTCAACCAAAAATAGCTCAAAATTTGCACAATGCATTGTGCGCGCTGTGGCTCTGGTCGAGCTGTTAACCAGGCCAACATGGCTCGGTTGGAGCCGGCCTTAGGTCGGCTCGCCGGTTTATCATCTTAAGTCGGCTTGAGTTGGCTCGGTCGGGCTTGAGTTGGTTCGATCGGACTTGAGTTGGCTTGGATGGAGCCGATGAATAGTGACGGCTCAGTCAACGATTCGGTGTGGCGTGATAGCTCAGCTCGTCGTCGGGGTCGGCTTGACGAAGCCAACACTGTAGCTTTGTGGCTCGTTCGGCACCGACATCAATTTTTGACCAAAACAACGAAGATTTGCCGCCAAACTACGGCTGTGGATTCGCGTGGAGGTGTGGGCCACTTGATGGGGTCGGCTCCCCCGACCATCATCATCGGCAACACCGATGAATGTTGCAGAATTTTGCTTCAGCGCATCGAGGGTTTCGGTCGATGGCGGCGATGTTGTCGACTGTGGATGATATCGTCGAAGGTGTGTGAGACTTTGGGTGAGGGCGACGGCTGTTGTCGGAGAAGATTTGGGTGGCGGTGATGGCTAGGATTAGGGTTTTGTTGTTTTGTTTTGTTATTTATCTGAAAATTGAGAAGCGGAAGATGTGATCTCTTGGCTTTGATACCAAATTTGACGTAGAAACTGAAAAATTTAGTAAATTTGTGGGGAATTTCGTGGAAGAATAATGAAAATTAGGGGTTTCGAGGCTTCTCACCAAGGAATTGTGTTCTTGTCAACGTGGACCGTTCTCAGATTTATATGTTATAATTTCCCAAGTTTTTCATTCATTGATTGATTAATAAGAATAGTCTTGAGGCCTTTTTATAAGTTTACTAATAATACACTCTGTTCTCCCGTTTATTGTGGAACTAACACTCTAAAATAACTAAAACTCTTAAAAATAAATTAAAGACTCAAAATAATTGAAAGACTCGAAGGGATCAAACCCAAAATAAAATAAAAATAAAAAAATAAAAATGGATTATATCTCAATTGAATCCCTATTATAAGAACTCCATAGAGAAGAATTAGAGGAAAAAAGTCATGCTTAGGGAGAGAACGAATATGAACAGTGGAAGTCAGAGAAGCAAAAGAGTACAGTAGAAGACATTATAGATAGTATGGAAGAGCAAAGTACACCAGACTAAGGTAATATACTAGAAGCAACTAAGGCTCAAGAAACCAAGAACATTAAAAATGCCTACATGAGACAAGATGTTAACGAACTTGCTGACAGTTCACCAGTGGTATTCTCAAAAGGACTGAGAGCCTTGAGGAAATCATGAGTGCATTTGATGAGAAAAAACAAATAATATAAAAGGGTCTAACACTTTAAATGAGGCAGTCACTCTTTAAATGAGGTAGTGTGATGTGAAATGAACATGAAGCTTGAGCAAAGAAATCCATAATCAAAAAAGACAAAATTTGAATTTAATTAGGATTTTTTTATGAATTGGGGTTAATTTAGACTTCTTAGTTTTTGAGTTTCTTATTTCTTTCATTGAGTTCTTTTGGGTTTTATGGTCTTTTGAGTTTTCTTTGAGAAAGAGTCCTTTATTTTATCTTATTGTAGAATTTGAGTCTTGTTAGAAGTTAGCATATGAATTTAGATATGAATTTATTTCTTTTGCTATGAATTTGAGTCTTTAGTTAAACTTTTTATTATGAAAATATGAATAACAATAAGTTTGTAAACTTTGTAGTTTGTGAAACCATTGAATCTCTTGCATGCGAGTTGTGAAAGTGACGATCATGTCATTTGGGGGTGAGGTTTGATGGAATCTTCAACTCGTGGGGGTGTTGAAGCTGATGGTCGATCCGATCACCGGGTGAGGGGCCCATCGCACCTTTATTTGGTTATCCTTTAGTTAAGAAAACCCTAGTCTAGTTATCCAATCACACTACAAAAACCCTGATATTAAGCTCTTCCACTTCCGGGGCCTCGCATATTGGAAAACAGAGTGCATATTAGATTAAATCATAGTTCAATAATCTGTATGCTAGTTGTAATGAATAAGAGACTTGTTATATCATGCTTCATCTTTTTGTTATGCTAGTTATGTTGTTTAATTTCCAAAAAGGGAGATAATTTCTTGCCTTTAATTATCTTACAAATATGTTGTTTAATTTCCTGGACACGTCCATGCACATATATGGGGGCAGATGTCTAGTGGTAACTAACTTAGTTATTTTTGCCTACCAAGCACATGATGTGCTATTGATAGACTCTGGGTGGCAGATTTGTAATTTCTGAGTATAATGACAATCTTGTAATTTTGAGAGTTCAGTGGGCAGATGCAGATTTGTAATTTTAGGTTGAAACCCCTAGGTCATGAGTATTATAGTAATTTAAGGACGACGACTCATTAGGAGTTTTATTATAAATAAAGGGGATGTGATTAGAAGGTGTTTATGTTGAGTTTTGTGAAGAATTGATTGATATTAAGATAAATCCCTTAGATCTAGTTGGAGAGTTCAGCTTCCTCTTGAATTGAATCTTGGGAGAGAGCGGTCCTCTCGAAAAAGGCCGCTTATCTTTGTATTTCAGTTTGTTTATCAATAAAAATATCCACGTTTCCCCCAAATCCACTTTCTAGCCATAAAATCTTACCTTTCCCTAAAAAAATCTCATTTTCCACTAAAAATCCTATTTTATCTCACAAAACCTTAGAAAAAACCTATCAAATTGGTATCAGAGCGTGGATTCTGATGGCGACGAAAAAAATGGATGCTTGGGAGGAACGACTCGCGATATTGGTAGGGTTGAAATCCATATTGGATCAAATGTTGGAGGAGTCGAGGCACACATCATCAGAGAAGGAGACTACCAAGTCATATCTGAAGAAAGACGAAGTTAGCGGCATAGATCTAGGGACAAAAGGTGGCACCTTTGGACAAAGGCAAGGAAAAATTCATTCCTTTTAAGGAGAAGATCCATAAACAGGATGTTCCAACTTTAGATCTGGTCACCGATGACGACACCGACGTAGATCTATGGAAAAAGACTCCTTTGAATTAGAAAGTTGGAAAATTATCAACTTTGAGGAGAATCTGCCCGTGGAAGGCGGAAAACCACACCAAGGTCCAAGGAGGGGAATGGTTCCAGACGAGAGAAGCGCGAGACGACCACACACGTTACGCTCAGACTGCTGCCAATTATGGATGGGCCGCCCGAGCTCTGTCGAACTTTGGGCAGGCGGGCTGCCCGGGCCCAGGCGGGCTGCCCGCGATCCTACCCGTGATCCCTGATCAGGTTCCCAATGCCAACAACAACTTCCAGGGTCCACACAGTCCCTGGTTTGCAGGCAGAGGTGATCACGAGCCTCGATGACATCGTGGCCACGATGGACCTTCAGATGAACAAGAGGCCCACTCTGGCTTCCATTTGGACTTCGTGGGGATGATGGAGAGCTTGGGTGGTCATACGACGGCGAAAGAGATGTGCACGGCTTCGACGGAGCCAGAGAGGCCCTCAAGAAGGCGGCGGCCTTTTCGAGAGCAACGAAGATTGCGATGGCGGCATTTCGAGGGTCGACTCATGAGGGGACGAGCACTCTCACTCGGAGTAGAATGGTCTGCGGACTTCGTTGGCCACCTTGAGAACATGGTGGTTCTTTGGGGACAAAATTGATAGACTTGGGGTGTCAGATCTGTAATTTATGAGTATAATGATATTTTTGTAATTTTGAGGGTTTATGGACAAGTTTTTAATATTAGGCTAAAGTCATAGGTCAGTGGTATTTTGGTAACTTAGGAGCGGCGGTTCAGTAAGAGTTTTATTATAAATAAAGGGAATGAGATTAGATGGTGTTTATGTGAGTTTTGTGAAGAATTGATTGAGATTAGGGATAAATCCCTTAGATTTAGTTGGAGAGTTCGGCTCCCTCTCGAATTGAAGATTGGGAGGGCGGCCCTCCTCTAGAAAGAAGCCACATATCTTTGTATTTCAGTTTATTTATCAACAAAAATATCCACTTCCCCACAAATCCACTTTCTAGCCCTAAAAATCCCACGTTTTTCCTAAAATCACATCTTTCTACTAAAAATTCTATTTATCCCACAAAATCCTAGAAAACCCAGGTGAAGACGAGCACTCTCATTCGGAGTAACGTGGCTCGCGAACTTCATGCATCACCTTGAGGACGAGGTGATTCTTTGGGGATGGAGTAATGATAGACTAGAGGTGTGACAATGTTAGATCTCTAATTTCTGGGCACATAGACAAACCTGTAAATTTGACGGTCCTGGGACAGATATGTAATTTTAGGCTGAAGACATTAGGTCAGTGCTATTTTGGTAATTTAGAGATGATGGCTCATTAAGAGTTTTATTATAAATAAGGGGGAAGATTATAGAGAGGGATTATAATGGATTTGGCAAAGAATTGATTGAGAATATGTGTAGAACCTGAAGATTAGTGGGAGAGTTCTAATTCCTCTCAAATTGAAGCTTGGAAGAGTGGTCATACTCTCGAATTGAGGCCAATTATCTTGCATTTTCCTCTTTTATTAATAATAATCACATCTTTCTCCCAAATCCCTAAATTTCTTCCCCAAATCCCTAGCAAATCCTATTAGCTATGAAGATGGATGGTCAACCCTGTCCATTTTGATTTAGATCATGCTAACCTTAATGGTATTCCAGTTCTGACAATGATGCTTGTGATACAACTATGATGCTACATACCAGCCTCTGCTTTTTTTCCTTTTCCTTTTCCTTTTTATGATTAATGTGCCCATATTAAGTGAAAACTGTGTTGGTTTCTGAGTAACACTGTTCCTTTGTGGTTTTGTTTGTGTATGTTTCTTGTGTGAATTTACAGAGTTAATTCATTGCAGATATTTGGTGGCGGATGGGCAACCGCAGATACCATAATTCGTTGGGAAGATGTGGAAACTAGAATGTTTGCTCTCAATATGGTGAGGCAAGGTTTTAACTTTTAAGCATTTCATTATGTTTATGGTTTACCAATTGTCTTTGTGATGATCTTTTTGTACTTAATATCCTTGCACAAGCATCATGTGGTTCCTACTTCTCGTAATGTGCTGGTGCAAGCACTTTGTTGATCATCTCATTGTTCATTGTAAGATTCAAAGTGTTTATTGTACTAATCTCTGAGCTTCATTGTTTAGCCGAATGGCATGAATAGATTTCTAACATGTTGGAAACTATAACTACTGATGTTATTCTGAGAGACATCATAGTGTCTAAGTTACTACAAGCCCCTTTTAGTAGGCTGCTAATTTTAATCTGTATTTGTGTATTTTGTTGCCATGTTATCATATAACACCACATCCTTCAACCCCCCTTGAGTAAAATAATTGCACAAGGGAATTTTTTGTTGTTATAGCATGAATTATGACCCCTTATAAACTAAATGAAAGAGATGCTTTCAAATCTAAACAATACTTACCTACTGTTTGTCAAATATCTAATTGTCCATACAGTTGTACAAATAATTCAATCATTGTAAGTAATTTCTCAAAAAAGTTCACCATTTTGATGCTTACATATGAAATAATTGCGTGTTTCCTTGATGTTTGTTACTTGTTCGAATATGATTTTATACGACTACCAGTTCTATTCATTTCCTTTGGGAGCCCATTGATGGTCACATGTATGCTTATCATTACCTGGGACCTGCATCATTGGAAACACTGCTACTGGTTGGCTTTATGGATCTAATTCAACTTATGCTTGAGAGCTAAATAACTGGTTCGACATATTATCAACTTCCATAAAAAGTTTTTGTACACAAACTATGGGCAATAGATAAAGGCTAACCATGACTTTCCTTAAGACCAGATCATGGTGGAAGGGTAACATCTTTTTCTCTCTGTGATGCTAATCTGCGGACTGGTTCTGCAGTTTTTGCCATCTTGGATATCAGATGAATGTGCCTTGGGTTCTTTTGTGCACTAATGGCTGCAAATCATGTTGTTGGCATGTGAAGCTTTATAAATCGTGACAAAGTCAAAAGGATGGTTTTATTCTAAAAGATGTTCTTTGACATGGTTTATAACAATTAGATTCTTCTCCCGTATAAGCGGTTTAAAACAAATAATTTTTATTTTCCATATAAGCTGGTTGGTATACCAAACTAGAAGTGGTTTTTTAACCCAATCGTAAGTTAAAGTCTTTAGAAAGAATGTATAAAACCATATATTGGCCAATGCTTACAGAAACTGTGGTTCTTAGTTATAAATGGCATTCGACTTGGACCGCCTGAGAGGTGAACTAGCTGAATTCTAGGTAATGTGGGTTGGGGTTCGGGTTTCATTTGGCGTGTTATCTGAGGTGCTTTAGATCCCCTTCAGCAACTTATATCTTACCGTTTGCTCAGAAATGTTCCTTCTCTGAAGAGGTATCGGAAGGCTGCTCCCGTGTTTTCGAATAATTAATCTGCACTATCATTAATGGTAGATCTGCTGCCTACATCCAAAGTGTTGAAGTAGTTAAGACGTGTATTTTCATCTCTCTTAAGAACTTGTTATTTCTGTATCTTGCAAGGGGATAGGAGCTGGACACTAGGTGATGAGCAACCACCAAGGATCATGTGCAAGTTTTTAGGGAATTGAAGCAAATCCTAATCAAGGAAAGACTCACATTCATAGAATGATAAGAAATTAGATTTTCTTTAGAATTTTGAGTCAATTTTGACTTTTAGTCTTTGAATCCTTGTGTATTTATTTTGTTTGAGTTCTTTAGGTATATATTTTTAGGTCTTTTGAGTTCCTTTTGAGAAGAGTCTTATTTTTTTATTTTTTATAGTGTAGGAATCATGCTAGAAATCTAATTATAAGTATAGATAGAAGTTTATTTCTTTTCTATAAATATGAGTCTGAAATTGAACTTTTAGATGAATTAAAAAATTGTTTGCAAATTTTATATTTCGAATCCATTGAAATCTTTTGCATGCGAGATGCAAGTGTGAGCCAGAGGTCCAAATGAATTTTTTACATGCAAGGTATTGAAGTCGTGGTTCATCTGATCTTCTGGGGGAGAGGGCTAAAATCTTATCTTTATTATGCAGCTTAGAACCCATAATTTAGTTCTTCCTCAAATCCCACTAGAAAATCTAATATGTCTAAACCCCTTTGCTTCCCCGTCCATGTCACCAGGATTGTGGATGTTGGACTAAATTTGTTCTTAATAATAAGATTAGTACCAGTTTTGAGGATACGGCTAGAATGACTAGTATCTATAAAGGTCAATGGAATATGCCTAGGTCTAAATTAATAAATAATTGGGAATATGCATCTTTTAGATATGATAAGGAGACACATACACGGCTATCGTGTTTTGGGCATTGGCAACGGCAACTACCAAGACTACATACACGAGGACACGGTTATATATGTATTTTCTTCTGCTTATATATGATTATTGTCTCATGAACACATATATGGAGTTTTATATTCATATAAATTGCACGTACTTTTAATAGGATTATCCTTAAAACATAAACTTTTGTCAAATGAAAGCACAACATAGTTTATGTGGTACTTATATTAGGGTGAAAACAGTATACATATTTGTAAGTGTCAGAAACTGATGGACACTCGTGTCCATGTATATTGGACACGCTAATTTTTTTGTTGGGAGAAGCATCCCGGATATCGTAATCTTCTGGTGCTAGTTTTGGTGCATGATTTTGTCTTTCCATAAAGATATATAATTCATAATTTTTGCAGGTTTTATTCTTGTTGTTTTATTGGATATGATGGGGTTTTGCAATTATTGAATTCAAGCTTCATATTGTTTGGTTTATCTAAAATTTATGAGTTGTATTCGATAATTTCATTTTAACTATCAGTATTTTAAATGGATTGCCATGGCAGAACTTGTGCATGGGTGCATCGCCTTTGGATATGGCCGCCTCCTGCCATGCTTAGTTGTGGCAAGCAAAGTGCTACCATGGCACACAGGCACCCGCCAAGGCCAGTTGGGTTGCCAACATTTTTTAACCATCTTGAGTTTGGATTTGAGTTTTTGGGTAAAGGTTTAAGTTAATACTATATCGAACCTAAACTCAAATGCAATAATAATAGAGTTTTAGACTCAAATTGAATTTTTTTAATGAAACCCTAGATTGTGGATGACAAAATGAATCAATATGTTGTTTAAATGAATGCACAATCACCTAATTCCATTGTTTAAATTATTTATATTGTTTGCTAATCGGTAAAAAAATTGGAATGATTGACGAATCTGGTTGTCTAAATTTAATTTGAATTTTAAGTATCTTTATAATTACCTTTAATTTTCTTATTTTATATATTTTATATTTCTAAAATTAAAAAAATCCCATGACATCGTCGTGGCCCTACTATGGCGGCGGCGGCCCCTTGTTGTATTGCTGCCATTTGTAACATTGATAACTATATGTTGTTAACTTCACCTACCAATACACAACCAGTGTTTAGCATCCCCTTTCTAACTCCAAGAATTATAGTTCACTCATTTTGGGATTGTGCAGTTTTAATTTACCAATTCTAAAATAAAAGTCACTTGTTTTAATTCAATATAGTATTGAAATTAATAGATTCCATACAAACCAACAAGTGTATGGATCAAATACATTAAATATTTTAACTAAAGTATTAATCAAATACTATCAAATAGACAAATACTATGTGTATTTACAATTTTGTATAATACTATCAAAATTAAAAATAATTAGGAAGAGTTTGCTATTCACTTTACACATTATGCTAAATGTATCACATGATGCTATAATAGAATGGCAAACCTGTAAATAAAAGAAGTGAGCTATCATTTATTTACAAGTTTGAATAGCAAAAAAATCTGATTTGAGCTCAATTTACACATTTGTATTAACCTTTAGCATTTATTTGCAAGTTTGCCATTCATTTTGCTTTTTGTTTAAATAAACGCAACTGCGGCTAGTTTTTCGGTTCTCTCTCTCTCTCTCTCTCTCTCCATCCCTCCAGCCAGCACATCGTTGGAAAAAAAGAGGGAGGCTGTTGGAGGGCGGCCGCTGGACGGTGGCTGGAGGGCGGCCGCTGGAGATCCGGTAAGTCCCCCCTCTTCTTGATCTTCCTCTTCGTTTTCTTCTTCTTTTTTGATTTTTTTGATGTTCTGATGTTGTAGCTGCTGCTGCCACTTCTTCTTTTCTTTTTTCTTTTGCTGTTACCCAAAAAATGAAGGCCGGTATCGGCCGAAACCGTCCAGTTTCGGCCGTGGCGGTTTCGACTGAAACCGGCCGAAACTGGGCGGTTTCAGCCGATACCGAGAAATTTGAGGGGTTTCGGATTGGCCCCCTCTGAGACAGATCCGAAACGGCCGAAGCGCCTCAATCCATGCTCAAAACACACTTTTGGGAAATGAGAATGTAGTTCTCAAAACCCAAGTGCACGAGCTCAATACACATGTATCCACCTTGGATACTAATCTCTCTTCACTTATGAAGAAATATGAGCGCATGTCCTCCAATGTTGATAGATTCAACAAAGGAAAGGACAAATTGAACACAATTTTAGAAAACCAACTTCTCGCAAATTACCGCGGAGGACTTGGATATTCTAAGGATAATGCTTCCACTTATGGCACATCTTATAGTGGAGCATCAAAACTCTAGGATAGTACATCTACCAAGACTAGCACCATCTCGGTGACACTCTCGTTTGGAAAGAAACCCACCAAGGGTGGACAACCAAAGAAGGGATATGTGTATATGTATACACATACCCAACCACGTAGGAGAGCACCTTCACATCATGCTCCTACGTATGACGAGTTTTATGCATCACACCCTCGTACACGTACAAACACTCATGTAAGACAACCACATGGCCACACCCCCACTCATGCACATGGTTATACTCAACCATCACATGCTCATGATTATACACATGCTTATCCACATGTCACACATGCTTACCATGCTTCACATTCTTATACACCAAATGTGAAAAAGAATATGAATGTTCTCAAAGCATGCACACATCGTGCAAAACCACATGGTATGTATCATGCACCCCCTCACAACTTTTACCCACATACATCACAATATGGGTTTGCACCAACACATACACATCCTTACACATATGCTCATCCTAATGCATACACACATT
The DNA here is from genome assembly GCA_030789695.1 of Scilla litardierei. Classification (NCBI taxonomy): domain Eukaryota; kingdom Viridiplantae; phylum Streptophyta; class Magnoliopsida; order Asparagales; family Asparagaceae; genus Scilla; species Scilla litardierei. The sequence continues at coordinate 74,057,037 of CM061130.1, forward strand.
CACATGCTTTTGTGCCGCATGCTCCCATGAGACACTCATCTCTAATGCATGCACCCATGAGGCATTGGACTCTTAAGAGTCATTTGATTTGGGGTCCTAAGAATACTAGCATGTATAATAAAGGAATGTATATGCAATCATATTTTAGGGATGTTATAAATAGTGAGAACTATGTTGAGAAGCCAAAGTCCACTTGGACTTGGTTTCCAAAGGGCTACCCCCTTGGACCTAACAAACTTGGGTATCATGTGGTTATGGTGTATTCTATAGGTAACCAAGAAGAGAAAAAAGGGCAATATGGGAAAAGATTGCTCTAAATGCAAAGGAAAGGGTTGGATACTTGACAGCGGGTGTTCCAAACATATGACGGGAGACTCAAGTTTGCTCTCCGAGGTTATCCACATCAAGAATGACGGAGCGATTACTTTCGGAGGCAATGAGAAAGGATCCATCATAGGAATTGGTAAAGTTGGTAACCCTTCTAAACCTCTAATAGATAATGTTTATCTTGTAGATGGTTTAAATCACAATCTTATCTCTATAAGTCAACTTTGTGACAATGGTTATAAAGTTAACTTTGGTGATGGATTGTATAATATTTGTGATAGTACTAATAATAATGTTTTGTTTAGTGGCACTCGCCAAAAGAATATTTATATTTTGGATATGCCACACACAAGACCAATACTTGATTGCTCACACTAATGAACAACTTTTGTGGCATCGACGCTTTGATCATGTACACTTCAAGTATCTTCACAAGTTGTGCAAGCACAACCTAGTTAGAGGTTTTTCGAAACTTTCTTTTAATAAGAAAAGTTTTTGTGATTCGTGCCAACAAGGCAAGCTCTATAAATCGTCATTTAAGATTAAGAATGTAACATCTACTTCTGGGCCTTTAAAGCTTTTACATCTAGATTTATTTTGGCCTACTAGAGTTGCATCCTTAGGAAATGCCTTCTATGGACTTGTAATTGTTGATGACTTCTCAAGGTATATTTGGGTGAAGTTCTTGAATAGTAAGAATGAGGCACTTGAGAACTTTATTATTTTATTTAAGAAAGTTTAAAAGATTCAAGGCACGTCCATTGTCACCATTCGTAGTGATTATGGGGGTGAATTTGACTATGAATTGTTTTTTAATTTTTGTGAAGCAAACAGGATAACTCACACTTTTTCCTTCTCTCGTGTTCCACCACAAAATGGTGTTGTAGAAAGGAAAAATAAAACTCTAATTGAGTGTGCATGCACTATACTTAGTGATAGCAGCATTGGTTCACAATTTTGGGCGGAAGCCGTTCATACCGCATGCTATGTGCTAAATAGGATACTTATGAGACCCCGTACGAACAAAACTTGTTATGAATTATTAACAAAATTCTTCAAGTACGGTATTTACGTGTATTTGGTTCAAAATGTTTTATTAAGAGCACACACTGTAATTAGATAAGTTTGATTCACGTTCCGGTGAAGGAATATTTATTGGACACTCCGTTCGTAGCATGGCCTATCAGATGTTTAATAAAAGAACATTAACTGTTGAAGATTCACTCCACATTTCTTTTTATGAGAACTTTGATGTTCAATTATCTTAACTTGATGAGAATGTTGAATTTTGTGTGATTCTTTGAATAATGTTAAGATTAATGATTTTATTGCAACTAACCCTACTAATGTTGTAGTTGAGTTTGTTCGGAATGATTTAGGGTTACCCAAGACATTTGCTACAGTTCCAAAACATCCACATGATTAAGTGATAGGTAATATTAAAGCTGGAGTCCGTACAAGGTCAAGGGTGAAACGATTCACACATTATGCTTTCGTCTCAACCATAGAACCAAAGAGCATTGAAAAAGCTTGTAAGGATAGCTCATGAATCATTGCTAAGGAAGAAGAACTCATCCAGTTTGAAAGGAACGATGTTTGGGAATTAGTTCCTCCATCGGAAGACCACAATGTCATTGGAACAAAGTGATCTTCAAAAACAAGACGAATGAAAACGACGTCGTCATCGGAACAAGACAAGGTTAGTACACACGGTTACCGACAAGAAAAAAAGTATAGATTTTGAAGAATCTTTCGCTCCGGTAGCTAGATTAGAATCTATTAGGCTTTTATTGTCATTTGCATCATTTAAGAATTTAAGCTTTTTCAAATCGATGTGAAAAGTGCATTTTTGAACGGACATGTTGAAGAGGTATATGTTTCACAACCATCCAGTTTCATTGATAGAAAATCACCAAATCATGTGTTTAGACTCAAGAAAGCTCTTTATGGGTTGAGACAAGCCCCTAGAGCATGTTATGATCGTCTAAAGAATTTTCTTGTTGATTTGGATTTTAAAATGGGTGATGTTGATTCAACACTTTTCACTAAATATTTTGATCATGACATTTTGTTAATTAAAGTATATGTTGACGACATTATATTTGGTTCTACTAACTCTAGACTTTGTCAAGATTTTGCTAAGTCCATGCAAGATGAATTTGAGATGAACCACATGAGAGAGTTCATATACTTTCTAGGACTTCAAATCTGTCAATTGGAGCAAGTGATCGTCATCCACCAAACGAAGTATACGGTGGAATTGATCAAGCGCTTTGAAATGAGATCCTTTTCATCCAAGCGTACTCCAAGGAGCACGACAGCACATCTTGATAAAGATGAACATGGAACGAATGTTGACATTCGTCGATATCGGGGTATGATAGGTAGTTTACTCTATCTTACCGCGATATTATGTTTTTGGTATGCTTATGTGCACGGTATAAATCACGACCAAAACAATCACATTTTGATTGCGATCAAACGGATTTTCCGTTATTTAAACCAATCACTTGATTATGGAATATTTTATCATAAGTCATGCACTTATGAACTAGTTTCATTTAGTGACGCCGATTTTTCCGGATGTAAATCCGATAGGAAAAGTACTAGTGACACTTGTCGTTTCTTAGGAAATTTCCGTGTATCTTGGTTCTCCAAGAAACAAAATTCGGTATCTCTTTCCACAACCGAAGCGGAATATATTGCCGCAAGTTTAGGATATGCACAATTTTTATGGATGAGACAAACACTCAAAGACTACGGTATTGAGTGTGTCGCATGTCCAATCATAACAGATAACGAAAGTGTATTTGTCTATCCAAGAACCCGATACAACACTTCCGTACCAAACACATTGATATTAGACATCATTTCATTAATATCATGTCCTTAAGAAGGATGTTCGTCTTGAGTATATCGACACCCAAAACCAAATTGCCGATATTTTCATCAAGCCACTCAAGGAAGACTCTTTTGTGAGGCTTAGGAGGGAATTAAGTATTATGGTTGAATCTGAACTCTAGAAGATCATTTTCCTTATGTCTACTATATTTCATCACATGCTATGTTATGCTCTTGTTATTTGTTGAATTTCTGTTGGATATATATATATCTCTCTATTTCATAAGTTGTGTAATTCACTCATGAGATATATATGTTTCTTATGATTCATTTTGAGCATTGTGTATTTGATTTGAAATGATTTCAAGCATTAATGAATGCTTAGTTAAGATATTTACATATATCATCTAGCTTAAGAATACGTATAGAAATACTACTAGTGTTAACCCAAGCTCTATGATGTAAGTCAGACGCCTGGTGTAATGGAACCAGACGTCTAACGTATCCGACATTTCTATCTTTGAATTTTTCAATCTGACCAAGACGTTTGATGATGTCTTACCAGACGCCTGAACCACTGTTCAGATGCCTGGTCATTGAACTTCAGACGCCTGGTAATAGAATTGTTAGTGTGTCAAATTTTTCCCTAGAGTAATCATCCTCTGATTTCACTAAATCGGACATCTAATGTTGACCTCCTAGACACCTGGACAATTCGTCAGATGCTTGATTAGTCTGCTACAGACGCAATCATCATATCTTCTGATTTTCATTTAGTTCATTTTCTCTACTAGACGTCTGATGCATTTGATCCAGACGCCTGGCTCAGTATAATCACATCATCAGGTTATTTCTTCAGACGCCTGATTACTTCACTCCAGACGTCTGTCGAAGGCTCTTAAGTTAGATCAAACTTTTGATCCAACGGCTGAGATTTAATAACTGATCGTTATAAACCCCGATTCGATCGTTTAGGGCTTAAGCGAACTATTTCGTTTCGTCTGCTCTTCCATCTGCCATTACCTCTACTAGACGTCTGATGCATTTGATCCAGACGCCTGGCTCAGTATAATCACATCATCAGGTTATTTCTTCAGACGCCTGGTTACTTCACTCCAGACGTCTGTCGAAGGCTCTTAAGTTAGATCAAACTTTTGATCCAACGGCTGGGATTTAATAACTGATCGTTATAAACCCCGATTCGATCGTTTAGGGCTTAAGCGAACTATTTCGTTTCGTCTGCTCTTCCATCTGCCATTACTGTTTCATCGATTGTTCGACAGTCTCGTGTCAATGATTAAGGAAAAATGAAACTCAAATCTTTACACTGATCATCTCGACATTTAGTGTTTTTCGTCTAAAACTCTTATCCTTCTATGTCAACCTTTAGGGTTTCGACATGGCTCGAACAAAACTTTCTTGCAAATCACCAATCTCCATTCCTAAGGCCTTTATGCGATCGAGACGTCGAGGTATCTCTCCGTCTCCACGGGATTAGCTCCGCTCGACTATTACTTAGTTTACTTTTGTCACTTCTCTGACTCAAACTTCCGACCATCTGCATCTGAACGACCACCGGCTCATAAGGAAGTTCATGTCGTTTCTGACTCTCCAGTCTTTGAAGACCCCTTTGAGGAGATCGGAACAAGAATTCCTCTTCTAGTCAGCGGAAACACTCGCCTGAATGATAGGCATATACCCTTTGGCAATGACCAGCAGAGGTTTGAGGAGTTTGTCCTAGGTCTTGACAAGGATCATAAACGCATACTCTCCTCTCTTATGCGTCTCCAGGATAGTCTGAGAGTTCCCTCCAACTCTTCATTCTCAACTCAAGTCCCTGAGGATCTTACTCGTCGTTTGGGAGATTATGATTGTAGTCTCTCTTCTATCTGGAATAACGTCTGTATGCTCCGTGACGACCTTACCTTCGTCAAAGTAATGTTTAAATCTGTCTACTCAAACACAAGGACCCAAACTCTCCAGACTCGGCAGCTGTTCACTTTGTTCCTGAATATCCAGGAATAAACTGAACATTCTTATGCGCACTTCCGGGAATGTTCCCGCTTTTGCTCCTTCAAGACCTAGTGCCCCACCATCACCTCCTCCTCCAGCTGTTTGATGCTATGTTGAATTACCACACGCCTCTCTCCAGTCATGAAATGTATTTTTGAATGTTGTTTGAGAAGAGTGTTTGTGAGGATACATTTTTGTTATTTTTGGTGTTATAGGAATTAAAGGTGGTATACTTATAGGTATACGGTTGTCACATCTTTGTGTGACCTTACTTGTGAACGATGACACATTTTGTTTTATGTCTTATATATATACTTTTGTTCGTTGATGAGTGATTAAGTCTTATTTTGTAATTTCGCCATCACCATATCTATATTTATATATGCTTGTGCTTTTGGAAATGTGCCTTTGGTGTTGATAAATATCTTATCTTGCACTTCCAATATGAAATGTTGAATATTTTTATCTCCGTATGAGATTTGATGTTACATGCTTATTGAAATGATGAAATAAGAACATGCTTAGTCAAAATGTCATAATTTTGACCATATTGATATCTTTCTATTGTTAGCTCCCTCCCACTTTTTTTGGATTCTAACAAAGGTGGAGAGAGAATAACCATATAGCATGAATAAAGAATAACTATCATGATTTCTTAAAGGAAAAATGAGAATAATCATAGGTATTAGAATAACCATAAAGCATGAATAGAGAATAACCATCATGATAAGGGAAAATGAGATTAATCAGAGGTAATTTTTTATGAACAATAGAATGAATCATATCATCTCTAATTTAGTTTTGATATTGTTATATGATTCTGGGGGGTTATTCTTAAAAAAGGATTTCTATATAATTGATTGACTTGATCTCCTTGTGCATGCTTCAACATACTCAAAATGTTTATCACTATATGCTTTAATGCCTTCTGTATTCATATATGTTGAAGGCTGAAAAATACAATTCATGTGATACACATATCAATTGATTGAATTGATGATTCATTATTTATATACTTGACCTAAAAATGTTTGGCATCAATGCATGTGGAGTAAGTGATTTTATACTTCAAGCACAATTATTGATTATGGTTATAATTGTTTGCCATCATCAAAAGGGGGGATAATGCTGAATATTGGATCCCCAAATGTGGTTTTGATGATAAACAAACATATTCAATTATGACTAATCCTCATGTTTTGTAGTAAAGAATAGCATCGTCAATATGGACATGGTCATATCAAATGAAGATGATGGCTCGAAGCATTTACGCATGGACATCAATCCATGAAGCATGAAAGTCAAGAGATGATCGAAGGACATCAAAGTGTTGGACGTCACAAGCTAAATGGAAGTCTTTAAGGCATTCAATAGGAAGTGCAGGGGATAAATATGTAAACCTTTCTTTCTTTACTTCTTAGTTGAATTAGCATGTTAAGCCTTAAATTGATTCATTAGAATATCACTCATAACACTCACAAAACACTTTAGATCATATATCATTGAGTGTCATAGGGTTAGAACTTGCATAAACTCAAAGAAGAGTTTTTCAGCCTACTACAGGCATCGGTTGCTTGGTCTCCAGACGACTGGTGCTCATGTGCATTGTGTTCTGTAAAACCCTTCCATGAACAGACGCACAGACGCCTGAAGTTCTAATTCCAGACATCTGAAAAATTCGTCAGATGCCTGAACAATTCGTCAGACGCCTGGATAATGAACTCCAGACGTCTGAATAATTCAAGCCGAAAGTCCAGTAACTCGGCCTCTGCTGACTGACAAAAATCAGACGTCTAGATGATATTACATCAGACGCCTGGTAAATTAGTCCAAATATTTTCAATAGCTTATTTCTGCAGTCAGTCATGAGTAGGCGTCTGAATTTGTATTACCAGACGTCTGAACAGTTGACCAGACATCTGGATGATGAACATCAGACGCCTGGATTTTTGGACCAACTATATTCCAATAACCAACTTGTTAACTGTCTGTATAGTCAGACCGCTGATGCCTTTGAGAGAGTCATCTATACAGTTGACCAGACGTCTGGGAGGTCTTCTTCAGACGTATGCTAAAGTGTCCGTTAGACTGCATTTATGACCTAGTCAGAACAGTACAAGACGTCTGGTGAATATGATTTTTCCCGTTAATAGCCGTTTCCAGCATTAAATGCTTAGGTTTTTAATCCGTTTGTGAGCAGCTTTCAGTGGCTTATAAATAAGGCTTTAATGTCTTGGCTTGAGAGGTTAGTAAGCATATTTAAGACTGCATTCAATACACTCTCAAGTGATCTCAAGTCATTAACTTCTTCACTAGAGCATTCAAGAGCATTCAAAGCCATTCAAGATCAAGCTCTCAAGTGCAACTTGTCTCCAAAGCTTTCATGATCAACTTCTAGCATTCATTACAACACATCTTGAGACAAGTTAGTAAGTGATCATACTCTCGTCATTTAGAGCACATCGCACACACCTTATTGCCTTATTCTTAAGAGTATTATTTAAGGCATATGTTGTGGAAATTGTTTCATATTTCGTTCTATCTTTCTCGTTGATATTTGAGAAGTTTCTCTTGGTTGTGCGAGTAGTCCATTCCCGGGTTGTGGAAAGTGGAAAAAAGGTGTATTGGGTTTTCACTTGTTAGGTTTTGGCAAGTGGGTATTAGTGGATCACTAATCACTGGCAGGTTTGATAGTGGGTTGCTAGAGTAGGATTCAACGGAGTCGGGGGAGACTCGGTGAATCCGAACCTAGGTAAATCCCTGGTTAGCGTTTGCGTTCTTGTGTTTTTTGCTCTCTTTATTTATTCCGCACTAAGGTTGCATAAGGGAACCTTAAATTGGCGTAATTTCCATATTATTGTTATAAAGCATTATTCACCCACTAGTGTTTTCTTCCTATAGTTTCAGATCCTACAGAGTCTTATAAACCTAGAGGCTTTTCTACCAAGCTTTAGAAATCTAGAAACCTCTTGAAAACTTTGACATGGAAGCTTTCCCCAGGCTTTTTGGAAACCTATAAACTTCTGTTACTTCTTTGAAGTTTTGAAAATTTAGATGCCTTTTTAAATGGCTTAGCCATTAAGCTTTTGTTAGCCTATTCAATTATTTAGGGGCAAAGAAAGGATATCATCATCATTATTATTGTTATTTTTTATTGTTAGTATTTTTCAAATATATCCAATAGTTACAGATAATTACTAGTATCATGTATTCCATTTTTGCATGCCTCCTTCAATATATGCAAGGAATAATTTTCATGTTGGTAATTTTGTTTTTGTATAATAAAAAGTCAACGTTTAAAGTGTTGGGTTATTACTGTTTCCTTGCATGAACTGAGTTAGCACTAGCCACTTTCTCGTCTTATATCAACCAAAATTGGAATAGCAGAGGAAAAACAAATGCTACTGATGCTGTATGTAAACTCCCTTCACACAATCTCTTGTGAACAAACCTTGGAATTAGAATGTTGGAATAGCTGCGACCATAGTGTATGTGCATCTTATCTCATCTAGGACCAACATGTGAATTAATCATTAAGATCCAAACAAACAAGCTGGAATGGTAAGTCAGAAGGGAGAGCATCCCTGGATTTGTTCGACATTGGAACGCCCATTTTTATTGCTCCTTGCCTAGTTCTTTAATTTAGCCAAGTAAGCATGCTTTATGCACGCCAATGAGTTCATAAGAGTCGTCATTGTGAGAATCAGTATGGTTGATTAAGTTAGCTACATTGACTGCTTAACTTGAATAGACTGATTTATTGGACTTCATCAAGTTAATGCTTGTGCAATATTTAAATATGTGGTTTTTTTTCATTTATTGTTTTGTATTGTATTGTGTGTGTGTGTGTGTGTGTAATTTCAAATTTATGAGAAGCTACTGTTGGCTGTATAGGTTGCGGAGACTGTTTTACAAGAGGGACATCCATTTGATTTCTCATTGATCATGCGGTTGGTGGAAATTTTATCTAGTAGACCATCTGAAGAGCTCGAAGGTTTTTTATCATTTGTAAGTTCATATTATTTTCGAAAAGATAAGCTTTTCTGTGCTCTCTCCAAGCTTCACATAATTTACATGAGTGCTTTTCCAAGTTGTAATTTTTATGCTTCCTATATAATTCAAATGGTTAACATGGTGATTAGTTATCTTCATATGTGTAGGTGTATAAATCTGTAGCTGATATAGTTGGCTCTTATTCCAAGTGGATACCATCATTCCAAAGTAATATCAGACAATTACTGTAAGAGTTTGGTATCATACTGGCTTATAATCAATGATTCAGAGTATAACCCTTTTTCTTATTTATGAGTCCTTACTTGACTCTTCCAGTCTGTTCTGTGCATCTGGGTTTAAAGAATCAGTATCTTCACATGCCTGCTCTTCAGCATTGCGCAAACTTTGTGAAGATGCTTCTGCAGTGATTCATGATCCACAGAATCTTGAAATTCTGATCTGGATTGGAGAGGTATTGTTTATATTCTAATTATATATTTCTTTTCTTATGTTTAATTGTTTCATAAAAGCAACACAACTAGCTATGTATCTACTGGAGTGATTATTGTAGACTTTCTTCAATGGAATTATGTATGTGGTCATGGTTATGACGATAGCGATGCAGCCGATGGCAAAATTCATCTTAAAAGTTAAAAGCATAGTTCATTTGCTTTCCTGCATTCATTTTAAAAAGGGAGCTAATGGAATTTCTTCCGGCAGCTAAATATATAATTTTGTTACAATTTGAACTGCATCTCATTAAGTCATTACTACAATGGAATTCTTGTATCGTTGCCTTAAAATCTATTTCCTCACCTCGATCCTTGTCTGTGGAAAAGGTGTGTTAGATTCACTTGATCTGATTACTGTTGGAGCAGCATATTATAGTGTATCATTGTGTGGCTTGAACGCTTCTATTGATGCTTCGCTTTATTCTTTGGCTGTGTTATACTATTGATACGTGCCCTTCATACTGTTAGAAATAGAAACATTAGCAGGATGAGTCGTATATTTGTTACATGTCTTCCATCTCAGTGGACTAATGCAGTGTATATTCCACATCCCATGTGTCAAACAGCCCCTAAGCATGATTTAACTTAGAGAGATATTATTACTCGCAGTCAGAGGATTGACGCGGTAGGAATATCAGTTCCAAAAAATCTTTTACAGAGAAATATTGATCTTTGTCATGGCTGTAAAATTTAGGCTTTATGAGTTTCCTTAACAATGTCGCCCCTCCTTTCTTCCTTCAGTTTCACCCCCCTTCTATGCATGATTCACTTGCTTTACTACGTGGTGATTTAACTGGTATATGCTGAACAACAGCAATGATGATAACAACAATATAGATTTTCATTCAGAATCTAGAATGAGACATTGATTTGGAAATTAGAAATATGATCTATAGTTGAAACTGTGTGCAACCATTAAAGGTTCACTGCTTGTGCCAAGTAGCACAAGTAATTATCTGGGGCAGAACACAAGTTTGTTATAATAAGAAAATTTTATTTTTTGACATGCTACCTTATTATGTATCAATGCATAGGATAATGATGACTGAATATACTTGTGGTGCCAGTGGGATCTCAATATGTGTGATAATGTTAAGCTTATGATGGTGATGACTTGATTCAAGTGCTTCCTTTGAAAACCAAATTAGATGCATTATATTTTCCATCTCATATATGTTTTTTGGCAGTCCAATAGATTCTTTCATATTTTTCAGTGGTGATTTGTATCTTTGAAAATTTCTTTGTCTATATAGGACCTGGAGAAGAGAAGTCTATCATTAGAAGATGAGGAAGATGTGGTTAGCGCCATTACACTCACTCTTAGTTATGTGCCCAACAAAGAGCTGAAAAAGAGTTCACTAGCAAGGCTGCTGTCCTCTAGCTATGGAACTATCCGAAAACTGGTGCATATATTACTTTACCCATGTTTGCTTCTTATCATATTGGCGGTTTTGGTTTCTTCTATATGTGCATTTTATCTGATTGAGGTGGTTATGACATTGTCCTAGTTCACCATTACTTTAAATAAAAATGGTGCTGCAGAATTCTCCGAATATTGGCTTTGGTCAACTAGAAAATAATTGGTAATTTTTGGTAATACAAAACATTCACATCTTGCATAAAACAAGTGCATTCTCACGGAAGTATGTTGAATTACCAATCAGTGTTCTTGTTGTACTTAATTGCATGAAAAGTTTGATTGCGCTACGAAATGATGTATATAATCATCATAGCCTTCATTCCAAAAAATTGGGGCCAGCTTCAATGGACTCAACGAAAAGAATATTGTAACGTGATCATGTCGGATCATGATATGAAATGACATATATATAAAGCTCAAATCAATTTTTCTACATCCTTCAGGTTAATGGGAAAGGAAAGATAGAATGATGAACTTAATTAAAAATCATTGATTTCCTTGGCCAATTTAGGGGAGGAGACCTCAAGTGAACATTTGATTTCAGCTTATCAAATAAAAAAAGAATTTTACATTGTTTGTTGACTATTTAATCTTACTTGTCAAGTTCTTTCATGACATACACAGATACACTGCAACTATATATTTCAATAGTGTTTCCATGCCTAACTGTTTATTATTAATATGATTTGCATTTGGATATCTGAATAGATCAAAAATGTCCATCTTTAGCGACACTTCCGTACAGCTTTTTAGTTATCAACATTCTCATCATCATTATCGTTTGTTACTCTCATCAAAATGAAATTCGTTATGAGAGAATAGGATCTCCTAAAAGAATTAAGCAAGTATTACAATGGATGGCCAATTGGATGCCAATGTTCATGAATTTATACCGACTTTCGATATGTTCTTGCAACATGACCATGCCAAAAAGACTTAATGGCCAGTTGGTGGGTATATAGAAGTATCTATTCATCATGTAATTAATGCTCATGCAATCCCATGAATTCTTCTAGACTAGTAAAGAGTCTAAACATAGAGGTAACTTGATAAGGTTTGTGATTACAGGATTTCTTCCAAGTTACAGATAAGAAAACCACTTTTCATATCTTTTAGTTACTAAATACATGCCATCTCAAATTCATGACATCATTTAATTTAGTAAACAATCTTGATTTGCCAACATGGTTTTGTGTAAGTATCAAGAATAATACCATTGTGTCAACTGAATCACCACCTTAGTCCACAAGCTTTAAGCTAATATGCATTGGTCCCAACTTTTCAATAAAGTATATCAATTTTTTCTAGTCATTTTTCATGTGGACCTATGTTAATTCGTCCCAACAATCTCTCTTGCTGTTTGCATACTGGACTGTTGAGTGCCATGGGAACCATGAACCTATTTCCAGCACCATTTGTGGGTCAAACTAGACATGGCCACCTTGGTCACAACCCTACCCGCAACCACGTCACCAACAAATATTTTCACTACTTTGTCACAATCTAGCCTAATAAATTTCACATCAGGCCCTACTCCTGAATGCTGGGCAGTAGATTACCACATACCATTGTGTCAACTGAATCACCACCTTTGTCCACAAGCTTTAAGCTAATATGCATTGGTCCCAATTTTTCAATAAAGTCTCTCAATTTTTTCTATTCATTTTTCACGTGGACCTATGTTCATACGTCCCAACAATCTCTCTTGTTGTTTGCATACTGGACTGTTGAGTGCCATGGGAACCATGAACCTATTTCCAGCACCATTTGTGGGTCAAACTAGACATGGCCACCTTGGTCACAACCCTACCCGCAACCACATCACCAACGAATATTTTCACTACTTTGTCACAATCTAGCCTTATAAATTTCACATCAGGCCCAACTCGTGCATGCTGGGCAGTAGATTACCACATAAAAATTATTACCAATACAAAATTTACTAAGTTCTGAAATATGATGGACTATGAATGATTTTCCTGGGAACTTCTCTAAAATGGGCCTACAAGGACGTTTATCATGTGTGACGTCTATGATCATCATGATCTACATTTATTTACTCATTCATATGTTCTTTCTTCTTGTTTCTATTTATCATAGTTAGAAAATCAGCCCACACCGAGACATGATATTGGATTTGAAGCATGCCATAACAATACACCCAAAATCAGCTGATACCACCACTATTGACTAATACCAATACCATAGGGATCCAGGGCTTGAGGCAAACAAACTTGGAATTCTGTTATTTTTTGATATAATGGTTGAAGGAATATCATTTAACAATTAAAATTAAGGGTTGAAATATCATATGATACAAATACAAACCGGCCATTTCGGATCAGATTATTATGAGCGATGCAAAATAGACTTTTCTTCATTAGGAACAAGAGAAACCGATCAAGTGTAACCGAGACACGCATGCCATTGGGTCATTTCAATTATAATTCAATGTCGATACTATGATCTTTGAAAGGAAAGCAAATCGACGTTGAGCTGGTAGATTCAGATTATATCTTTTATGCAAACAAACTGAAAATATAGTTGGTTTGAGAAAGGGATCAATTTCTTTGATCATATAAGTAATCTATGAATAGATGAAACACTTGTTACAGATGGAGCTCTATATGCAATCAACACCTATCAAGGGATAAGTGATACCTAAAATCTGATACTTTCAGATTTGTATTGTTCCATGCTTCAGATACAGCTTACCAGTACTACAAAGTATTAAGTATTTGTTGTTAATGGGATTGACACCAAGATTTCATACGCTGCTTATTATTACATAGCTGCAAGTAACACACACAATTTCCATTTTATGTAAGATACAGCCTCTGCCAGAGGAACTTGACATGTGCTAATTCCAGTTTCCATAGATGCGTGTTTGTGGACGTACAAGTGCACATTGTATTTTGTACACTAAATTTTAGGTTGGGTATTATTAACGTGTAATGTAGGTCAGAGATGATCCATGTTCTGGATAGAACATTCATATTAGATGATTTGACTCCTTAAATATCGTGTTTATATTTGGTTTTTATTTGCATTAGAAAAAAAATATGCCCAGCTTTTCCTCAAAAAAAAAAAGAAGTTGATTAAACATAGTATTTTTTGTTACATGTTTTACTGTGTCAATATGGATATTCTTCTCCGTCGAATCTTTGCCTTCATCTTCTCTTGATTTTCCTTTTCTTATATTAATTTATGGTTCATATATTCATCTAGTTATAAAATTATGGTTTGGATTCATCTAGTTGTGAAACATGCTTTACTTTCCTCTCCAGGTAGATGCAGATAGTGAACAGTCGTTGATGCAAAATCCTGTTGCTTATACACAGGCCTTGAACGCTGCTGTGAGGGGTCTATACAGGTTGGTTACTAATCTGACCTGTTTCATGTGCTTTTGTTTGTCATCATCCATACCTTTAGACAAGTCTATGACGTATGGATAAAGTCTTATCTTGTTACCATTAAATTCACAAGTTTATGTGAATAATTGCTAAGCCCAAACACACTATTTTCTAGGTATGCCCTTTGCATTGAACCTTAATGCACATATGGGCAAGCAGGGTGAAACACTGCAAGTTGTCCGATGCTATGGAAAAGTCTCGACAAAGAAATCTAATGTTGGTGACTGTATTAACCTATTAAGCGTAAAGTAAATCAATGACCCAAACATAATCATTTTATCTTCTTTTTTTGAGATTTTTTTGTTTTGTTTGTTTAGTTTTTAGTTTTTTAGTTTTGTTTTTTGTTTGGTTGGGGAAAGGGGCATGTAGGCTTACATCATTGCTCTCATTGTGGGAAAGAACTGCCACCATAATAAGGATAGAAGCTACCTGATAGTAAAAACTAAAAAGGATGCCTACTAAGAACATGGATCGCAATGAACCTCCACGAATTGCATCCATGTGCCGTGAACTCACGTTATTACGTAGTAAGCCTATTTTCTATGCCCCCGTGATTTTAAATTCAAAAAAAGCCCCTTACCACCATTGATAAATAGCTCCAGTCTACAAGCTCCTACAAGTGAAGGAAGCGGCATGCTGCTTGTGTTGTGTGCCTGCGCGGAAACTTGGATTGCCAAAGAACCCCGGAACTAGGACGAGCGATCAAATAACAAATCGAGCACTATGAGAATTGCTTTTAGGCCGTTGACCGATCAAAGGGGAACACCGATGAGCTTTATTACGAAAGGAGAGAACAAAACAAATCTTCTCTTCACAAACAAAGAAGAAGCACACAAGATCTCTACAAAAGCTCACAATACAATCTTTCAAAGTTGGCTCTCACAAATGGTGGCTCAAATTCTCTCAAAATGTGTTCCTTAGAGAAACCCTAGCCCAAAACCACCTATATATAGCCCTAGGTTACAATAGGTGTCATCATTGACTAGGAATTCCAACCGATACGAATCCTGACATTAACGACATTCTATCCAATCACAACTCTACACACTTAATGTGCCGCACCCTAGTGGGCCTCCGCTGCATCCTAGTGGGCCGATCCCAATGGGCTCCCTTCGATCGACCGATCTTCCTTCTATACTGAACGACCGAAGCGATGAGCCGAGCGTTCGAGCTATTCGATAGCTCGAACTCGTAGAGCTTTCGACCACTGAGCCACCATACGACCGATCGACCGAACATGGACTTCAACCGAGTTACGATCGAACGACCCAATGCCGAACGACTGACCATCAGAACACGGACTTCAACCAAGCTGACAACCAATCGACCAAGTACGCTGTAGAAGACCAATAGCTCAACATCCACGTATCTTAATTGTGCAGAGTTAGATAAGTTAGACCCCAGCACAACCGAGTTAATCTGCACAAGATAACTCGTCTGTTCGACCAATACGCCTTCAGCGCCGAGTCGAGCGAACTTTCACAAATCTTCATCTTGGCGAGATTCGAGCTTTTGACCGTTGAACGACTCTCACTGCATCATCTTGGTAGAGCATCGACTGGTGTTCCCCCGCCTTTTTGCTCCGAAGAGCCCAATGCTCTTTCGAACTACACTGGCTCCACCGAGTCACAATGCCACCAGCCGGGGCCTTCACGACATTATCTCGGAACTACATTGAGCAAGTCTAAATAGTGTTTGAACTTGGCTCCCGATACAACCTTCGTCAAATGTCCGTCGAGTTGTCATCCATTCTGATCTTCAGCAAGTTGATGTCGTCTTTTTCTCCCACATAGTTACGGACAAAGTGGAATCTCACATCGATATGCTTTGTGCAAGCATGGACCACCTGATTCTTAGCCAAGTGCACAGCACTTTGGCTATCGCAATGAAGATTATACCTCTCATGGTAAACTCTCAGACCATCCATTAAGCCCATCAATCATATCGCTTCCTTCACTACTTCATTTAATGCCATATACTCTGCCTCTGTAATCAACAGGGCCACCGTAAGCTGAAGGATATTCCGCCAACAATTTAGAGCGCCAGATAGGGTGAAGATATAGCCTGTCGTCGATCGCCTCCTATCCGAGTCGCCTGCAAAATCGGAATCGACATAGCCGATGATACGCGGACCATTATCTCCTCGACTATAAGTCAAACCGACATCGACCATGCCATTGATGTATCTAAGTATCCACTGCACTGCTCGCCAGTGCTCACTTCCTGGATTGTGCATGTACCTACTCACTATGCTAACTACATGTGATAGGTCGGGTACAAAACATAGCATACATCAATGCTTCTATCGCATTGGCATATGGTACGCTCTCCATGAGCTTCTTCTCATCCTCGTTCTTCGGACAATGCTCGGTACTGAGTTTGAAGTGATGTGCAAGCGGAGTAGCTACGGGCTTCATTTTTTCACAGCCAAATCTCTGTACCAACTTCAAATAGCGACTCTGTGAAAGATGAAATCTACCTCCATTTCGATCTCTTGGTATTTCTATCCCAATAATCCTACGTACTTCGCCTAGATCTTTCATCTCAAATGCACAACTCAATTGAGATTTCAATCTTCAAAACTCCTCCTTATTCGATGAAGTTATCATGTCATCGACATAATGCAGAAGATAGATGAAGGACACATCATCCAATCTCCGAAAGAACACGCAATAATCATAGGGGGCTGCGAACATACCCTTGATCATCTGTCATAAAGCGTTCGAAATGCTTGTACCATTGTGTAGGCGACTGCTTCAACCCATAGAGTGATCCTCAGTCTACATGTAAGACCACTGTCGCTCTCATAACCATCAGGTTGAGCCATACATATCTCTTCTTCAAGCTCTCCATGCAAGAATGTCGTCTTGACATCTAGTTGCACCCGCTCAAGGTCGAGCTGAGTAACCAATGTCAACAAAATCCAAATCGTGCAATGCTTCACCATCTGAGAGAAGAGTTCGTTATAGTCGATGCCCTCCCTCTGTGCAAAGCCATTCGCCACCAAGCGAGCCTTGTAACGAACTTCTCCAACTTCGGCTCCGTGCTTGGTGTAGACACATTTACACCCAATTGCATCTTCTTGTCTTCTGGAAGCTCCACTAGATCACATGTCTCGTTCTTCCTCAGCGATTCCATCTCATCGTCCATAGCTTTACTCTACCTCTCAGGATCATCAAAGAGTTCGACCTCTCTGAACAATATGGGTATGTTGATACTCATTGCGGGAAAAGCAAATGACACTAGCTCAGTGTACCTTGCAGGTCTTCGTATCTCACGTCTTGGCCTCAACACTGCTATAGAATCATTCGGCTGTACAGTCTGTGGAGACAAGCTAACTCCACTATCTAAGCTTGAACCCACCAAATCACCAGCATCTGTCTGGAGGACAGTTTTTGCAGCCTCTGGTGTCACTCGGCTCGAGTCTGTGGCCGAGCCATCTGGAGCATCAGACGTGTTATCATAGACCTACTTCGCACGTGTTTGATCAGTATTCACCTTTGGTTTATGCTCCCTCTTCAGTAACGCCGACTCATCAAACGTTATGTTTTTGCTAACGACCTTCTATGTCGAACACCATAGTCTGTATCCCTTGACAACGTTGCTAAGGCCCAAGAAGATGGCTTTCTTGGCTCTAGAATCGAGCTTGTCCTCTTTGACTGCATAGTAGCTCGGACAGACCCAAATTCGTAGACCCATAGTTGGAAACTGGCTTCTCCGACCAGACCTCCAAAGGAGATCTCCCTTCCAATGCAGCAGATGGTAGCTGATTGATCAAGTAGGTCGCGTACGCCAGGGCTTCCGATCAAAACTCATTCGATAGGTCGGCTGTTATCAACATACATCGGACTTTCTCCAACAAAGTTCGATTAATCCTCTTAGCTATCCCATTCTGATGTGGCATACTACTTACGGTGAAGTGTCTCTGAATCTCTTCTGATCTGCAGAACTTCTCGAAGAGATCCGACCTATACTCTCCACCGTTGTCGCTTCGGAGACGCCTTACTCCCCGACCAGTCAGAGTCTCGACCAGCTTCTTCCACTCGATAAAAGTGCTAAGAACTTGGTCTTTTGACTTCAGAGGAAACACACATACCATACGTGAGAAGTCATCGATGAACGATACAAAGTAGTGTCTCCCTCTTTATGAGGCCGACCTATTCGGCCCACATACGTCGGTCGGTGTGTACATAGTCGAGCACTCCATTCGTATTATGGATGGCCGTTCCAAATGAAGTACGTGTTTGTTTACCAAACACACACTGCTCACAGAACTCGATCTTTCTGCTCTTGGCACCCTTCAGACGATCTCCCTCGATCAGCTTCTGCAAAACGTTCTTGCCCACATGGCTTAGACGCATGTGCCATAACAATGAGTTCTCTCGATCAGCCTCATGGGTTAGAGCTGAGTGCCAGTCATGACCAAACCATCCAAATAGTAGAGGTTGCCTTTCCACTTCTTCTTCACACGATCATTGTTCCTCGGGTCATCCTCAGAGCACCATTCTCCATCATCACTTGGAAGCCCTTGGCTTTGAGTGAACCGAACGATATGAGGTTACGCCTTAGGTCGGAAACAAAGCACACATCTTCGATATCTCGTTAACACCATCGTCCATCCTCATCCGAACTGTCACGATGTCTGCCGTGCTGCAAGCTCGGTCATCGATCAACGAGACCGTACTTTTACCACCTTCATGGAAGGAAGTACTCTCGATGTGGCGTCATATGAAACGAGTACTCAGAGTCGAGTACCCAACCATCTGACGTCACACCCTCCGAAGCACTGACCAGTACCCATTCGTCGACCTCAACGCCCTTGACGACCTTGGCAGTTGTGGCATGCTTCTTTTTCGCCTTCAAACAGTCTCGGACCCAATGTCCTCTTTCTCTATAGAAAGCATATTGGTCCTTTCCGATCTCTTTGTGAAGTGGGGCTTTAGTCTTGTCTCTGGACTTGGATTGGAAATACCCCTTTCGAGCTCCACCCTTCTCTGCACTACGACCTCTTACCAATGTAAGAGCATCGCTAGGTCGACTCGATGTGTCCCCATCGTTCTTTCTGAACTCGTTGCTCGTTAGGGCGGTGGACACTTTCAAAAGTAATCGATTCCTTATCATATGTAAGAACTGACATTAAGTATTTATAATCAATGGGAAGAGAGTTAAGGAGAATCATCACTTTGTCTTCATCATCGACCTTCACGTCCACGTTTCTTAGATCGATAAGAAGTTTGTTGTAGTAGTCGAGGTGTTTCTCCATAGAAACCCCCTCGGTCAACTTCAACCCGAAAAGATTCTTCTTCAAGTGTAGCCGGTTCTGGATGTTTTTCTTCATATACTTGTCGCCGAGCTCTCTCCAGAACTTGCTTGCACTTGTCTCCTCCATGAATGTGTATTTCTTCTCATTCGACAGATACAGTCGGATCCCCCACATACATTTCGAGTAAGAGTCTTCCACTCTAGATCGGACATGTTCGTCGGCTTCTCGTCTAATGCGATATCTTGACCAAGTTGGTTCAAGACATCCAAAACTTCGCATCTCCACATACTGAAGTTGATCTTTCCATCAAAGTTCTCAATTTCGAAATTCGTGTTGGACACGATAGTCCGAGCCGTTGAAGAATATCCAGAAGTAGACGTCTTTGAGTAACTGTCATCGCCACCGCTGCTCATCTTTGTCTCCTCCGTTGATCTCCAGAACTGTCAACCTTTGATACCAATTTGTTGTGCGCCTGCGCGAAAACTCAAATCGTCGAAGAACCCTTGAACTAGGACGAGCGATCAAATAACAAATCAAGCACTATGAGATTTGTTTTTTAGGTTGTTGACCGGCTAAGGGGGAACACCGATAAGCTTTATTACGGAAGGATAGAACAAAACAAATCTTCTCTTCACAAACGAAGTACACAAGATCTCACCAACAGCTCACAATACAATCTCTTAAAGTTGGCGTTCACAAATGGCGGCTCAAATTCTCTCAAAATGTGTTCCTCAGAGAAACCTAGCCTAAGACCACATATATATAGCCATATGTTACAATAGGTGTCATCATTGACTAGGAATTCCAAACGATACGAATCTCGATGTTAACGGTATTCTATCCAATCACAACTCTACGCAATTAATGTAACGCACCCTAGTGGGCCTCCGCAGCATCCTAGTTGGACGCATCCCAATGGGCTCCCTTCGACTAACAGATCGTCCTTTTGTACCGAACGATCAAAGCGATGAGCCGAACGTTCGAGCTATCTGGTAGCTCGAACTCGTAGAGCTGTCGACCAATGAGCCACCATACGACCGATAGACCGAACACAGACTTTAACCGAGTTACGACTGAACAACCCAATGCCGAATGACTGACCATCAGAACACGGATTTCAACCGAGCTGACAACCAACGACCAATTGTGATGTAGAAGACCAATAGCTCAGCATCCTCGTATCTGACTTGTGCAGAGTTCGATAGATCGGACCCAACCACAGCCGAGTTAACCCTGCACAAGATTACTCGTCTATTCAACCAATGCTCCTTCAGCGCCGAATCGAGCCAAATTCCATAGCTTGAGCTAAAGCTTAGTTGGCTAGACAATCTTTTTATCATATGCAATTTAGATCCTATACCAAAATGGATATTGGTAGCATGAGAAACTCCCTCCCTTTCTCCTCTGTCCTACTCTTTATTATGTCTTTCCTACCCTCTGTAGTCTCCAACAATGTGGGTTTAGCAAATGTACATAGATTCTTCTATCAATTAGGTTTTTTTGACTGGCTGAGACACATCCTTCTTTGCTAAAAGTGTAACTTATGGTTTCGGTTCATTGACATGGAAGTCTATAAACCTGTGGATTTTTTATATATCATCTTGGCATATAATAGCTTCTGCTCAGGATTATCAATCTGCATCATGGCTTTTAATATTTGGGAATTGGTTTTGGCCTGGTTGAAAAGTGGGTTTTGACTTTAGGATGGGAGCTGTATTCAGTCATCTGGCAACTCCTCCCCCAACCGATCAGGCGGAGGATGACACAATTTGGGTGCTCTTGGGAGCATTTTGGCCACTTTTGGAGAAACTATTCAGATCTTCTCATATGGAGAATGGTAACTTATCTGCAGCTGCATGCCGGTCCCTTTCTCAAGCCGTTCATTCTTCAGGTACTTGCATAATTTAATCTGGTCCATCTTGTTTGTGAGTATTGGTCAGAATGTTAAGAATCTTCAGGTCACTTATTGAATCCCTACCTGTTGCAGGCCAAAATTTTTTGACGTTGTTGCCCAAAGCTCTTGACTGCCTGTCTGCAAATTTTTTGCTATTTCATAGCCATGAATGCTATATTAGAACAGGTGAGAATCTTATAAATTTGATACGGATTTTTATTTTGTTCATTGTTAATCACAAATATGCAAGACAGTGATCTTTTTTATATTCTGTTAAATTAAATGATGCTTAATTTTCCAATGAGAATGTAGAGAAAGCTGATTCTAGCTACTTTAATGCCACCTAAAATACAGTAACGATGATCATTCTTAACATATAACGTTATGATTTTTATTAACATTCTATTATTGTTCACTTGCATAATGTGTGCGTATCATCTGAAATTTTATGAGAGTGCTGACTTTATCATTAATCAAAATATCTTTTGGACACCATGTACTGTCAGATTGCAATACGAGACTGCTGATATTCTAGGCCATTAATAAACCTAATTTGACATCCATATTTGTGTTGGTCCATTCATGCTTCTGTTCCAATTATGATGTGTTCAATGAGTTGGTCCTTCTCCCTCGAGAATTCTCAATTACATATTCTGGTTACTCATGTACATCAGACACTGGAAACAGTGATGGCAAATTTGTTTTCTTAAAGGGTTCAAAGCTCTTGATTTTCAACATGGTTCTTGTTAGCCATTTATGTTGGTTATATTTTCTCTTTTAACCTCGAAGCCTGTTTCTTTCACATGCAACCCCCTGAGCCTCATGTACCATGTCCTAATGTTGTTAGTTTTCTCGGATCATGATTCTGCAACATCAATATACAAGGATCTTTCACTATTCTGGACAATCATTTCTTCAAACCACATTCTCTTGCACACCAACATATCCTCACCGGCATGCCATCAATCATGGCTGGAGGAGTTTGGTCTTCACCAAGCAGACTCCCTTGTTCTTGCCCTAGGTACGCTAAGTGAGAAGAGGGATTGATTGTAATACACCAGTCACTTAACTGGAAATAGAAAATTATTAATACCATAGGGTATCTACACTATGTTACATAATATCGTAGTGTATTATGTAATATCGTAGTGTAGCTTATGCTTATTTTTAATAGTGAATGTTATGGACTTAGCACTATTCATGCGCTCTCTAGGCAGAAATATTGTGCTTCTATATGAAGTGTGCTTTTGTCACAAATGGGTGTGTAGGACTTGGTTTTCCATTCGCATGTTCTAAAGGAACTCAGGGCTGATCGTGGACAATAATCTGACATTGAACCAAAGAATGGGGCTACATGGTATGGCACAATGGGTGCTTTGTTGTAACGCCCCCACCTCCCGGCGGGCGCCGCTACTTGTGAAACGAGAGGATGCAGGTCCCGCATGTGCCAGTGAAGTCAATGTGGAGCAGTGCAGAAAGTAAGGGGACACTCTAGACATGACCAGCTACACAGTTCTAAATGAGGAAAAGACAGTAAGATAAGTAACACAAACTGAAAGAAAAGAGACAAGTAAAAAGCTGTACTACTGCTGAAACGTAAAGGGAACTCGTACCTCCGCTATGTCAACGCTCAAACCGTTCTGCTCTGAAAGTTCTGACTCCTCTCAAGTCCTGTACTGAAGCTCCAACTCCTCGTGCTCAGACACCTCTGGATGATCATGTGCTTCGTACCTAGTGGGCAACAAAGGGCGCACCGCGCTCAATAGAGTAGACAATATCTAAACAAGAGACAAGGAAGGTAAGTGTGCACAAAAGGAAGCAAGACAACCACAGATATGATGGCACTACCCAAAGAAGTAACCTGACCTGGTAATCCACGAGCACGCGCCACTGAAGAGTAAGGGAGTACAAAGGACGATGTGACAGTAGCAGAAAGGGTACAGAAGAGAGACATGTCGAAAACGAGCAAAAGTACTGTAATGAGGGTACTAACTAAAGTGAACCAATTCTAAGCCGTGACTTATGAGGGGGAGTACAATAAGCATCTGAGAGCTACCTTGACCGCGAGGGTGCGACCCCGGGCAGAGTCCAAAAGTGTAAAGTACTGTACTGTAAGCTGCAAAACCTGTAAGAACTGAGGCGATGTGGCCTGCGGTGGGGCTCCAGGACCCATCAAGATGGCCGTCCCTGTCTGCCCCCAGGACTCAGGACCCATCAGCTGATGGAGTCCCCCCCTAACTCGGGGAAAATAACAACCAAAAACGATTGGTTGCTAAAGATCAGGTCCCAGTCGCCCACGTACTCCCCAATCATAAGTTTCCCCAAACCCGGTGAGTCAAGCAGAAAGTAAGCATGTTATTAGTTATTAGTGTCGTGAGGTTCAATATTGATTAAACTACGTAGCCAAGTGGAATCTATTACTGTACCGGTAATAGAAACCTGCCAAGTCAAGATCCAACCTCAGGGTAGTCCATCAGTCATCCAGTACCAACATAGAAACGTGCCATCACAAGAACATCCCAAGGCTACGCAATTTAATAATATTAAACTAGCAAGGTACTAATAAGCTTATGAAACAACAAGATCAAGAAACTAGCAAGTGACAAGTAGCATGGATGTTCCTCATGGCAAGATATTCCAAACTGAGCTGAAAAGATACAACACCAACCCAAGAACAACAAGGAAATCCAAGGCAGCAATCAAGGGAAACTATCAAACCCAACAACGAGCAAAAGGAACCACCCAACTCAATTACCAACAAGGGAAGCTTGAACCACAAGCAAGGGAAACCCAAACCCCAACACAAGTAAAGGAATCTAAATTGGAGTATGGGGGATAGAGTCTACCTGAAACCGAAGCCGAAGAACCAAGATAATTAAGAACTGAAGCCCAGCATTTGCGGAAAGCCTACGTCGCAACCATCAGCAACAAGAAACCCAAAACCTGCAAGCAATAGAGAAAGGACGAAAGAAACCTGCAAGCAAGTAAGAAAGTACGTGCTGATATATAAAAGAAACAATACTAACTGAATCTTGGTACGAACAAGTAACAAGAAAACAACACAATTGCATTAAATAATGAAGGACCAAGAGACAACCCGGATGGCGCTAGAGAGTCTAGGCCAGAGGGATCAGATTGGGGGTCTTCTCATCACGCAGTGGGGGGTACCCGTGCCTACGGCAAAGTCCACGGGGTTCTTAGTAAGGAACTAGGGGCTAACAACCAAATCCGTAGGGGAACGGGACTCACAACCCAAGTAGTACCACACCGAAGCTCAAAACACAAGCAAGGGACCCAACTGAACCCAAACAGCAAGTAGAAGGAACCAGCCGAGCACAAACAGCAGCCCACAAAGCCAAGTCAGCAAGCAAGAACCAAGCCGCAGCAAGGGGAAGCCCAAACAGCAAGTAGAGGAACCCCGACCAGCAAGCAAAGCGTCAACGGAAACCAAACCAGCGAGGGGGAGCCATCGAACCCCCTAAAAAGCCCCAACAGCAACCCCGGGACCCCACACAAGTAGGCGAGGGCGTCCAACCCCACGAAATAGCAATAGGGACAATAAAACCCTAATCCTACCCCCAATTCATCCTTTCCCCAAAAGAAATCGAAATCAACGCAGAAGGAAAGAGGATTGGGTCTACCTGAAACCGAACTCAAAGCCGGCATCGACGAAGCCGAGGAAATCAGTCGAAATCAGCTTCGAAAAATAAAGGAAAACCACTCACCGAGCCTGCAGCAGGAAGGAGGAGAAAGGGGTGAAATAGAGAGGCAAACCGCCACAGTCGCACTCGCAGCGAAGGGACAAGGCGATGAGAGCCTCGTCGAGGGACCCACACCACGCGCGAGGGAGACGAGGGTGACGCCGTGAGCGTGACGCGTCGAAGGACCCAGCGAGGGACCCACATCACACGCGAGCCATCGACGAAGAGAGAGGGGTGACGTCGAAGCCCTAGGAGGCTGTGTCGTCGAGAGGGAGGGGAGGAGCGTCGAAAACAAAGCCCTAAGGGCTTTCGCTGCGGGGAAAATGAGAACGAGAGAGAGAGAGAGCAGGGGAAAGGGGGAGGGCTCGCGGGGGATAAGGGGAGGCCCGTGTGGGCTTGGGCCTTTGGGTACGGGCCGTTACATTTGTTATTAGTATTATTGTTGTTATTGTTGTTATTATCATTCAATTAGTTTTTGGTGCCACCTAACATTCACTGTAGATCTTGTTGCTCAAATTACATTAGCAAAACATGTGTATGTTGGTACTCATTGAGTCCCTTTTTTGTTTAGTTAGGATCATAGTTCATACGTTATTGCCATATCAAAATATACCAACTTTCTGACATTTTAAAACAAATCCGTGATAATTTTACCTACTTGTTACTTTCTTTTATTTTAATCTTGTAGCTCTCAGTCTTGTTTATCATTCTATGATTTTTCTTACTCTTAAATTTTTGAACATGATCCAGCTGCTGTCATTATTGAAGAATTTGGTCACACGGAAGAGTATGGACCTTTATGCATTAGTACATTTGAGAGATTTACCTCTGCACCATCAGTAACTGCTCTTAATTCATCGTACATATGTGATCAAGAGCCAGATCTGGTCGAAGCATACACTAATTTTACGTCCACCTTTGTTCGCTGCTGTCCAAAGGTCTTAGTTTGTCTGTACCCCTATCTTTAGAGTCATATTTATCTTTAATATATCAGTTATTATTATTGCACAGAAGTGCTGAATGCTTTTCTATGTGTGTGCACGTTCTCAGAAAGTTGTTGCTGCATCTGGTTCATTGCTTGAGTTATCATTTCAAAAGGCAGCTATATGCTGTACAGCCATGCATAGGGGAGCAGCATTGGCAGCAATGTCATACCTGTCCTGTAAGTAGAATACTCCAGTTCTGGCATTTATTGTGAACTATCCTCTATATCTTTATATGAGATTAAGCTAGTTGGTGAACTTTTCTGTGCAGCACGAAATATTGTGTTGTGTTTTTGATTACTTTATGTAGAAGCATCTCAACTTACTGCACTTTCAATTACTACACATTTCACAATTTACAATTCTATATTCTAGTTCCTTTTAACATTCAGATTTACATGATTTTTCGCCATATACATGTCCTTTTATTATGAATCGCGGATCATATCTATTATGCAGTGCTGAACAACCATGTTAGAGATTTTTTTTTCTAGCCTTTGAATCAATGAGTGCTGCCTAAGTGCAAGCACTGAAAATTTTAGTATTTGATCGAACTGTTGGAAAGATATATGGAAGATCTTCCTGTAGCTTACTCCTGACAAATAAGTTGTTAAAGTTCGTCATGTATTCTTCCACTAACATTTTTCATTCATTTGATAATTGTTATCACTCGAATAAATGTTTCATCTCTACTAACTAATTTGAAAAGGTTTGGGTTTGGGTTTGGGTTTGGATTCTTTCACAAACTTCTTTCATTCATTTGATAATTGTTATCACTCAAATAAATGTTTCATCTCTACTAACTAATTTGAAAAGGGTTTGGGCTTGTATTACTATCAAAGATTGGAGCTTTTATTCTAATTCAGTATTCGATATTATCTTATCCAAAGTTATCTTTAAAATTATCATCACGTCTCCTATTATTTTGATTTCTATTATTTTCATTTCAAATTATCTAAATATTAGGTTCATCCTCAAATGTGCTTTGTGTTTCATCTTTGAAGTTCTGTTCTTCTTTAAGCTTGTTTTTTAGGTCTTCTAGAGGATCGTTTGGTTTATGTCAGGTTTAGGTTATAGGAACATGTTTGAAGTCACCTTTCTAACCTTTGAATTGAGTTGTCATCCATGGTTTTGCTGATATTTATAAGCATGCAATGTCAAGCAATCACATGTATGTTAATGTAAGATTTTAAATACAAACTACGTGCATGCATTAATTATGCATATAAACAAAATAAAAGCCTCATGCTCAAATATATATCCTGCATATCTTGACGAAAATGCAGACCGAAATATGTTGATCCAACATACAACTCGAGACTAAAAAATTATGCAATTATCAATGATATCGACTAATCTGAACGAAATGTAATAGATTTTTTGGAATTTAACACTAACATATTTTGATCAGATTAAAAATTACATGGAGTAACGGTCAATTCAGATGTATCACGTAAGATATCTAAGGCTTGTAAAGGTTTGATCTAGATGATCAGGGTTGAAAATTTTACGTAAAAAGCTAGAAATACAACTAAAAAATTACCAAAATATGCCCAAAAACACTTGGGTATTGTAGCTATTCTGAAAAAATTAAAGAGATTCACTTGAAAAATTGCTACAATGAACTGTAGCAAAAGACGGCTCGGTGCATCAATATGTCTCGACTCAGGTCAACAGCTCTTGGCTCGAGTCGGCTTAGGCCCGTACCGATGTACAGTATCAGCTTGGCTAGTTTAGCTTGGGTTTGAGCTGATGAACATTATTGATGGCTTGGTTCATCATCAAAAATGTCTTGCTGGAGTTGTTACTATAGCAGATTGCCTCGATCAATGCAGATCGAATTTCTGGCTATTTTCAAGGTTGTATGTTACCGAGTCATTTCTTATGGCCTCAGTGAACAATTGTGAAGCTTATGAGGACATCGGGGTTGTCCAATGTCAGCCCATGAGGACATCGATGATGTTATGGTTTGACGGTAGTGAAGTTGCTCGGAGATGGTGATGATGACGACATTAAACGACGACCATGACAATGGCACGGTTGGAGGCAATTGTTGGTTGCAATAGTAGTGGCGTGCGTTAGAGAAGATGACGATAGAGGACTTAAATGAGGCTGATGGAGATAGTATCCATATCCTTAGGTAGAGGTGGTGATCTTGGGGTAGAGACGACGTCGGTGAGGTTATCGGAGGATGATAGAGGCGGTGAACTGGGCTGGCGAGGTGATGGTGTCTGTGAGCTAGGGTTAGAATTTGGGTTGGGAATTGATGACCGAGGAAGAAGAGGAATGGTGATTTTGATTTTTTCCCCCAATTTTTTGATTGATTTTTCCGCTTTTGTCTCAATTCTTTCCCCCATTTTATTTTTTATTTTTTGAACTAAAACCTTACTAAAAAGAAAAAAAGAAGAACATTTTGATGTAAATAAGAAAAAAATTCAAGAGTTTGCGCCGGTTCTAAATTTGACGCAGGACGGAAAAGAATTGGCTATGGTGTGGGAATTTAGGATAAAGTTTTAGGAATTTGATAACATTTGGGCCCCGCATCTTGGAGATCTAACTATCATTGACACACACGCCTCGCACATGAAAATTTTCAGACCTCACGCCCCAGGCAGTCAGGCCCACTCTCGTGCTCTCAATGCAAAAGATTTGAAAGATGCAAACAGAGTTTATACCCAATTTTAATCAATTTCTTCAATGAAAGATAAACAAGTTTGGGACCTTCTTATGACCTTACAACTTGACCCACCGACTACAACCGAGTTGTGCTGAAGAAAAACTACTATAACAAGAAAATAACAAAAAAGCCGTACTGAAATTCAAACAAAAATAACTCAAAAATTAATGTTAAAAATCCAATCTGAAGTAGACCAGCTCCTCATCAATGCATGCTTGATGTCTGCTTTAAGTTTGCATTTAATTTCACATTGACATAGTTTTATATGCTAACTAGTAAATTTTATTTTTGTTTATTTTTCATGAATATTTAACCTTGTCATTGTGATATAATGACATCCCTAATGTAGGTTTTTTATGGCATGCAGGTTTCTTAGATGTCAGCCTTGTCTCCTTGTTAGAATCTTTGGCTTCCGTCCATGAAGGATCATTAACTTCAACAGCGATTCAAGTTTTATCTCGTAGTGGGGAAGGGCTTGTATCCAATGTGGTGTATGCCCTCCTTGGTGTCTCTGCAATGTCAAGGGTAATAACATACTTGTTCAAATAATAGTTATTTTTTATAACACTTTTTAGCCAGAAAAGGTGTACATTGATTGTAGAGATGGGTTATTTATTTACTTCTCACAGTTAGTCTGTCGAAGGAAGAGATGTGATTCATAACTTCCATGTGATTTATGTTACTTTTCTTTTGAAAGGAAATTTCCTTGTTGGTCCTTGAATGTTATTTTGGAAGAATCCACAGAATACAAACTAACACATGATGTTGCCTCATTTTAGGCTGGGTGACAGTTGGACCCTTAGGTCCAGTTCTCAACTGGAAGATAGATTTAAAGGAAGATGGGGTTGAATGCAACATGAGTGGTTTAGGCTGATTAGTGGCTTCTTTTTACTATTTGAATTATGATTTTTTAATTGATGGCATTCATCCCCAAAGAATGATTACATGATGCTTACAGATGCATCAAAACAAAGTCTCGTAGGTTTATCAATACAAATAGCCCTAAGGCTAGTGTACTGTCGTAGCTAGTATATTATCACACTCCTCTTTCTAAGTGAACCTGATAGGACCGTCACGTATACAGAACTCTTTGTTCTGGAGCATGGTGCGCGATTTACTCCATAAACATTGTTACTGTGTTAGTCCATATTGTTAGGTGTGTAATTTCCTGGTTTGCCATTACCAATTGGTTTTGCCAGTGCCTGGTTGCCCAGATAACGTGAATAGAAACTGAAAGTAGTTGTTGGTCAAAAGTGTGTATTTAGAAACTAAAAGTAGTAGTAGTTGGCCAATTGGTTTATATAAAAGGAGGCCTTAGAGATGAGCTTAAGCATTACATCCTTGCGTTGTATTTTGAATTTTAAGGTGTTTCCATTAACACCATTTTGTAATCCTCTCTTCAATCAAACTTCAATCAAACAGTGAAAAATGTCCATCCCATGGACATCAGAGAACTCTCCTAGCCATGCACATTCTTATTTTGTTGTCTTAATTTTTTATGCTTTATGATCATTCTACTTCATCATTAGGATTATAAAATCATTCACTCAACCATCATTCACTCGATCTTCAACCATGGATCCTCGGTCTGTCGTGAAACAAATGATATCAAAGGGTTCTAGGCTTTGGATTTGACTAGCAAGAATTATGTTAAAGTTTTTGTCTGCAAAGTTTTAAGTGAAGTTTGATGGCAAAATGCATGTTGGGTTATGGCAAGAGGTTGAAGGCCATTCTTGTTTAGCAAGGGTTCCATAAGGCTCTTCTGAGAAAAGAGGGTCAATCTGGGACAAGAAAGATGAAGACTGGGATGGGCTAGATTTGAAGGTTTTAAACACTATCCTATTGTTTTTGCAAGGTTATGTGCAATATCTTGAATGCAGAGACTATGCTTGGCTTATGGAAGAAACTTGAAAATTTATGCATGACCAAATCATTGACCAATAAATTACTCCTGCAAACACAGTTATACAGCTTTCGAATGGTGAAAGGCACGGATTTATAAGTTTATTTAAATACATTTAATCAACTGATTCTGCAATTGCTTAGTATTGAAGCCAAGATTGAAAAGTTGTATTGCTCTTTCACTTACGGAGTCCTACGACCGTTTGTGACCACCTTTTTATATGACAATGACACTTTGATTGATGGTGTGACCACCTTTTTATATGACAAGGATACTTTGGTTGATGGTGTGAACAGTGTTTCAAATATCAATCTGATATCTGCAATATCGAAAACAAACAAGAGGCGATATGATGTGTTTTTATTTTAGTTTCTTATTTTCAATCGGTATCAATTATAATTTTGGAATCAGACCGCTATTTTGTCTAAAGATTTTGGTTTGAAATATCGGTCAATTTCAACATTTTTTTTATTTTAAGTTTTTTTAGTTTGATCCAATTAGAATTAGATTTCACCTGCCTCGATAGCTAGTTATACTTATAAAAGGGAGAGATATGCGGTTGACCCGATATGTAACCTTAATTTCATCGAAAACTTCATTGCTGGTTGATCTTTCTTTTTTCCTCGTCTTGATGTTTTCTTCGATCTCAGCCACGATGGTAGATCTTCCTCTTCATCTTTTCAATCTTGGATCTCCACACTCCTGGCCTCATCTTCCTCCTCGTATTCTTCCTCTTATCGGTCTTCGATCAAGTATGGCTGGTGATATGTTTATTAATGAAGCTTATCTCCCTTATCCACCAAGTTAACGATGCTGACACTAAGTTCTCGACGAGAACTAGAACTCCTCCAAAAGGCCTTAGGTTTTCAATCCTTTTCGATTTTTAATATAATTTGATATAGTTTTTATTTGATTTTATTCGTTTTAATTTATCTCTCGATCCAATTATGGTGTGGTTGGCTTAAAAATGTTCCATTTTCTCCAAATAATTTATATTTGATTTTCATAAGTATTTTCTCTTAATTCAATTTAGTCTAATAATAATAATAATAATAATAATCTTATTAATAGTAATTTCAGTTCCATGATTAATTTTGTTTATAGAGAATGGAATGCAACAAAATTATGAAAAATTTGTCCCTTTGGATATCGGCTGGCTGCTGCTGCTATGACTATTCTCTCGTTTTGAAATTTTACGCGATTTATTTACAAGAATAAAGAAAGAGGGACAAATAGAAAGAAAAATAAAATATGAGATTGGTATGGTACTCGATTGGTTCGTAACTACTTAATGAGATCGTAAAGGTTTTCCAACAGATTGGTAGTAGATTCAAGTTTAATGCAATATATTAAGACAAGTATACATTAGACATTATTTTATATGAGTTTATATCGTTTATATATACTTATAAACATATATGTCATGCATATGACATTTATTTTTAATATTCGTTAAGAAGCTATGATATTTAGTCAAAATCCCCAATATATCTTCGATATTCGCTATCCAATATCATATTTTCCATGTCGATACGTGACCGATATCAGATATTAACACTGGCAATGTAGACTACTTTCTAGTGAGACATGACAGAAACAAGAAATTGGTTCCAAAGCCTAAGGGTGGCTCATGAAACTAAAAAGAACAAAGGTCCTTTCAACCGTGAAGGCTGACCCATGGATAAATAAACCAAGGTAAGAACAACAGAAGGTCAAAATGAAAGCTTAGATACATCGAAACACAGTGTAGGTGGTATAAGGAGGAAGGTTATTATGTTAAAGATTATCAGAAGTTTGTCAAAAAGTTTGTCAAGAAGAAAAGCAACCAAATAGAGAAAATCAGCATGGTTAGAAATAAAGAAAAGCATGGCCTATTAATGACCTTAATATGTACAATTCTATTCGATGTTCGTATTGTTGATTCTGATGCTTCATGTCACATGCAAATGCACACAGAGAATGGTTGGATTCCTACATTGAATGTGATGGTGTTAAAATTCTTATGACAAATGATTCTATTATTTTAAATGGTAGGGTTGAAACGTTAAGGTTAAAATCTTTGATGGAATAGTTAGAATGTTCACTAATATCATAGGTGTTCCAAAACTCAGGAATATCCTTATCACATCTTAACTTTAGAGACCCTTAGGTTCACATATAGTGGGGAAATAGAACTTTCAAGGTTTAAAAGAGTGTTATGATTGTCCTTAAGGGAAAAAGAGTAGCATGTTATATCATTTTATAGGACAAACAATTATTGGTCATGTTGCATAAATTTTGATGATTATGATGACACTACTCTTTTATGGCACTTTGAGATTAGGTCATATGAATGAAAGGGTTGTCTTTGGATTGCATAGCAAGAACCTCCTCCATGATATTAAACATTGCAAACTAGGTTTCTGTAAATATTATATTCTTAGCATAAAGTCCAGAGCCAGTTTTAAAGTCTATGAACAAAAGTAAGAAAATTTGAGTATATTTATGCAGATGTGTGGGGTCCAGCCACAGTTTCATCCTGCAGTTATGCCATATATTTTGTGGTAGTAAATATTTTGTCAGTTTTATTGACTACTAGCCTATAAAGGTATGTGTTTTCGTTGTAAAGCACATGTCTCAAACTTTGGAAAGGTTAAAAATTAGAAGACAATGATTTAAAAGCAAACAGGAAAGGAGATCAAGTATTCGTGCTTTGATAATGGATGAGAGTTTATCTCCAATGAATTTAAAAAAGTTTTGCACAAATGAATGCATAGCCAGATAATTAACAGCTCTAAGGACGCCGACACCATGGTAAAATGAAGTTACTGAAAGAATGAGAAAGATCGATGCATGAGATTGTTTTCTAGTCTCCCAAAGCATTTTTGGGTTAAAGCTGTAGGCATGGCTTGCTATGTACTGTATTGACCTCACTCCAAGCCATTTGGTTTAAGAATAACAGATGAGGTATGGACAGATAAACCAGCGGATTATTATTATCTTCGTATATTTAGATATTCTGCATATATATTGATACAGAAATAAGAAATCTAGATGCAAAGGCAAAACCGGATGCAATTTCAAGGCATTGCATCTTTCTAGTCTACAAAAAAGGTATGAACGGATTTAGGCTTTGAAATCCTAACACAGAATATGGAGATCAACAGAGATGTGGGGTTCAATGAATCTTCAATAT
This sequence comes from Scilla litardierei, assembly GCA_030789695.1. NCBI lineage: Eukaryota > Viridiplantae > Streptophyta > Magnoliopsida > Asparagales > Asparagaceae > Scilla > Scilla litardierei. The sequence goes on from CM061130.1 coordinate 74,091,152, forward strand.
TAAAGAAAATGGACCAACCTTTCTCAACGAGAAGAGTGCCTCAACCCTAGTGGAAGTGCGTAAAATGAAGAAGCCGGGAAATGAAAGTTCCATTCCTTAGGAGGATGAAGATGAACAGCCCTAACAAGAGCACCAATAATCCATTGCAACAGGAAAAGGGCAAAGATACATAAAATCATGTTAGATTTGATGAGATGGTGATGTATGCTCGTACAGCTCAAGCGATCCGGTCACCTTTAAAGGATCGGTGAAAACTAAAGATAGTTACAATAGCTACGTGCAATGGAGAAAGAGATTAGCTCTTTTTACAAGAACCAGACTTGGAAATTAGTTGGACATCCAAAAGGAAAGAAGAATATTAACTAGAAATGGATGTATAAAAGAAAGAGATTCATAAGGAGAACCCATCTGGTACAAAGCCAGATTTGTGGCCAAAGGTTATGTACAATATAAAGGTATTGAAGTTAATAAAATTTCCTTTCTAATTATAAAATATTATTCCATTAAAATATTGTTAGTCATGGTAGCTCTAAGGGAGATGCAGATAGAGCATCTGATATCAAGACAACATTTCGTCCTTGAACATCAGGAAGATGAGATCTACATGTTGCAACCTGAATGATTAATTTATTAAGACAAAAAGGATCTAATGTTCAAATAAAGAGATCTTTATATGGGTTGAAGCATGCTCTTAGGCAATGGTACAAGGCCTTCGATACTTTTATAACTACAAGATACTTTTATAACTACGCCCGATTATAGCAGAAGCATGAATATCCTCTTTAATCTCTGATCCGTTGTTATTTGTTACAATTCACCATTCAAATTGATCAAATTTCTTCTACCAACCGTCACAGTCTGCCATTATCTTGATTCATCCCTTGTCTTCAACAAGAAGATCCCATCTTGACCAAGATGAGTGATCTAACTCCAGGATCATGCCATTCGTATGTAGTAAGAGAAATATCATCTCTATCAATAAATGTTGATTCCATACCGACCACTAATTCACTTCAGATTAGTTAAAAACAACGCAAAGTTGATTAATTTCTTAATTTTGATGACTTTTAATTTATGCCTTGAATGCAATAGGAGTGTAGAATGTTATTCAATAAAGCATCTCCGACCGAATATGATGATGCGGCCGGAAATAAAAAGCTGGGGGCATTTTGGTAAATGAACAAATAGGTGTGTTTTGTCTATTTAAGGGGGGTGAGCCGGCACTAATGGGGTATGCGAAAATTGTTGAGTGAATTTTATTTATCCCCTTAGATTAACTGTATTAGGATTTGGCTTTTCCCCCTAGGTTAAGAATTGTTTCCTAGTCTTAGTTAGCGAGTAGATTTATTGTATTAGGGTTTCTTTTTAATTCTAGATCTGAAATTCCAATAAAAACCCTATTTTTATCATCAAATCCCTAACGAAACGCATCAATTGGTATCAGAGCGGTCGATCTGTGGCAAGCACGCGATCCATGGAGCGAGTCGAGATTTTGGAAGAAAAGGTTGAACGAATTGAAGCCCAAATCAGCAAGGGTTTCATCGATTTGAGGAAAGAAGATGCGGAGATGGCCGCGGAGATCCGAAAGGAGATGAAGGAAAACCAAGAGAAAACGGAGGACAAACTATCGGAATTGACGGAGACTATAGCGGCGTTGACCGCTCATCTTGTACCAAAGGCGGATCCAAGCAAAAAGGAGCCACCTTTGGCGAAGGACAAGGGCAAAAAGACGATTTTTTTGAAGATGATCCGGATCTAGAAGAAGACGGAGGCTTTGAGCAAGAGGACAATGCTTGGGGGACTCGCAAGGACCAAGCGCCGCCGCGCTACAGCGAACCGGGCACCGGAGGGGGGTTTCCGCCCCTCCCGGCAGCCCGCCAGATGGCCGCCGGGCCCCCATGAGGCTTTGGGGGGCCAGGCGAACCCGCACAGAGGCGGGGCGGGGCCGCCAGGCCCCCAGGAGGGGCGGCCGCCCCTCCCTGCACCTGCGGCAGGGTCCGGCGGCACCGCCTGGGGGCCGCCGGCCCATTTTCAGGGCCGGTCGACCCCGGCGGTGCCCTGGGGGGCCTCGGCCGACCCCAGAGGGGGGACCCGAGGCCCGACAGACCCCTGGGGGGGCGCCACCGACCCCCCAGGACGCCGACAGATTTTTCCGAGCGTTTCCAGGCCCCGGGGGCCCCGCCCGAGGCCCGAGGAGCACATTTTGGGGGTTTTCAGCCTTTTGGGGGACCCGGCAGAGGATTTCAGCAGGGTGGGGGTCACCACCAGATCACCGGAGGCCCGTCGACTCAGCCTCCACCCTTTGGGGAGTGATGGGAGATTGGAGAGCGTAACAGGACCCTCCAGGAGGCCATCAGACGGATTTTGGACACCCACAGGGTGACTGGCAGGGGCACGGAGCAGAGGGAGGCTACCGTGATCGAGCTGAGACTTATTTTCCTGATATGCGACAGGGGGTACCAGCACAAGGGTAGATTCCAGCAGCAGGAGAGAGGTGGTTACGGTGGCGAGAGTCGACTGAGGAAGCTGGAGGTGCTCGTTTTTGAGGGAGGAGATCCCGATGACTGGTTGTACCGGGTGGAGAGGTACTTGGAGGTGTCCGCGGTCCCAGGAGAGGAGTGGCTTCGGGCGATAGGGGTTTGCTTGGAGGGAGAGGCCCTAGGCTGGTTTCGTTGGACAGATCAGCAACGGCCTTTTCAGACCTGGGCGGAGTTTACGACGCTCTTGACAGAGCGCTTTGGAGGAGGACAGGCTGGAGGCGTGTTCGAGAGGCTATACTCGCTGAAGCAGGAGGGGAGCGTGGGGGATTATATCAAGAAATTTGAGTCACTCAGCCACCGAGTTCGGGGAGTATCTGAGGAGTCCTTGGAGGGCTGTTTCATGAAGGGGCTGGAGCCTACGGTGAGGTCGGGATTGAGGCAGTTCGAGCCAATTGGTCTGCGCGGGATGATGACATTGGATAGGAAGGTGGAAGACCATCAGGAGACAGAAAGGAGAGCCCGGGGGACGTGGGGAGGCTCCACTTTTCGAGGGCCGGATCCTGGAGGGGGACAAAAGGCAGCCACAGGAGGGGCAACATCCACTGACGGCACAACGACTACCAAGGAGAAGGGGATGGAACCACGGCATGGAGGACATACACGAAGAATGACCGATGCCGAGATTCGTGACAAGCGGACCAAGGGCATGTGTTTCAAATGCGACGAGAAGTTTACTCCTGGACACCGGTGCGGGAATCATACCCTTCAGATCCTGATAATAAATGACGAGAAAGATGGAGGAGAGAGTGTGGTAATGCTGGAGGCCGGCGTGGACGAAGATCAAGAGCACCTGCACGTGGAGTAGCCGACAATACACTTCACGCACCACCTTGAGGACAAGGTGATTTTTCAGGGACGGAGTAGTGATGCGGCCGGAAATAAAAAGCTGGGGTCATTTTGGTAAATGAACAAATAGGTGTGTTTTGTCTATTTAAGGGGGTGAGCCGGCCCTAATGGGGTATGCGAAAATTGTTGAGTGAATTTTATTCTACTTTAGTATTCCTTAGATTAAATGTATTAGGCTTTTCTATCCTCCTAGATTAATAATTGTTTTCTAGTCATTAGTTAGCGAGTAGTTAAATTGTAGTAGGGTTCCCTTTTGATTCTAGATTTGAATTTCCAATAAAAATCTCCTTTTTATCATCAAATCCCTAGCAAAACGCATCACATGACTATACTTTTAAATACAACTTAGTGAACATGAGCCTTTTCCTTCACTTTACAGTATTTAGAAACAAGAAGGTTGTTAACAAATGGTGAAGGAAAGGAGTCCAGTCTCACAGGAATATATTTGGTGTTCTATTTTGTTACACACCAGGCTTTAATTTGCATTTTCATATAATTAGACTCTAACGACCCGGTTTTTGGGGGTAATTACATTTTTCAAGATTTTGCAGATCCTGCCTGTTACCAGTGAAAACAATATAGGTGAATAGAAATATACCAAAAAAAACATACCTGAACGATAGTCTTACAAACTGCGTGGTGCTCAAATAGATGGAAGCTAATCCAAGAACTGAAGCCTTCTAATATACATAAAAATGTTCCATTGGATTAAAAGTAGATTATATCTAATCCAAACAAACGGTTTATATACTAAACAAGAATGTAACGGTACAAGACAAGTAAAAGCAAGCTACGAAATAAGGTGCAACATGTTTGTGTGTACATGTTAAGCAATTAAAAGACAACTACTGAAATGGTACAAGCTACAGAAAAGGCATGCATAAGAGTTTGCAATTTATCATTGTGTTGTAACTGTTGTAGTTTATTCCAATCCTAGGCTGTGTATGATGTGACTCACATTGGAGAGTACGATATAAACCCGAAGACCAACTTGTATCACGGGGAGCTACCCCGGGCATGAGTCCAAAAATAGAAACATGAAGAGACTATCGATCTCTCTGACGGTCCCAAACCAATACACAAAAGGGACCCTTCAGGTAAACAGATTTATGGCGCTTTCAGTTCTGAATTTGGACTCCAAACGGGACTGGAATCATCAAAATACTGAAACTGTGCAGAAAATCATCCGAAAATAGCCCAGAAATTCATGAAAAATGCGAAGTTTTTACATCTATATCCTAAAATACTTGCTAGTTGGTTCATGAGTTTAAAAAAATTCTTTTTGGTTAGCATTTAGCAAGACTCATTTTGTTTCCATTAGCAATGAAAATAGTTTGCACATTGAAGAATGAAGATTGATGTGTTCCTCCTGGCAAGAAGATTAGTGTGTTCCTTTTTGAGATTGGTCTAATTGTTGTCTATTTCATGCTCGGCCATTAGCTATAATTGTGATTTGTGATGATATATTAATTCTTATTTCATTGTTACTTTTTTAGGTGAAAGGTGGGGGCGATTGGTAGGCAGAGTCAAGGTCTTGACCTTTTGTTCTTGTAATTCACTAATTGGGATTGGAATTTGTGGTTTTGACTCTTCATAATATGTTGGTTGAATTTGTTAGACCATTAATTTGTATTAGGATTGTTATTTTATTTATTGTTATAAGTTGTCATGTTATTTATTGTGGGGGTGTAGTTCTGTTTTTTGTCAAACTTGTAGTTGGAGGTATATTTTTACAATGGAAATTAGTTAAGTTATGAGTTATTTTGATTTTTTTTTTTCTTGTTCTAAGGCTTTTACTATGGTAAAGTTGCAATTTTGGGCCAAAACGGGCTAAGTGCCCTAGGCCCAAACCATTAGACTGGTCCAAACCGGAACACAAAGTTGCGGTCCAGTTGGATTCGTCCGCCTGGTGTGTGTGTGTGTGTGTGTGTGTGTGTGTGTGTGTGTGTGTTGGGGGGGTGGGTGGGTGGGTGGGTGGGGTGCAAGAAAATGGACCGAACTGGAACATTCTTGCCCCCTACTGAACCCAACTCATTGCAATGTTCAATTTGGACATTGTACAGCATGTGTTATAGGTTTATTTAGGTATAACCCAAAATGTGATCTTATGTTGAATTTTTCCATCTATATCTTGCTACAATAATAGGTCGAGGTCCAATGGTTATAAGCACATCACTCCGAGGTATTCAGGTTCAAGCTCCCTACCATGGTTTCACTTTTGTCAAAGATTTACCTGCTAGGCGAGTCTGTCATGCAAAGCTTCAATGAGTTTGTATGAGAAAGGTGACATGGAACTGCAGGGTTCTGCTTGTCTGTCTCTGTTGTCCTCTTCATTAGTACCTGATGTCTAAATTTTGTTGTTGCATGTAATATACTTGTCCACTGGGATTTTTTGGGGGATTATGTTGTCATTGAAGGGTCTTTATTTGGTACCATTGTATTTTACTTAGTACAAAGTGAAATGTTTCATGGTCTATAGCTGTGTGTTTTCCTCACTGTATGGTTTGTACTTAGTAATATCCTTTGGTGAAGATTTAGAAAATTGAAAGTATAAAAGCACTAATTTCTTACTAGGTCTACTTTAAGGTCAGTTTTTGTACATATTGCTTGAGAAGTGTGAGATGGACATGTTCTTTCTCTGTGTATTGGGGGAAAAGTATCTTATATTCTGAAGAGGACATCAATTGATAGCATGCTGTTTCCACTTAGCTAATACTTAACTATCGTCTCTGCAGGTCCACAAATCTGCTACTATCTTACAGCAGCTGGCGGCACTTTGTAGTCTTTCCGAGAGAACATCCTGGAAGGCAGTTCTTTGTTGGGATTCTCTTTGTGGATGGTTGCAGTCAACGGTTGGCCCTCTCTCTCTCTCTCTCTCTCTCTCTCTCTCTCTCTCTCTCTCTCTCAAAATATGTGTTCTCATCCATTAATGCATACATAAACACTTGTTCTTGCATTGACTCTCAATGCGGAAAAATGGGGAAGGAATGGTACATACAAAATTGATCAAATGTTCTGAGGGGAGATATTGCATTGCATTGTGCTGAAATGTATTATCTGTGCAAGAGTTAACATGTCCTGTTGGTCCTTATTTCAAGGATGTTTGGAGTAGGTTGTTAATGAGCTTTCTTTGGTTGATAGATGAGATGACAATGGAATCAGCATTAAATTGCATCAGCTAGAAGTAAAACTGCATGTATCAAACTTACATGATGGTTAGGAAATATCATTTGGGTAGTGCTGATTGTACCACTAATATGCTACTACTTCGATTTACTATTAGACTGGTATGCGGGGTCCGCTAACAAAACACAGGGTAGGTGGTCTTTAGTATCACCAGAGCAGTACAGTATTTGTAGCATAATAAAGAAATTTACTATCATTTTGGAATGAGGGAGTTAGACACCTATTATACTGAACAGAACAATTACTGCATATCAATTTGACTTTCACAACCCACCCCACTCGCCTCAAAAATAAAAAGGAGTATTGACTGCCTCGCCGCCCCGCACGGCGCGCGGGGGGGGGGGGGGGGGGGGGGGGGGGGGGGGGGGGGGCTGCGGCTGGGGCTGGGGGTCGTCGTCACATGCTTCACAGACACATTCAAACCTTTTTTATTTAAAAAATGAAAAACTAGTTTTCAGCTGTGATTGCATTAGTGACTGAAATGGTTTCTCAAGTTGAACTTAGTTCCCGTTTCCCCTTTTTTCCTTTCTCTTTTTGGCATGTTCATGTTCTTTTAAACGTACTAACCTATGAGACCGGTTGCAATATATATAATTTTTCAATGATATTGTTTAATGAGATTTTAGAAGAAAAAAATCATGCATGATTCATGACTGTAGTACCGATTCAACATACAGTTCTGAAGAATTTATTTGGAAGTAGTTACAACATTACCACTCAACCTCCCTTTATTTGCATAATTAAATTTCCAAAACACTAATTATATATCGACTTCATAAATGCAATGCCATAATTAAGAAATCTGATTGTTTTTTCTAATTTGCATATATTTCATAAACAAAAATAATTAGTTTATAAGAGAATTTATAGAAGAAAAGACATGTAAAGTAATAAGTTATCTAAAAAGTCAATGACAGTTTTCAATATGAAATAAGTCTGTAATGCGTTGCTAATACTTTAAAGCTTGATTTGTATCACGTAAAATGGATAAATTTCAGAAAAATATCCGAACTTTAATCCCCCCCTGAACTTTATCATTTCCAATCACCCCCAAACGACCCTTGATGATGTTATATTATTTTTTAAAAATAAATATTTTTAAGAATATTTTCCTTGTGAAATGATTTTCCCCTTTAATGTTAAATAATTTTTTAAATTTTTAAAAACTTCAATATCTAGACAATAAAATAATTATTTTTTTGGTTCATTGGAAAGCAGGAAACCGTGCCCAAAGGCTGGCTGACAGCCCGGCGCAAGAGCCCAGGGGAGCCACTACACTAGCTACACTAGGGGGGATTACACACAATTATTTTTTAGTACCAAGCACTGTTAGGAGACATTAAGGTTTATTCAAAAGAGCAAAAGTTCAAGGAGGTGTAGAGCATAAACCAAAGTCGAGGTTTTTCTTCAAAACACGTCAAAGTTCCTTGCACACGGGGGGGGGGGGGGGGGGGGGTTCTTGAAATTTAGTCATTTAAATATATCAATTGTTAGCAGCCCTTTTCGAAAAAGGATTATCCATATATAAATAGATTGGTTCCCTAGAAAGGGATTTAATTTTTTTTGACAAACTCTACCAATGAAAAACATTAATCTACAGAAGAAGTAGACACTTAACAAGCAAACAAAAAAAGAACAAAAAGCTGACCACAGGAAAAGAAAGAAAAGAAAGAACACATGAAAAGAAAGAAAAGAAAAAATAATGATAATAAAAAGACTCCCCATATCAGCTTTGAACAAACAAAACTGAGAAAAAAGTACAGACAGAAACAAAACAAAACGAATAGAAAATAGAAAAATTCAACTAATGGATTCAAACATGGCGAAGAAAAAAGTAAATACAAATCAAAACAAGCTAAGAAAATAAAAATCGTGCATATGTTATTCAAATAAGCAAAGCAAATAAACATAAGAAGAAGGCATCTTTTTTTGCTATATTTGTCAAAAATTAGCCAAAAAAGATGCCTTACTGTAAGGGAATTTGAACTGCCAACCTCAGAAAACCCTAAAAAATCCAAAAAAGAACCTTTTCTATGGGGAATACGAATGGTTGACCTCGCTTTCTCTGATTGTAACTAAAACCACTTGAACTAGATGAGTCTGTGTATATCATATGATGCAATATGATACTTCACTATGTCTGTGTGTGAAAGGTAAGTGTGTTTCTTTATTAATCGGAAAGAAAAGGCTACATGGGAGCGAGGTAAGGTTGCTAGGGAGGGGAGAGAACACAAGTGTCGTCACCCTCTACTACCAAACCCCCCTTTCCCAACATACACACACGCACACAAATTTTCATGTGAGAAAAATCATCGATGTAAAAAAGCGTGAGAAAAGAGTTTTGTGGGATTTTTCAAACGATCCAAACTATTGAATGTGTCTACACATGTTAATACATTTACAAACCAAAAATCAAGAAAATCACACATTATTTTCCTTTTGATCTGATCGGTATAAAATGTTCAATAGTTTGGAAAATCGTTAAATTTGAAGCGGCTTGATCGAGGGTCAAGAACCCTCGAAGGTTCACCCATTATTTTCCATGGGGTATAAATATGTATGGATTAAACATTGGAAAAAGATTTTATAAAAAATTTCAAAAAAAAGTTTTCGCAACAAAACCCCGTGTGAAATTTTTGCATTGAATTTTAGCCATATATATGGATTTAATGTAGAAAAGCTGCCACCTGATCTAATGGATCAGGTGGCAAGACACAAAAAAGGTGGAGAGTACAAGCCCCACATGGGCTTGTACTCGTTGGGGCCCACCCATTTGTGTCGTGCACCTGATCCTTTGGATCAGGTACCACCTGCTCTATATTAATCCATATATATATAATACGAAACATATGACAAGTAAGATACATTTGTCACCTTTTACGACTCCATGTTTCGATATTATTCGAAAGCTTGGAACCGTTCATTTTGTTCTTCACATCCCAAAACATTAAATATCGTTTGAATCCAAAAAGTTTTGCACGTTCATCCACCCATCAGTAAAAGTTCTATTCATGCAAAACCGTTAAATTTGTAGCTGATGGATGAACGGGCAAGTTTCGCAAAATTTGTGACGGATGGATGAACGGGTAAAACCCATTGGGTCACCCGATATTTGGTGTTTTAGGGGTTTAGAATATGAAAATCATAATGAAAGACTCCGATCGTCCGATAAATTAAGGAATGAACTTTTTAAGACGCATATGTGGCTAAGCCACATGTCATATGTTTTCGATTGCTCTTATATATTTAATATAATGAGGGATGTTTTTGAATGGGGTGCTGACTAGGACAAAAGAGTGGGCAGAAAGACGCTGAGATTGAATATTGAGGAATCAATGGATAAAATAAGAGTTTGTGAAAATTTTAATGGGAAAATCTTAAAACTTTGGGGGAACTAAATTTTAGTTTGAATGTGATTAAACTTTCTTGTCGATGGATATTTTGAAGGTGGCTGTAAATTTTTTAAGAGAAATTTTGAAAGGCTTCAATTTTTGCGAGATTTTGAATGTGTTGAAATTTTTCGAGGCAACAGTTTAAACTCATTGTGACATATGGTCACGTGTTATAACTTGTGTATGAAGAATATGGATGTGTGCTGACACGCACATGAAAATTTCATGTGCTGTCAGCGATTAGTGGCTTTAAAAAGTTTTTTTAATTTTTTTAGTATGTTCTACAACTTGGCTATCACAACACCAAATTTCAAGTGAATCCAACACCTTTTGACACTCCATCCACCCATTTCAAAAAATCCACTCCAGAACTGGATCTATCAATGCAATCTTTTTGAAATGGATGGATAGAGGGTCGAAAGGTGTTGGATTCACTTGAAATTTGGTGTGGTGATAGCCAATAAGTTGTAGAATATACTGGAAAAAAATTAAATCCCAAATCGCTGACAGCACATGAAAACAGATCATGTGCTGTCAGCAGACATCCATATTCCTATATATCTATAATACATTTGAGGGATGTTATCATGGGTTTTGGATAAGAGAAATTGTATAAGAAAAGAGAAATTGGATAAGAAATGAGAAGATTTTGAGGGATAAGGGAGGAGGTGTGGCATTTTGCACATACAATCCCGTTTGTTGCATTTTTCTCCTGGACCCTCCACACACCCATACTTTTTCTTCTTTTCCCCTTATTTTTCCAGTTTTTGCATTTTGCCCCTGGACCCAGCCTACATCCACCCACACTTTTCCTTAATTCCCCATCTTTTTATCATTTTCCTGGGTTTTGCACTTTATCACATGGACCATCTCCCCCACACCCACACTTTTTCTTCTTTCCCCCTCCTTTTCTGACTGTTGTTTTCCATTCCCCGTGCACGTGTGCACGTGTTATTTGCTTGTGTGTGTGAATAATGGAAAACATACGACATATGTGGCTGTCATCTAAAACTCCATCTGTTATTTTTTGAAAGATCGGAACTTTCCAAAAATATAAAGAATCAAATTTCGGATGAACCCAAGTAATTTTACACGTTCATTCATCCATCGTAAAATCCATTGGCTTCAACTAATATTTGGTGTTTTGGGTTTTAGAATATGTAGATCAAAATAAACATTTCTGAGCTTCCAAGAAACAATAGAGAATAGAATTTTGGATGCTTATATGAGAATTAACCATATACGTCACATGATACCCATTATTCTCTTTATATAAATAGGAACATGGAGGTGTGCTGACAGCACAGGTTCAGATTTCCTGTGCTGTAAGCGATTTGGGGGCTAAAATATTATTTATTTATTTATTTGCAATGTGTTCTACAACTGATCTCCACATCAATTTTCAAGTGAATTCAACGCTTTTTGAGCCTCCACTTCATGCATTTCAAAAGATTGCGTCGACAGTTTCAGAACTTGAGCGGTCTTTTTGAAATGCATGGATGGATGCTTAAAAAGTGTTGGATTCACTTGAAAATTGGTGTGGATGTCAACAAGTTATAGAACACATACCAAAAATTAAAAAAACTATTTTGACCCCCAAATAGTTGATAGCACATGAATTTTTTCTACAATGTCAGCACACATCCATATTCATACACACACACATATAATGTGTATCACATGACATGTGGCTAAGCCGCATATGCGACCTCCTAAACTTCACTATCCCATATTTTTCGGACGATCAGAACCTTTTTTTATTTTCATATTCTAAAACCTCAAAACATCATATATCGGTTGAACTTAAGAAGTTTTGTTTGTTCATCTACCCATCGCAAATTTAACCGTTCCACAAGAATATTACTTTTTGTGACGGATGAATGAACGAGCAAAATCCATTAGGTTCACACAATATTTAATATTTTTGAGGTTTTGGAATATTAAGATCAAACTGAAGAGTTCCGATCGTCTGAAAAACAAAATACACGAGGATAGAGATTTTAAGGTCGCATATGAGGCCTTTGATCATGTCATATGATACCCGTTATATACACACATGACCCGTTATATACACACATGACGCCTATATTATGAGTGATAATTATCAGCCGATATGACTATATCACAAATTGGGTCAACTTCTATCATTGAAGGGCAGAAACCTTTGAAGGATGTAGCCACTACTGATCTAGTCGCTAACCTCCCTCATATCCCCAAATCCCCACCCAAATCCTCAAGATTGACGCCCTTGCTTCTCGTCGGAAGGTCATTGTTGTTGCTGAACCTTCATTGATGCTCGCAAGCCCCCACAATGATCGTTCAGTCTCATCGACCACCTCCGAGCCTCATCCCCCAACAGATGTATGCTGTCTCCTCATTGCTCGGTCTCTTTCTGCTTTCTTTGTGTCTCTATGTGCTCTCTCATCTCTCATGGATGGTTCTGAGAGGTACACAAGTTCTGCTATATATGACATTAAAGGTAAGAGCGGAACAAAAACTAACCAGTTTCATATGGTATTTTGGGCATGATATGATAGATGAAATATTTGAATAACCCTAAATTTAAAAACTCGATCTTTTACAGTAGCATAGATAATGACTAGTTTTCCGTATAGAATTTGATGTCATAAATTTTTATCTCTCTTAAGATTTACACATGTGCGGGTGCCCACATGCACACATCACTTACCGTTTTGCTTATTTCCATGCCGATTAAGAGTCTGTTGTAATGAGAATAGAAACTAATTAGCGTGCCAGAAAATCCTCATTTTCGGCGATTATAGACAATCTTATGGCATGTGACTGACCCCAAGTAGATCTGATCTCTATTTCTCCAATTAACTTCATCGGAAGGGCACTGATGCACAGCCTAGTCCTTTTCCTAGTTGCCCGTATTTGTGCAAGATTCAGGAGGATTACATATGAACCTCAGGGCCAATAATCGCAAGGAGCGAGGAAATGCCCAGCATTGGCGACTGTGTTTAAAACCTTTATTCTGCTAATTTCGTGTAACGTTTTTCCTGTTTATTATTTGGAACGAGATGATTGACGAGTGAGATTATATCAGGTGCATGGTCTGCCTTCGGAGTATCTAAAGCAAGGGGAAGCAGAGATCATAGCTCCAACGTGGATAAAGGCTCTTGCTCATGCCGCCGCAGATTATATTGATAGCAAGACCTCTGATTTTGGTAGAAGTGATCACGGGCATATGCAAGGGAAAGGGGGGAGAATTTTGAAGCGCGTTATTAGAGAATTTGCCGATACCCATCGCAATGTTCCAAGCCCCACGTGACTATAGACCCTGATGTTTCCTGTCAGCAAACCGCTATCCTTCTTCCGCAGCTGCTGATTGTTGTAGCGGAAATTGTACATTGGAGGCATGGTTGCAGCTCGGTATTTAAGTTCAGCAGCTGGGTGGTCTTTCCGGTGGCCAAATACTGTACAGTTGATTCAATCTTCCCAGTTTTTCCTCGGTGCCTGTAACTGCACAGAGGCTTGTTGCATCCGGTGTGTTCTATCGCAACTGAACACTCGTTTGGAATTTGTACATAAGTTTTGGATCAACCCTGAAGCTTCGATGATGACGATGGCAACGAGGAACAAGATTCATGGACATTGAGCACAGCCTGCTACTGGAGTTGCAAATGCCATTAGAAGTGAGGGGCTCCCCATGGGCTGTGTATCGTCAAACAAAAATAATCCGTTAGTCTTGGTAAATTCCCACTAATTGTACAAATTATTTGACGATGTCTCATTGTTCAATTTGTTAGCAACCTTGGTCATAAAACATTTTTTAAGGGAGAATTTACGAGGACATTCACTTTCGCTCGCTAGTGATCGAACTAAATGTATTAATTTGCCTTTGTCAAGCTGCTTCTTGTGGGTGCATTTGGGGTTGAAGAAGCTTCGACCATTAATTTGCCTGCTACGGATGTATTTATTTAACTCAATTTTCTTTTTTATAAGGTGTTTGTGTATTTAATGGATTCATGTTCTTTCAATTTTTCACACAGAAATTGGCTGACGCAGTTTCCCAACTACTATGAATAAACTACATGTGAACTTCATGGTGAGACATCCCAACAACCATTAAAAAAGTCGGGTGATTCTGGTCTTGGTTGCCCATGAATCAATTGGTTGCAAGAAATGTGTTATTTTCAACCAATAAAAAAGATTTCATTCGATGCAAAAATGAAAAGTTTTTAAATTAAATTGTCAATTATAACAAGAACTATATTAATTAATATTGCTCTAAATAATATCGTATTTGACCAGCATAGAATAATTAGTTATGTTTATTTGATTGATATATGACTTATCCAGCAATAATTATAACTTCTTACTTGATTATGAAATTTATTATTTTGAAATGGGTTATTTAGTACCGACGACCTGTGTTTTCTCCATAATTAGTATCACCCCCCATGGTTTCAATTATTAGTAAGATCCCCCTGCCCCGTTAAGATATTGGCGGTTGACCAAGGTCAGCCGTTAGGCATTTAAAACGTCTGCGTGATCTGACGAAAATACCCTCAATGAAAACGGTTCACACCTATATATCATTTGGGGCTTTTTCTTCATCTCCCCTACGTCTCCAATCTAGGGCACCCGACATTGAAGCTCAGATCAAGCTCAAAGCAGCCATGGTGATGCAGGTGAGCTACCATCCCAACCCCCCCCCCCCCCCCCCCCAACAAACACATCCTCTCCTCTCTCGCCTGCCGATTTGTGAAACCCTAACCCCATGATTATCGTATGCAGTGCACGATTTGCAAGGCAACTGGACATGCTGCAGATCAATGTTGCCTTCCCAACTCACCATGCGATATCAGGGGTTGTACTGGCAGTAGAAGACTTCGTGTGTCCACCCACCCACAGAGCATGAATCGGAGATTTCTGAGATGTGACGGAGCCACCTGCAAATCGTTCCAATGGCTGGACCAAGCAAACCCCACAAAGACTCCACCAAAGTTGGGTTGCTTCAGTTGTGGGGATCCCTCACATTTTGTAAGGGATTGCCCGATGCAAATAGCTCAATGCAGAGCTGCAAATTGTGGGGTGAAGTGTAGAGTGCTCACAAGCAAGCAACCCCACAGCTATGGAAGGAAATTTGTGTCGTGTCCCCAACCTGGTTGTGGCTATTTTCAATAGCTTGACCAAGCAACCCCCACCATACAGAGGAATGTTGAAGATGGAGAATCAAGTTTACCAAACATGGGTTCGGTTGAATTAAAGATTAAAATGGAAGGGAAGTCAAGTGTGGAAGTCAAGCTTAATTTGGGGGGGGGGGGGTTAATCAAGTGATGAAGGGGTTAGAAAATGTTCACCTGTAGAGCACTGTAATGTACTGTAATGGGGGATCAATTGTAATGTAATGTGGGTTGACAAGATGCAATGTAGGTTTGGGGGGGGTGAACTTCAATGTAGGGGCGTGGTTGATGATGTGTACTGTTATGAATGAAATGCCAAGTTATGAATGCAATATTGCCTTCAACAAGAACCATGATCAGTGTTATTATGAAATGAATGTGAAATGCCTTTAGCCCAATATCCAACCCCAAACAGGACAGTGAAATACCACAAGACAGACACATGTATCACTATGAACATTACAAACAGGGTTCATCATCAATATGCATCATTGTAGTTGCTGTAAGTATCAATATGCACCAGGACATAATAGGGGCTGTGAGTACCAATATCTAACCCTGACTAACACAGATTGGCATAACACATACCCACCCTGGCATAAAACACAAACCACATTGCCACAATACCGACACATGTATTACTATGCACAACATATAATAGACACACATATGAACCAAAGCAGTCACCACTCTGAAATTCAATGTATCACTATGCACAACATAGAAATGCAGCAAGACATGCACCAGTCCAATATGCACCATTACATGTGTCAATATGCACCATAAAACATTACAAGACATAGCACAACCCCATTGACAGCAAACACAATCCACATTGCCACAAGACATGCACCTGTATCAATATGCATAGACATTCAACATTCACCAAGACATGCTGTAATAGAATGGCACAATAGAATGGCACATTACAGACATGTTACAGCTGCAATATTTACCAAGACAGTCACCAGTTTGATATTCACCATACAACATTCAACATCAGAGCTATCTAGCATTCAACATTCAACATTTACCAAGACAGTCAACCAGTTTGACAGTCAATATTCACCATACAACATTCCATGACATAACACAGTATCAACATCCAATAAAAAGCAACAACAGAGCTTAACATACAAGCAGTATCAAAAGTCTATGATCACATACCACCATCACATACGTAGTGTAATATGCCATGATCAAATACAACCATTACTTGAACAGACACATTCACAAAACCATACACCCAATCCCCCACAAAATATTTCCATTGTCACATTTAACACATTTAACCCTAGCTGCATATTCTTCACAAAAAATTGCTAACCATGCAACACAAAATATCTGCATATGGACATTCCTTCTGCATCTCACAGGCCTTGAGGTGAAATGCCAAACCTAGGACCTTGGTGTTGGATCTGGATCCTAGCCTAGAGGGGGGGTGAATAGGCTAATAAAAATTCTCGTGCAACCGACGAGAAATCACACGCAGTTAAAAGCACAACCAGAGTAATAAGAAGCAGACACAGAGTACACAGCAGATTTACCCTGGTTCGGTCGTCCCAACGACCTACTCCAGCCCCCAAATCTAATACTAGATTGAATAGTGCAATAGGTACAAAGTCACAAGTTAGAGCACGCTCAGAGCACCCTCTACGCCTCTACACTCGCCAGACTCTCAGTACCCCACACACAGTGTTTCCTCTCACTATCAATCCTAGCAAAGCTTTCTACCAGTTAGTCCCAAACTAGCTGGGTCCCCCTTGTCTAGTCCCAACTAGACAAGTCCCAAAATAGTCCACAAAAATAGGTAAAAGTTTCCCCTACAGAGAACGTTACACTAAGACACAAATAAAGGAGTTTAGAGTTTAGAAATGCTCAGTTTGTGTCTGTGTAGGCGTCTCTGTCAATCAGCACGTCGTCAGCTCCAATCTGACGCAAACGGTGTCTCAATCCGACTCCTGGATGTCAAGATATGCACTGGTCTGTGCGTAAAGCAATTTCAATTCAATCCTTTATAAACTGGCGGTCTGTGCGTGTAGCAACTCCTTTTAATAATTCAAGGCTGTGCGCTGAGAAGCTCAGTTCAGCCTTTTTAAATAACTGCATGTACGCAAAGCAACTCCTTTTAAAAACTCCTCGCCACGTCAGCACTTAAAACTCGATGTGGGTTTCGTTGTTGCCCCGCCACGTCAGCAAGAAATATAACCCCCACCTTCGCTTCGACTTCGTTCGCTTCTCCCACCGGCGGCGGCCTCGACAACCCGTGGCTACGATGACTGCGGCGTGCTGGGTTCGAGCAGGGACTTCGAGGCGACCCACGACGGCGAGTTCTTCAGGTCGCGGTAACGTGGGGCTCTTCAACGAAAACAGGGCAGGCGGCGGCTTCTCCGATATCTCGACGACGGCGGAGCTCGCTTCTCCGACTTCCTCGATAAAGAAGCAGCAACGGCGACTTCGTACGGCGTTCAGTGGCTTCCTCTCGAGGGTGCGAGGGCTTCGTCTCCACAGCAACAGGGCAACGATCAACAGCGATCAACGGCGGTGACTCGAACTCCTCGGTGATAGGGTGATGATGGCTCGGGCAGCAGACGACGGCGGGACCTCTCAGTGCAGCAGCGGCTTCGTCTTCAACTCCTCGTCGACAACTCCTTGGCGATGGGGCAGCGGCGTTCTCCTCCTCTTCACGGCGATCTCCGACGAGCGATGGGTGGCTTCGCGGTGTGCTTCGTCGTCGTCTCCGACTCTCGGTGACAGCGGGATGAGAAGCTCCTCGATAGCGACGGTGGCGACTTCTTTGGTGACGACGACGTCCCAGACGACGGCGATGTCAGCGCGACTTCTTCGAGCGATGAACGAGTTCGGCAGCGCCGCTCCTCGAACGATGACGACAACGACGGTCTCCTACGGCGATGGCGATGATGGTGACGGTGTCGTCTTCGTGGCAGCGGCTCCTTCGGATCTCCACGGCGGCGAGAAAGTGACGGCGGCTCAAGCAACTTTGGCGATGAGGACGATCTCTTCTTCGACCACTTTACGCAATGAGATGGGTGCTTGGGCTTGTGGAAATTCTGATGCTCACGTGAAGGATTGGGCCAATAGAATTTTGGATGGGCAAAGGCAAAAATAATTATATGCCTCCCTCAACAATGTCGTGCGGCTATCCCCTCTTGCATGTGCTTCTGAAGGGGTTACGGAGATGAATTATTGGTTGCTGCGCGCAAATAATATTTTGTATTGCCCCTTTCAATTTAATTGTTGCCTCACGCCCCTTTGGTATTTTTTTTGCCGTGTCTTGCACTTCAAGGAGATGATGGCTTATATAGAGCATGACTAGGGTTTTCTAAAAAGTAGTTGGGATTTTGGGAGGATTTGATTAGATGTTTGAATAGGAAATGAGTAGCAACAAATCTCCCTAATTGATTTGAATTTTGACCCAATCAACATAGGATTTGTAATTGGCTAGGGATTGGGTTGAATCAATCAATTTGGGATTCTATTTGATCTAGTCCATCTCATCCTCATCTCATCCCATATTGGACCAAGTCCAAATTTTGCTCTTCGTTGACCAAGTCAAACTTCTTTGTGCACATACACTCCTTCTCTCCCAATATGCTATACGAATAGCAATTTCGCCAAATAGCGAAAGACGTGTCGTTCGTCTCGCCGATCCTGAAACACACTAAGCACACACGTCAGATATAACGATATGTTTGTCATCATCAAACCAAGATCCTAGATCGTTGCTTCCAACAATCTCCCCCTTTTGGTGATGACAAACCCATAAAAGATTTGAGCAATAAGCATGGGTGTGTGAAGTGTGGTGAAGGGTGTAATGATATATGATGTATGGATGAGTCTTCAAACATTACAAAGCATGCACAACAATTAGGAAATATAAAAGCATGCTCCCCCTTCTCTCAAGCTCCCCCTTCAAGATTTATTCAAGTATATTTCTCAAGCTCCCCCTTCAACAAATAATACCGACAAATAATACCGACAAATCTTTCTTTTCTTTCTCCCCCTTTGTAATCACCAAAAGTGGATTAATGAAGTCACAAAAATATTCAATGCAAAAATAAACCATTATTAAATGTAGCGTGCAATTTGCATGAGTTTTGGACCAAGTCCAAATTTTGCTCTTCGTTGACCAAGTCAAACTTCTTTGTGCACATACACTCCTTCTCTCCCAATATGCTATACGAATAGCAATTCCGCCAAATAGCGAAAGACGTGTCGTTCGTCTCGCCGATCCTGAAACACATTAAGCACACACGTCAGATATAACGATATGTTTGTCATCATCAAACCAAGATCCTAGATCGTTGCTTCCAACAATCTCCCCCTTTTGGTGATGACAAACCCATAAAAGATTTGAGCAATAAGCATGGGTGTGTGAAGTGTGGTGAAGGGTGTAATGATATATGATGTATGGATGAGTCTTCAAACATTACAAAGCATGCACAACAATTAGGAAATATAAAAGCATGCTCCCCCTTCTCTCAAGCTCCCCCTTCAAGATTTATTCAAGTATATTTCTCAAGCTCCCCCTTCAACAAATAATACCGACAAATAATACCGACAAATCTTTCTTTTCTTTCTCCCCCTTTGTAATCACCAAAAGTGGATTAATGAAGTCACAAAAATATTCTATGCAAAAATAAACCATTATTAAATGTAGCGTGCAATTTGCATGAGTTTTCCACAAAGTAGACAATCCAAGCTCATAGAATTTCATACCAAGACTTTTCACCTTTGTGTAAGTGAAAAGATATAGACAATAAAGTGCAAGAGGAGATTCAATTATCAGAAAATCAATCAAAAACAATCCACATTTTCCATTTTTCATGAATATCACTAGGATTGACTTTTCCCACCTCATCAAAGATGAGTTCAAGTTACCGAACCCCGAAACATAGCCTAAAAGGACTTTTAAATGTGGGGTGGCATTGCTTGACGAGTTATATACACCAACGCTAATGATTACCCATGTAGCACAAGTTGGATACTCGTGGGTTGTGTTTTAGCCATGAAGTGTATCCATTTTTCATACGGAGCAAATATCGTTTTTTTTTTCAATTCTTTTGTGCTCAATTTTAATTCATGGCTAAACACATCATATCCCTTAGAAATTTCAGAAATTAATCATTCCTACATTCACTTTCCATTATTCTTCAAAAGAATCTCCAAAAGCATATCGTGAAAGTGCAAATGTAGGTGTAGAAGTCAAATTTGAAACTTATGAGACATGTCATGGCTACTAAAAAGAATAACATCATGTTCATGTAGCTACAACAATAATGAATTGACTTCTACAAGGGATAGAATTGATCATTCATACACTATCACTCAAGAGATTCAAAAGAGGATTCAATAAGCACACATTTTTTTGATTTTTTTTTTAATTTTTCAATTTTTTTTTCAGAAATAAAACATTAAAAATCATCCATGCAAGCACACAAACCAAAATAAATCAAGCACACAAAAAATCTATGAATGTATGCAATGCAATGCAAAGAGTGATAGAAATTATACCTTCTCGTCGCTATTTGACGAAGGAGCTAAAAGAATGAAACATTGAATTTAACGCTCCTCGCCAAAACTCCATCACACCTACATGAAAGGTGTTAAGTGTGACCTTGGAATCCAACAAGGTCCACTAGTGTTAGCCAATATTGTTTTAGGAACCCACACTTGTTTAAACTTGAT
Source organism: Scilla litardierei (assembly GCA_030789695.1). Classification (NCBI taxonomy): domain Eukaryota; kingdom Viridiplantae; phylum Streptophyta; class Magnoliopsida; order Asparagales; family Asparagaceae; genus Scilla; species Scilla litardierei. The sequence continues at coordinate 74,111,975 of CM061130.1, forward strand.
TTTAGTGTTCCTAAATTTACAATAGTATGAAGTATGGCCTACACTATCACAAGTAAAGCACTTTGCATATAAGTTCTTCGCAATAGACGGTGCATTGTGGAATTTCTTGAATTTTTGCTTTTCAACGTTTTTCAAACCAAAACCAAGTCCTCTTCTATTATTGCCATATAATTGATTCTCTAAAATAGTGTCCAACGATTGTTTTCCCGTAGAGAATTTCTTAATGGCCAATTCAAGATTAGAGACTTTGGTTTTCAACAATTTATTTTCTTCCACAAGCAATGTGCATTTACTTATAAAAACCCTCTTATTTTCATCTTCCTTCTTTTCAAATTCAACCATTTTTCTTTTAAAATCATTATCCAACATGCAGAATTTATCATTAAGCTCTCTAATAACATAGTCTTTTTCAGTTTCGAGCTTAATCAAGTCAAGTTTAAGCATGCTAATATTATTCATCAAGGAAGGGCAAGAGAGACAAGGTGCTTCATCATTAAAACTGGATTTTTCCTTTTTCAGAATATCAATAGTAGAGTCACGTGCAACAATGTCAATTTTGCGTTTTTCAATCTATTTAGACATTTCATATTCAGATTGTTGCATTTCAAAGTTCTCATTTTGATAATCATCTATAGTGGATTCAAGCTCTACTATTTTATCTTGCATTTCTTTACAAAGAGTAAGGAGTTCAGTTTTACTACCAGAAGTTACCTCATTGTGTATTCCCATCAATGCCATGCATGAATGGGCTTCGTGTTCCTCCTCCTCGCTCTCAGCTTCGCTATCCATGTCCCAAGTAAGCACCTTGGATTTTCCCTTTTCTTTAGTTACCTGAGCTGTCTCATGTGGGCAATCCCTCATTCGATGTCCTCTTTTCTTGCATTTAAAACAAGTCATTCTATTAGTAGTATTCTGATCATAATTTTGCTTAGAGGACTGAAAAAAGTTAGAGCGATTAAACCTGGGTGCCATTTCTGCTCTTCCTTGCTTGGTCTGGACAAATTTTCTGAAATTTCTGACCATTAGCGCTATATCATCATCTTCTTCTTCGCTTTCGTCAGCTTTCAGAGCAAGTGGCTTGGTAGCTTTTTCTTTTTCCTCGGGTTTCTCCCTTTCATCAATATTTTGCAATTCAAGCTCGTGGGACATGAAATTTCCTATTAAGTCCTCCACCCTCATCTGTGACAAATCTTTCGCTTCTTGGATGGCAGTGACTTTAGGCCTGAAAGAGCTTGGCAGAGCTCTTAATATCTTCCTCACCTGCTCAAGGCTAGAATATGGCTTACCGAGCGAACTAGACTTGTAGACAATGTTGGTGAACCTCGCAAACATTTCTGATATAGTCTCTGATGGTAGCATGCGAAATCCCTCGTATTCCGTGCTCAGAAGTGCAAGTCTAGACTCCTTCACCTGTGACGTTCCCTCGTGCGTCACCTCCAAAGTATGCCATATTTCCTGCGCAGTTAAACAATGTGAGATACGATTGAATTCAGATTTATCTAATGCACAAATAAGAGCATTCATAGCTTTAGCATTTAGAGAATAAAGCTTCCAATCATTATCATCCCACTTATCATCAGGTTTAGGCATCTCAGTATTTTCAATTTTAATAACAGGTGATTTATAGCCTTTTTCAACAATTTGCCAAGCTTTATAATCAATAGAAATCAAGTAGATTCTCATACGATTTTTCCAATAAGCATAGTCTACTCCATTAAATCTAGGTGGTCAGGAAATAGACTGACACTCAGCAAAAGCACTATCAATGTGGTCCATGGTCAACTAGGCTAGATCTACTAAACTGGCTCTGATACCACTTGTTGGATCTGGATCCTAGCCTAGAGGGGGGGTGAATAGGCTAATAAAAATTCTCGTGCAACCCACGAGAAATCACACGCAGTTAAAAGCACAACCAGAGTAATAAGAAGCAGACACAGAGTACACAGCAGATTTACCCTGGTTCGGTCGTCCCAACGACCTACTCCAGCCCCCAAAGCTAATACTAGATTGAATAGTGCAATAGGTACAAAGTCACAAGTTAGAGCACCCTCTACGCCTCTACACTCGCCAGACTCTCAGTACCCCACACACAGTGTTTCCTCTCACTATCAATCCTAGCAAAGCTTTCTACCAGCTAGTCCCAAACTAGCTGGGTCCCTCTTGTCTAGTCCCAACTAGACAAGTCCCAAAATAGTCCACAAAAATAGGTAAAAGTTTCCCCTACAGAGAACGTTACACTAAGACACAAATAAAGGAGTTTAGAGTTTAGAAATGCTCAGTTTGTGTCTGTGTAGGCGTCTCTGTCAATCAGCACGTCGTCAGCTCCAATCTGACGCAAACGGTGTCTCAATCCGACTCCTGGATGTCAAGATATGCACTGGTCTGTGCGTAAAGCAATTTCAGTTCAATCCTTTATAAACTGGCGGTCTGTGCGTGTAGCAACTCCTTTTAATAATTCAAGGCTGTGCGCTGAGAAGCTCAGTTCAGCCTTTTTAAATAACTGCATGTACGCAAAGCAACTCCTTTTAAAAACTCCTCACTACGTCAGCACTTAAAACTCGATGTGGGTTTCGCTGTTGCCCCGCCACGTCAGCAAGAAATATAACCCCCACCTTCGCTTCGACTTCGTTCGCTTCTCCCACCGGCGGCGGCCTCGACAACCCGTGGCTACGATGACTGCGGCGTGCTGGGTTCGAGCAGGGACTTCGAGGCGACCCACGACGGCGAGTTCTTCAGGTCGCGGTAACGTGGGGCTCTTCAACGAAAACAGGGCAGGCGGCGGCTTCTCCGATATCTCGACGGCGGCGGAGCTCGCTTCTCCGACTTCCTCGACAAAGAAGCAGCAACGGCGACTTCGTACGGCGTTCAGTGGCTTCCTCTCGAGGGTGCGAGGGCTTCGTCTCCACAGCAACAGGGCAACGATCAACAGCGATCAACGGAGGTGACTCGAACTCCTCGGTGATAGGGTGATGATGGCTCGGGCAGCAGACGACGGCGGGACCTCTCAGTGCAGCAGCGGCTTCGTCTTCAACTCCTCGTCGACAACTCCTTGGCGATGGGGCAGCGGCGTTCTCCTCCTCTTCACGGCGATCTCCGATGAGCGATGGGTGGCTTCGCGGTGTGCTTCGTCGTCGTCTCCGACTCTCGGTGACAGCGGGATGAGAAGCTCCTCGATAGCGACGGTGGCGACTTCTTTGGTGACGACGACGTCCCAGACGACGGCGATGTCAGCGCGACTTCTTCGAGCGATGAACGAGTTCGGCAGCGCCGCTCCTCGAACGATGACGACAACGACGGTCTCCTACGGCGATGGCGATGATGGTGACGGCGTCGTCTTCGTGGCAGCGGCTCCTTCGGATCTCCACGGCGGCGAGAAAGTGACGGCGGCTCAAGCAGCTTTGGCGATGAGGACGATCTCTTCTTCGACCACTTTACGCAATGAGATGGGTGCTTGGGCTTGTGGAAATTCTGATGCTCACGTGAAGGATTGGGCCAATAGAATTTTGGATGGGCAAAGGCAAAAATAATTATATGCCTCCCTCAACAATGTCGTGCGGCTATCCCCTCTTGCATGTGCTTCTGAAGGGGTTACGGAGATGAATTATTGGTTGCTGCGCGCAAATAATATTTTGTATTGCCCCTTTCAATTTAATTGTTGCCTCACGCCCCTTTGGTATTTTTTTTTGCCGTGTCTTGCACTTCAAGGAGATGATGGCTTATATAGAGCATGACTAGGGTTTTCTAAAAAGTAGTTGGGATTTTGGGAGGATTTGATTAGATGTTTGAATAGGAAATGAGTAGCAACAAATCTCCCTAATTGATTTGAATTTTGACCCAATCAACATAGGATTTGTAATTGGCTAGGGATTGGGTTGAATCAATCAATTTGGGATTCTATTTGATCTAGTCCATCTCATCCTCATCTCATCCCATATTGGACCAAGTCCAAATTTTGCTCTTCGTTGACCAAGTCAAACTTCTTTGTGCACATACACTCCTTCTCTCCCAATATGCTATACGAATAGCAATTCCGCCAAATAGCGAAAGACGTGTCGTTCGTCTCGCCGATCCTGAAACACACTAAGCACACACGTCAGATATAACGATATGTTTGTCATCATCAAACCAAGATCCTAGATCGTTGCTTCCAACACTTGGCATGCAGCACTTCTCAGCCTTGTTGATCCAGTTGAGTTGCCTTGGGTGCCTGGAGTGCACTGAGTTCCTGGAGAAGTCATGACTGAAGATGTCCCCTCACCTAACCAGTAAGCAACCCTACCTGACATCCCTCTACCTCTTCCCCCTCTACCTCTCCCACCTCTACCCCCTCTACCACTGCCTCCTCTACTACTGCTAATGCCATCTCTTGAAACTTCACTTGCAGCTCTACTAATACCACCTCTTCCACTGCCTCTTGGCCTCCCTCTTGTTCTTCCAGCCCTGCCTCTAACTGATACTGACCCAAAAATGGATGTGACATCAGTTGAAGTTGCCTCACCACTTCCCAATCCTCCTCCTCTTGCACTTCCTCTTCCATATATGCCCCCACATCTGCCTCTGCTATCTCCAAGTCTTCCAGCACCTCTGCCTCTGTGTAATGTCAACCCTGGATGTGGCTCATTCTCACATGACCTTGCATTGTGGCCATACATCTTGCATCTCCCACACCTATTAGCTCTGTGTGTTGGGTTTCTATCAGCCTCATCTGCCCCTCTTGTTCTGCTTGTCTTGGGTCTGCCAGGAGCCCTCTTGTTCAGTGGGGGCCGGACAATTTGATCGGGCTTCAAGTAAAAACACAAACCATGGTAGGACATCAAACAAAGGACCAAGATCTCCACATAAGTATACTTGACATAATACCTGACTCCAAGAGAGTCTGTCTGGGATCATCATCAAGTTCTCTTCATATAAAGCCTTGTAGTTGCTAAGAAAGAAATAGGGACTACAGTGGCTGTATGGACAAAAACACATAACATTAGTGCAAACAACATTGAGCAATAACACCAAAGAGGAAAGCATATTGTAACTTATTCCTCAATCTTCATCCTCCTCAAATTCAGAGAGACAATGGCATGTATGCAGGGAAGCCCAGAGATCTGCCACTCAGTGCATGAACAAGTCCTCTGAAATGTCCATATTTTACATCATTTTTATATCATATTTCCATCGCATTGCATGTCATCCCCGCGTCCAAATCCCAATTTTTACTGTGATTTTGGTATTTCTGACGATATTTCGAGTTTCGTAGTATATTTTGAGTTTTCAGGGATTTTGGAGCGATTTGGACCCCCGCCTGGGTTTGGACACATCCGACATGCTCATGAGCTTGTTGGCAGGGCTCTGGAGGAGTTCGCTGCGTTCTCGGAGCTGTTGGAGGAGAGGAGGAGAAGAAGGATAAAGAAGAAGGAGACAGAGAGAGGCAGCTGTAGCACAGCATTTTCCCAGAAAATGCTCGGCCCGAACAGCTTCAGCTCGGGCCGAGCCATGACACGTTGAAGGAGCTGCAGATACGACCGACACAGGCCGAGCAGATCATCTGCTCAGCCAGATGGCGCGCCCTGAGTAGCCCCCGAGCACACCCCGAGCACACCCCGAGTAGCTGACCGAGTCACCCATTCTGAGCCCGAGCAAGATGCGACGCAGGCCGAACCACTGGCCGAACAGCTCCGACTCGGGCCGAGACACATACTCGGCCGACACATCCTGGGGCATTTTTGGAACAATTTTTGAACGGGCGATGTGCGCGATTTTGGGGGCTGAAGCTGGCGACTGCGGGCTGAGCGTAGGGGATCCCATTCTGAGTTTTGTTGGGAGGATTTTGAGTGGAGTTTTGAGCGATTTTTGAAGGAGAATTTTTGGATTAATTTTTGTAGCAAACCCTGGATCGTTAATTGAAGATTATTGCTTTTTATTCTTCTCCGGATTCGTTCTTCGTTCATTCTCGTTGTAAGTAATTTTTAGCCCTAAATTCTTTTATTGCAAAAATGTTTTCCTACGCGAATTCGATATTTTTGTGCGTTCTGATCACCATGAGTGAGTAGATCCTCTCTAGGGCCGATGGGTGAACCCTAGGATTTTAGGGGAAAATGTAGATCCGGATCCTTACATCGAATTGGGGATTTATGGTTGTATTTCGGTAGATCCTACTGAATCCGTAGATAGCCCGTACTGAGATCATGCCCACGGTCTGTGGAATTGGTGTTCTTAAGGGGTATCTAGGGATTCGAATAGGGAAATCGGTGGATCCATTCAAGGCACGTGACCATGCCCGGCTCGCACCTTGAGGGGATCCATCGACGAACTATATCGCTACGTTGATGACTACCGCCATTGCATCGACGAGAGCCACCGAAATACCCCACAATTCTAACCCACGAGAGTGGTACGAATTGGGGGATTAATTCCCTAGCCCTAATGCGACGTGAGGAACCTATCCAACATCAACCCCAACGATCCTAGCGGCGATCCCAAAAGCCCTCGTTCCTTTTATTATAATACACAACAACTACAATCAACCCAAATCATTCTCACTCTGACCGCTACATTACTTCTAGATTTAGAAATAGACTGAGATCACTACGAACACTATCACCGTCCCTGTGGGATTCAACTATCTTATATACTATAACTCGACACCGTCCGCTTGCGGATTGAACCCGTAGTCGTAGCCTGGGAGCCATATCACGACTGGCGATCATGACACCGTCAGGTGGATCCTAGGTGTAGATTGCAGGCGCGTCAAGTTTTTTGGCGCCGTTGCCGGGGACGGCAATAGTGTTTTCATCTCAGTTTGTTTTTTATATTGAGAAGTTTGCTAGCATTTTGATCATCTCTCACCTTTCCGCCATTTTCACTCTTTTTCTATCTTATCTACCTTGCTACTAACATCCCCCTCCAGCTAGCCGTTTTCTCCTCACCGATCAGGCACAATGGAGACGGTAATGCAAGTGTAGTGGATCTGTGACTCTGATAGCGACTCAGAGGAGTTCAGTTTCTCTCCTTATCACTTATATGGCTTCCAAGACTCGCACATGGACAAGTCCATGGTTGGATGCGCGGCTAGAGAACTGATCGATGCAGTTCGCTTTATTGGCTCAAGAACCTATGTTGCAGGTAACGCAAATCAGCAACTTGTCATGGATTATTTAATGAATCAGGTTTCTGATGCAGGTACAATTGAAGATGATATTCAAGTAAGCTTTGAAGAGAATGTAATGTACCTTCAAACCATTGAAGCTCTGCCTATTGATGCCTACTGGGGAGAAGCTCCTCACTTGGAATCATTACATAACTCTCAAGTGGTAGCTTACGTATGGGCCCATGGCCCAGTTGAATTTCCTATAGACGACCCAGCTACGCAAGAGCTCTCAGTTTTCATCGCAACCGCTTTCCATAATGCAGACACCCTGGATGGTGTTTCCATAGCTGATGGAACTTATGTGCGGTACGAGGGAAACACGTTACGTTTCTATAACGATGTCCCTCCGCAGATTTCAGCATGCGAAGAGCACGCCTATGAAGGGTTCCCAGACCTACCTCTATCTCAAAGCCACATCAATCAGGGAAGTACTCTGGACTTTATGTTTGACAGCGAACGCATGCCTGACAGCCTTGCTTCTTTTGACAGGTGTGCTACAGGAGTGGAAACTGCAGACATGTGCCTCGACACGCCATCATCTCCCTGCACCTCCTATGATTCTGTGAATGAGGAGTTTCCGCCTTCCGAACCTGAGATCCAGGATGCGTCATTCTCACAAGCAAGAGACTCCGGGGGTACAGCGCCCCTCAGGTAGAATTAAAACCCCTCCCCGCTAACTTGAAATATGCTTTTCTGAGGGAAGATTCCACTTATCCCGTCATTGTAAATACGGCCCTCACGGAACCCCAATTAGAGAGCCTCCTAAAAATCCTCAGATCTTACAGAAAGGTGATAGGATATAACATCTCTGACCTAAAGGGTATTAGCAAGACCATTTGTACGCATAGGATTCAACTTGAGGACAAGGATGCCACCTCCATTGAGCCTCAAAGGCGGTTGAACCCCAACATGAAGGAGGTGGTGAAAAAGGAGGTTCTGAAACATTTAGAGGCTGACATTATTTACCCCATTTCCGATAGTAAGCGGTTAGGTTGTCACTAAAAAGAGGGGCATGACAGTCGTAAAAAATGAAAAAGACGAATTAATCTCCACTAGGACTGTCATTGGGTGGCGTATGTGTATCGATTACAGAAAACTGAACAAAGCCACCAGGAAAGACCACTACCCTCTGGCCTTCATAGACCAGATGCTCGAGCGCTTAGCTAAGCATAGATAATTTTGCTATTTAGACGGATACTCCGGATTTTTTCAAATCCCGTTGCATCGGGAAGACCAAGAGAAAACGACTTTCACATGTCCTTACGGCACCTTCGCTTATCGGAGAATGCCGTTTGGACTATGTAACGCACCCGCCACATTTCAAAGGTGCATGACATCTATTTTCTCTGATTTCATCGAGAATATCATGGAGGTCTTTATGGACGACTTTTCCGTCTATGGTACTGAGTTCGATAGTTGCTTATCTAATTTATCCAAGGTCTTGGAGTGATGCCAAGATAACAACCTTACTTTGAATTGGGAGAAATGTCACTTCATGGTGACAGAAGGAGTGGTTCTTGGCCATGTCATTACCTCTAAAGGAATTGAGGTTGACAAGGCCAAAGTTAAGGTTATCAAAAGCTTGCCACCACCTACCAACCTTAAGGGCATCCGTGGTTTTCTAGGGCACGCCGGTTTTTACCGACGCTTTATAAAAGATTTTTCCAATATTGCTCGCCCTCTCACGGAGCTCCTGGCTAAGGACGCTCCTTTTGTGTTTACTGATGCTTGTTTGCTAGCTTTCAACAGGTTAAAGGAAGATCTTATCTCGGCACCGATTATACAACCACCAGACTGGACACTGCCATTTGAGCTTATGTGTGATGCTAGTGACCAAGCGGTGGGAGTTGTCCTTGGTCAAAGAAAGGAAGGGAAGCTCCATGCCATATACTACGTCAGCAAAACCATGGACGACGCCCAAAAGAACTACACCACCACGGAGAAAGAGTTGCTAGCCGTAGTCTACTCTATAGAGAAGTTTAGATCCTACCTTCTGGGGTCCAAAGTGATCATCCACACGAACCACGTGGCATTGAAATACCTGTTAAGCAAGAAGGATGCTAAGCCATGTCTGATACGTTGGATACTTCTGCTCCAAGAATTCGACATTGAGATCAAGGATAAGAAGGGAGCAGAAAATGTGGTAGCAGACCACTTGTCACAGCTTATTCAGAGGCACGGGGATGACAGCCTACCGATTGACGATTCGTTCACCGGTGAACAACTATTCGTTGCAGGTACCTCTGAAGCTCCCTGGTACGCCGATATAGTGAATTATTTGGTGAGTGGGATAGTTCTGCATGGATTAGCAAATTATTCAAGGAGGAAGTTCCAGCATGATGCCAAGAGTTACTTTTGGGACGACCCGTATTTGTTCAGAACGTGCGCCGATGGGATCATCAGACGATGTATACCAAAAGAAGAAGCAACTTCTATCATGTCCCATTGCCATTATCAACCATGTGGTGGGCACGCTACGGTGACCAAAACCACGGCAAAAATTCTTCAAAGTAGATTCTACTGGCCCACCATATTCAGGGAAGCTAATGAGTACATAAGGAAGTGCGACAGATGCCAGAGGACATGGAATATCACGAAGAAGAATGAGACACCTCTCCACTGCATCCTGGAGATAGAACTATTTGACTGCAGGGGCGTCGATTTCATGGGGCCCTTCCCATCGAGTAACGACAACAAGTATATCTTAGTTGCTGTTGATTACGTCTCAAAATGGGTGGAAGCCATAGCCACCCCGACAAACGACGCAAGGATAGTAGCCAAGTTTTTCAAGAACACCATCTTCCCCCGCTTCAGAGTCCCCCGTACGATTATAAGTGATGGAGGAAGTCATTTCATTGAAAGAAAATTCGAGGCGATGTTGAAAAAGTATGGGGTTCATAACAAGGTCGCCCTCGCTTACCACCCTCAAACCAGCGGCCAAGTGGAAGTTTCTAATAGAGAAATAAAAAGCATTCTGGAAAAAACGGTCAGCGCCTCAAGGAAGGATTGGTCACACAAACTGTGCGACGCACTTTGAGCTTACCGCACTGCATTTAAAACCCCCATCGACACAACCCCATACAGGCTGGTTTATGGAAAAGCTTGCCATCTCCCGGTGGAATTGGAGCATAGAGCATACTGGGCGATAAAGAAAATGAATTTTGACTACCAAAGCGCCGCTATCCGACGAGCCCTTCATTGCAATGAGTTGGACGAAATTCGGCGTCATGCCTACGAAATTGCGAAGATATATAAGGAAAGAACCAAGGCATACCACGATAGAAACATCACGGTTGTTCGCCATGATGTCGGTGACCAGGTACTTCTATACAACTCGAGGCTACGCCTTTTCCCCAGGAAGCTAAAATCGAGGTGGTCCGGTCCCTACAAGATAGTGAGCTTATCTCCAGGAGGCGCCATCGAGCTCGAGGGAAAGAACGGAAATTTCAAGGTCAACGGTCAAAGAATTAAACCCTACAGAGCCGGAGAACCTATGGGAACAGAGGAGACATACTTCCTCGAGGGATTCCTCGACGACAACTGATAAATTAAGGGGAGTCGAGCTCATGACTGAAAACGAGCGCTTATTAGGGGGCAACCCAATTCCGTAGTTTTTGAAATTTATTTCTCATTTTCTAACTTTTCTATTTTTATTTCATGTTTTTAGGAAAAATCGCAAAAATTATAAAAATTTTGACGAGTTTGTGTTTCGCGTAGGACGGACATCGGGGGCATGCACATGGACATTATAATCGGAAGAAAGCCGGAGGAAGATGACGAAGTTGAAGATTTGAGAAGGAAATGAAAGGGAAAGAAGGAAAATGAGCTACAGGAAACTCGGCCCGAGCAGATCAGCTGCTCGGTCGAGTCGAGCAGACACTGATACTTAAGTTCGGCCCGAGCAGTATCCTACTCGGTCGAGTTTTACAGATTTTGGTGAATCAACCCGGGCAGAGCACATTGACTCGGCCCGAGTAGGATATGACTCGTCTCGAGCACAGACCTGCTCGGTCGAGTACTACAGGGAGCCCAAGTTGAAGAAAAAACATTACTATGTTGACCCGGGCGGAGAATTACTGGCTCGGCCCGAGCAGGACGGCTCGGCCCGAGCATATTCTTACTCTGTCAAGTTTTACAGTGGCCTAAAATTGAGAAGAAATTGTCACTCTATTGACCTGGGCAAGGTAAATGCAACTCGGCCTGAGCAAGTTTTGACTCGGACCGAGAACCGACCGAGCGACCTAGTGACTCGGCCCGAGTCACTCCTCGCTGCGAAGCGGGCCGCTGCTCCTTGACCGGACCATCCACGCCTATTTAAGCGCTGTTTCCGATTCTGAGACGTCTTCCTCGCTCGGCAAAACCCTCACACCCTCCTTGCAGCCGTCATCACCTCTCTTGGAGCCGTTCCTTCTCTCCATGAGGCCGCCCCCCATCGTTCAACATTCAATCCGAGCATTTGTTCTTTACAATTTGAATCCGTTGTTCCACTTGTCTAAAAATACTGATGCCCACCTTGTTTCTCTATCAAGTTTGAATTGCTTAACAACAAGGATACATCTTTGAAGAGCTTGGGGATAATCCGAACCGTCCTACACCAAAACAAAACGCCATCTTTTTCAAGTCGGTAAAATCCCCCCCCCCCCCCCCCCCCCCCCCCCCCCGCTTTACTTATTTTATTATTATTATCCTCCTCCTACACAATGCCTCCACGTCGTGCTAGACCCGCGAACCCCGGCACCTTTTATTATTATTATCCTCCTCCTACACAATGCCTCCACGTCGTGCTAGACTCGCGAACCCCAGCACCTCAAACCCTAGGCCTACACGACGCACGCGTCGCACACGCTCCCCCACCCAAGCCACCACCACCACCGATTCATCCACCACCACCCCTGCACCACCTTCCCCTCCTCGTCCCTCCGGCCCCCTTTACATAGGAGACACAGAATTCAAGATTACATTTCGTGACAATGATCAAGAAGACCTCTTTGGCGCCATGGTCCTACTAGCGGGATATTATGGTGGTCCGGTAACTCAAGAGGCGGTCGATCGTAACCTTCCTTTCCTTCAGAGCCTCATGCGTCACTTTCGTTCCGACCCCCCGCACGAGTTCCGACCATCCCAGCCGCCACCCACCGCCCCGGGTCCACAGCAGAGGGACCCATCACCACCCCCAGAGGGTGGTGCCTCTGCTTGATATATTCCTATCCAGTTTTTGTCTCCCCCTTATTCTTAGTGCCCATCTGTCTTTGCGAGGCCCTGCTTTACCACAGCTTGGGGGAGGCCCCCACTCATGCATCATTCCACATTGCATTGCATCATGTCACATTTTTATTTTTATTTCCTTTTTCCTTTATTCACATAGTTTTTATCTTATTTTTCCGCCCATCCCACCCCTTTAGCATCATCTCCCGCTCACGAGCGATTTCTTAGCAGTGAGGACACTGTTAGGTTTAGCTTGGGGGGGTGAGCGCTACCGTTTTGTTTTTGTTTTTATTTTCATTTTTTTACATTTTCTTCCCTTATTTTCAGTTTTTATTTCCCTTTTTTGCCACTTTACCGCCACATTTTATTTTTTTCTCATTTTGCATCATATCTTCTGTTTTTCTCCATGTATTCATCTTCTTTTTATCTATTTCCTCTTTTTCTCTGTTTCTTTCTATTTCTGTTAAGGATGGTCTAAATGATGATATCTCTCTAGGCTTTACTAGTTTTTAGCGATGCTTATCCCTTTGGCATGCTATTAGGATTAATTTCAGCTATATTGTCTATATACATGTATTTCTTTTGATGATCTGCCTGATTTAATACCTGATATGAATTGAAATCAATTGCATGAATTAGTATCTAGTATGACTTATATTGGGAAACGCACCCAGGTTCACGCATCACTGAACACTTGGAGCACCTGTGTTTATCATCTTATTCACTTCTGTTTGCATGCCTGTTGACATTGTGATTATTACTGCATGCTATTTTCAGTATTCATTTAGAGAAGTGAAATACACATGCTATATATGAGTTTAGTTAGAGTTTTATTTTATCGAACTGATGTGCACCCTCTTATGAGTGAACCGAGTGTCCCATTATCTTCCTTCTCCACATATCTACTTTTTCTCTACATATCAGTTGGTTACACCCCTACAGCTACTTTATTGCATCTCACTTCCCATGTATAAAAATAAAAAAAGTATAGCTTCTTATTTGAAAAAAAATAAAGAAAAGAAAAGAAAAAGAAAAAAATGTGAATAAATACCGTTTTGTGTTATTTCACTAAGAAGCTATATCTCCTTCTGGAAAGAAAAATTAAATTCCATATCATTTTCATTGATGCGACGCCTCAAGCTAAGCTTGGGGGGTAAATCAACTGATCATATTAGTGAGCTTGACATTAGAGTGGAGACGGTGCACGTCGGGGAGATTTAATAAAACCCAAACTTTACGAATTACTTTAGTTTTGGGGATTTTTCACGTATCAATTTGAATATCTGAATGGCATGATCTTTCTATTCTCTATTGCATGTTGTATAAATCTTTTGTGCTCCTTGTGTATCTTTGATTGAAAGGGCGTTGTCAACTATTTTATACTAGACTCTATGGATTGCATGAGATTGATAGGATTTGACGGTGTTATTTCAGTAGGTCCCTATTCTTTGCCTGCATTACATGACATATGATATATAAAGCTTGAAATTATCAATAGCATGCATGTTTAGCACTCAGAGCATCGTGATAGACTTTTTAGGCCTGAGATCTGACTGATCATCCTTAGCACTTCTCTCGTATTTCTCTCTTTTTGTTTTTCACTTCTTTTTGTTTTCATTTTCTTCTTTTCATTTTGTTTTCCTCCCGGCGTACCGATTATTCGTCTTCCTCGAGGACGAGTAAGAGGTAAGCTTGGGGGATTTTGATGTGTCCATATTTTACATCATTTTCATTTCATATTTCCATCGCATTGCATGTCATCCCCGCGTCCAAATCCCACTTTTTACTGCAATTTTTGTATTTCTGACGATTTTTCGAGTTTCGTAATATATTTTGAGTTTTCAGGGATTTTGGAGCGATTTGGACCCCCGCCTGGGTTTGGACACATCCGACATGCTCATGAGCTTGTTGGCAGGGCTCTGGAGGAGTTCGTTACGTTCTCGGAGCTGTTGGAGGAGAGGAGGAGAAGAAGAAGGAGAAAGAAGAATGAGACAGAGAGAGGCAGCAGTAGCACATCATTTTCCCAGAAAATGCTCGGCCCGAGCAGCTTCAGCTCGGGCCGAGCCATGACACGTTGAAGGAGCTGCAGATACGGCCGACGTGGGCCGATCAGATCATCTGCGCGGCCAGATGTCGCGCCCCGAGTAGCCCCCGAGCACACCCCGAGCACACCCCGAGTAGTCGACCAAGTCACCCATTCTGAGCCCGAGCAAGATGCGACGCGGGCCGAACCCTGGCCGAACAGCTCCGACTCGGGCCGAGTCACATACTCGGTCGACACATCCTAGGGCATTTTTGGAACAATTTTTGAACGGGCGATGCGCGCGATTTTGGGAGCTGAAGCTGGCGACTACGGGCTGAGCGTAGGGGATCCCATTCTGAGTTTTGTTGGGAGGATTTTGAGTGGAGTTTTGAGCAATTTTTGTAGGAGAATTTTTGGATTAATTTTTGTAGCAAACTGTGGATCGTTAATTGAAGATTATTGCTTTTTATTCTTCTCCGGATTCGTTCTTCGTTCATTCTCGCTGTAAGTAATTTTTAGCCCTAAATTCTTTTATTGCAAAAATGTTTTCCTACGCGAATTCGATATTTTTGTGCGTTCCGATCACCATGAGTGAGTAGATCCTCTCTAGGGCCGATGGGTGAACCCTAGGATTTTAGGGGAAAATGTAGATCCGGATCCTTACATCGAATTGGGGATCTATGGTTGTATTTCGGTAGATCCTACCGAATCCGTAGATAACCCGTACTGAGATCATGCCCACGGTCTATGGAATCGGTGTTCTTAAGGGGTATCTAGGGATTCGAATAGGGAAATCGGTGGATCCATTCAAGGCACGTGACCATGCCCGGCTCGCGCCTTGAGGGGATCCATCGACAAACTATATCGCTACGTTGATGACTACCGCCATTGCATCAACGAGAGCCACCGAAATACCCCACAATTCTAACCCACGAGAGTGGTACGAATTGGGGGATTAATTCCCTAGCCCTAATACGACGTGAGGAACCTATCCAACATCAACCCCAACGATCCTAGCGGCGATCCCTAAAGCCCTAGTTCCTTTTATTATAATACACAACAACAACAATCAACCCAAATCATTCTCACTCCGACCGCTACATTACTTCTAGATTTAGAAATAGACTGAGATCACTACAAACACTATCACCATCCCTGTGGGATTTGACTATCTTATATACTATAACTCGACACCGTCCGCTTGCGAATTGAACCCGTAGTCGTAGCCTAGGAGCCATATCACGCCTGGCGATCGTGACACCGCCAGGTGGATCCTAGGTGTAGATTGCGGGCGTGTCATCCTCAACCTTATATTTACCCACCATCTTCTCTCAATGTTTGTTACCAAGACTTCATCAGCTAAAATGTCATAATGTATGTTGTATCTGCCATTTTCTTCCTTGATCTTCAACCCATCCATTATATTCTTGGTCAGCTGACCCTCCATCCCCACAGCAGACTGTTTCTTGTTTGAGATGAACTCAATGATCTTGAAGGTGAGCTGCTCTACAAACATGGTAAGAGGCAGATCCCTTAAGTTCTTGATCATGTTATTAAATGATTCACTGAAGTTGTTTATGACATGATCACAGATTGAAGTGGTGTCAAAGTGTGATCTTGCCCAGTGATGTGGAGGTATGTCAGCCATGTAGTCATACCCTTCAGGGCATGTCTTCTTCAGATTCTCTATATGCTTGGCAAACTCCCCAACTTCATATGTATATGCAGCTCCATATAGGATTGTCTTCAACATCTTCCCTTTCCAATGGGTCTTAAAGTTTGCATAGATATGTCTCATGCAATATCTATGCCTTGAGTTAGGGAACACTACTTCAACTGCTGCAAGCAACCCCTTCTGCCTGTCAGAGTAGAATGTGTATGGTTGTTCATGCATCAATACATGATTCCACTCTTCCAAGAAAATCCTCCAAGATGCAGTGTCTTCACTCCTGCATATCATGAAAGCCAAGGGGTACAACCCCCTATTGCCATCCAAGCCCATAGCATTCAAGACAACACCTCCATATTTGCCCTTCAAGAAAGCCCCATCTAGCCCCACAACTGGTCTGCAATACATCATCCACCTTGGTGTGCACACTGCATAGGACACAAAGAGCCATTCAAATCTGTCACATTCATCCCTTGAATACTTGGCTCTATTTCTAGGGTTGGCTATCAAAATCTGTCTACAGAGCTCTGGAGCTGCAGCATAGGCTTCATCATATTTGCCATAGAGTATTTCCAGTGCCTTGATCCTGCTAAACCAAGCTAGCCAATATGATATCTTCAATTGGTACCTCTCGTGTACATCTAACTGCATACACTTGGGTGTATACTTCTTACCCCTATCCCTGAGCTTCTCAACAATCAATTTGCTAATAAAAGCATATCTTAATACCCTGTTTTTTCCTTGCCTTGTTGAAACACATGTGTGTGTAGGATTTA
Organism: Scilla litardierei; assembly: GCA_030789695.1. Taxonomy (NCBI): domain Eukaryota; kingdom Viridiplantae; phylum Streptophyta; class Magnoliopsida; order Asparagales; family Asparagaceae; genus Scilla; species Scilla litardierei. Next base: position 74,128,786 of record CM061130.1, read on the forward strand.
TTGTTCTGATCTTGAAAGTTAAGTCATCATTCACCACAGATGCATGACACCACCAGGAACATGTGTAATTCTTGCACTTTGCTGTCACCCGCACCTTCTCATTCTTCACATAAACATATTCATAGTGATTCTTCAGAGCATGGTTCAACAGATGTTCCATATACTTGTACACACTATCAAATTCCATTCCCTTCTCCAGCTTTAGCTCCTCTCCTTCAGCTTGGGTTCTGATTTCTTCTCCCTCATGTCTATAAAGATCCTCAAAGTCCCCTTCACTGCCATGGTCACTGTCTTCATCTTCGCTACCATGTGGCAACTATCCAATGTCAAACCCATAATGAGTGTTGAATCCAAATTCATCCACTCCATCACTTTCCCATTCTTGGTCATCAGGTCTCATATCATCTTCATTGGCCTCATAATCACTCTCATCTGCACTTGAAGAGCTGTCCTCCCATGAGTCAGTGACCTCACCCATCTCAGTACTTCAGCTCCACCTTTCTCACCCATCTCAGTATCTTCAGCTCCACATTCCTCATCCATCACAGTATATGTTTCTCCAACTTCCACTAAGTCACTTGGAGTATGTGTCTCATTCTCCTGACCTGTACATTGGTCACCACCCTCTTCCTCTTCAAACAGCCTTCTGCTGGTGCTTGATGGTTCATGAGCTTTCCTCCGTGCCCTGTCATCAACCTTTATAGGTGTCACCTCTTTCACAGTTATAAATAGATGCTCAATGTAGTCATACTGACACATTTCATTGTTCATTGCCAACAGCTCCTGATCAGTATTGATCTCATACAATACAGCAGCTGCCATGCTCAGAAATTGGATATACATCATTGATCCTGGAGGCAGATTGGTGATTTCCTGTGCATGCTCCATCAGGTCAAAGAAGCATATCCTATCAACATCCACTTCCTTAATATGTTGTGGCATGCCTCCTCTGTAGTGGTTAACTGAAATACTACCATTTGCACTACCATCAGCCCATTTACCCCCCAATGCAGTACATACTCCACACTGTAAGGGACCCTGCGGGGCTACACACACTAGAGGGGGGTGAATAGTGTAATAGCAAGCAAAGTGCTTAATTAAATACTAAAATTAAAGCACAATAAGCAGTGAAAAATAAACAGAGTGCTCAACAACACAATCGCAAACACAAGGATTTTACCCTGGTTCCCCAAAACTTGGGTACGTCCAGCCACACCAATATTCACTATAATTCCCACAAAGAGAAGTGAATACAAACCCCACAAAGAGAAGTGAATACAAATCCCACAAAGAGATACCTCACCAAGAGGATTTTGCCCTACACAAGGACCCAACCAACCCTACACATGGGTCAAACTCTCACCTAGAGAATTACTAACTCTCACTCAGAGAATTAGGTTTAGCCCTACACTAGGACATCAAACTCCCACAAAGAGAGTTATTCCCACTAAGAGAATATCATATTCCCACTAAGAGAAATACTCACACAAAGAGAGTAACTAATTCCCACAAAGAGAATTAGGGTTTCGAACATAAAACAAAACGAAACAACACTTACATATGCCTTGATATGATCTTACCAATACGATGAAGAAGGCATGCAAGTGAAACTCAAGTGCTTGAGATGTGGCTTTGATTGCACTTGATGATCTTTCTCTCTTCTAGGAATGAATCCTAACACTTCTCACTTGAGTGTATGAAATGAAGAGAAGAAAGATGTTTTACAAGAAAGGAATGAGAATTAGATCCCTTGGAGAATTTCCCTATGAGCTAGCTTCAATGCATGAAGAGAAATATGATCATGAGAGGGAAATGGGAGATATTAGGAGTGGCTATAGATTCTTTAAGATATTCAATATCAACCAAGAGTTCTAAATGAACTAAGCCATCTACTATATATAGGAAGCCCAAAGGAACCCATAAAACCAGCCAAAAACCCAAAGGGAAGAAATCTGCAACGGCTAGATTTTGGCAGTTTATGGCACAGACAGTCGACTGATGAACAAAAGACAGTCGACTGCTCAACGGCTAGAAAAATCCCAACGGCTATAATCTGAGCCAGGACAGTCAAGTGTAAAAGACTACACAGGCGACTGTAAAACAGACAATCGACTATATATCCTTCATCAGGCGACTGCTGCAGGGGATGGAGAAAAACAGAGAGTTGCAACTTTCTCCCACTATGCATACCGGTAACTGATGATCAGAGTACAGTCGAATGTAAAATAGACAGGCGACTGTATAACCTTCATCGGTCGACTGCTGCAGTGGATGGAGAAAAACAGAGATAGATGCATTTTTCGCACTTACGCCTTTCAGACGACTGATGGCCATTTCACAGGCGACTGTAAATATACATGTGACTGTAAAAACAGTAACAGGCGACTGTCTTGCAAATTGGGATGAAGCCCAGAAAATGCAAGAAGGGCACAGTCGACTGTCGACCAATTCACAGGCGACTGCAGAAATACAGGCGACTGTAGAAATACAGGCGACTGTAAATTGAACATCAGTCGACTGATGCGAAAAGCTCAAGAAGAGTCAATAGAAATGTTGACTTGAGCTATGCATCACAGTCGATTGTAGAAGGCACGACAGGCGACTGGAAATCATCCAGTCGACTGTGAAACCTTCATCAGGCGACTGTTGGAGAGCCAGAGACTCTAACTGAGTCTTTGGGCAAGATGAACCTATTGGGTTGGATTCTATGATAATCCTAAGGCTCACTAAGATGGTTAAATGCATATGCATAAGAGTATGATCATCTATCAAGGCATTACAATAATCCTAGACTCAAAAAGAGAAATGCAAGTAATTGAAATTACATGGATTACATATTGCATCTCCTAGAGTCTAAGTCTTCAAGCTCACGATACCTTGATGCTCTCCATCATCTCCAAGCTTTGGCACACCTTGATGATCCCTTCATCAAGCTCCAAGCTTTGGCAATGTTCCTCTAGATGTCCATCCATCATCATGCTCCAAGCTTTGGCTTCATTAGATGATCTTCATGACTTCATCCAAGCTTGAGCACACCATCACTCTTGGAGGTCTTTAAGATATTCCTTGTAATATCCTCCAAGCATTATGCTTTGTCTCATCAACATATAATCATTAAGATAAACTGAGACTAAAACATAAGATTTATTAGCACACTAACATAATGTATTGATCATCATCAAAACAATGTTAGTCTTGAACCCAAGAACCAACAATCTCCTCCCTTTTGATGATGACAATCTATTGTGTCAAAATATAATAAACATTGAAATAAATAATGTGTGCTAACAAACTCCTCCAATCAATATGTAAATGTGCACAAAATATAAACATATAAAGCACAAGTCGTATTGATGGTTGTTATGCAAAAACATACCACTTGATAATAATGCATCAATAGCACAAGGTATATTTTTACATAATCTATTTCTCTCCCCCATTGGCATATCAAAAAGGTGGGTAATAGCCAAATAGGAAAACCAAGGGCAAGAGAAATAACCATAACATATGCACAAACATAATGTGAATGACATACAATGTGCCATATGAATGGAAAAATAATGCTAGCAAGCAAAAATTCCATACTCCCACATAATCATACAAAACATGTAAAAATGGGAGTAATGGACACACTCACACAAATATGGGTACAAAATGTAAACATACAAGCATGGTACCCAAACAATGAATAACAATATGAGTGAGCTAGCAAGTTGGAAACCAAACAAAAGTGGAGTTTGGTTTCCGTATATAGTCATATGAAAAAATAACATTACGCGCGTATGAATCTATATACGAATTCCTATCAAGCCTAGAAACATTCTTAGGAATCCACAAAGAAAGTGATTTGGGATTCTTAAGAAGAGATTTGGTTAAGGCAAGAGTAGGAGGTGAGGGTGCACGCTTATGATGTGAAACATAAACATTGGCATGTCCCGGTGTGAAACATGTGATCTATCATTAGATGCATTAACACAAGCAATTCTACCATGCATAGGAACATGTGAAGTATGCAAAGATTTATCATCATCTTTAGCATGTAAGCAATAATAAAATTTCCTACGAGTAGAAACATCATGCATAGCATCAAAGAAGAAGCATTCATATCAACATGTTTTTGAATAGGCTTCTTAATATATGCAAGACCGGAATACAAAAATGCATGATTTCTCTTTGGCTTAGAAATAATAGTAGATTTTAGGCCAAAAGAGTTGGATGTGACTTTCTCATTAGAATGCTCCTACATAAAATTTATTTGGGTGCTTCTGAGAGAAGAGCTTGGTTTGTTCACCTTCAATGAAGAGGATCCCAAAACCGTGTCCTTACTCAATTTGAAATTTTCAATTTGAGTAGACAATAGCTCACATTTCTTCAAAAGCGAAGAAATGTTGTCATCCCTCTTGGATAGACATGAGCTAAGCTCACAATATTTTGACTTGAGAGCCAATGTCTCATCTCTCAAAATGTTGTAATCACACTCCGAGTGCATCTTCTTTATTTGGAGTTTGAGAGAAGCATTCTCATCTCTCAAGGCACTCAATTGAGAAAGAATAGTATCTTTCTCGGTATGCAAAGAATTAAGTTCAACATTATGCGATGCATACAGACTCTCTTTCATAGATTTTTGAAAATCACGATCAAACTCAATACGAGCTTTAAAAGAGTCATTCTCTTTGCTCAACATGCACACAGGAGAATCAAGAGCAATCTTTTCTTGATTCAATGCAATGGTTTGTGTGTCATCACGATGTTTGGATGATAAAGAAGTGTGTATGCGAGCATCTCTCTCAAGCTTGTTATTATTTGCATTAAGAGAGTTCATAAACAACGCATTATCATTTTCAATAAAATTAGCGTGTTGAACGAGAGAGTTGTGAGATACCTCATTACTACTGATGCTCTCATCATCGCCAGATTCCTCTCCACCATATTCTTTATCAAGATAATCCCATATCTCCTTGGCCGTCTCTAAATCACATACTTTCTTTGTAATTTTCGTAGAGACGGCATTCTGCAATGCATTCCAAACTTGAGCATCTGAAGTGATAGACATTGACTCCTCGTGATCATCAAGCCATTAGAACATTCCTCTATTTTAAGAAGTGTTTGCCTTTGAAGACGGGAGGAAGGGAGAGGGGTTGTTGAGACTTAGAAGTCATACTTGCAAAAGCCACCAAACCAAGGCTCTGATACCAACTATAAGGGACCCTGCGGGGCTACACACACTAGAGGGGGAGTGAATAGTGTAATAGCAAGCAAAGTGCTTAATTAAAAGTTACTAAAATTAAAGCACAATAAGCAGCGGAAAATAAACAGAGTGCTCAACAACACAATCGCAAACACAAGGATTTTATCCTGGTTCCCCAAAACTTGGGTACGTCCAGCCACATCAATATTTACTATAATTCTCACAAAGAGAAGTGAATACAAATCCCACAAAGAGATACCTCACCAAGAGGATTTTGCCCTACACAAGGACCCAACCAACCCTACACATGGGTCAAACTCCCACCTAGAGAATTACTAACTCTCACTCAGAGAATTAGGTTTAGCCCTACACTAGGACATCAAACTCCCACAAAGAGAGTTATTCCCACTAAGAGAATATCATATTCCCACTAAGAGAAATACTCCCACAAAGAGAGTAATTAATTCCCACAAAGAGAATTAGGGTTTCGAACATAAAACAAAACGAAACAACACTTACATATGCCTTGATATGATCTTACCAATACGATGAAGAAGGCATGCAAGTGAAACTCAAGTACTTGAGATGAGGCTTTGATTGCACTTGATGATCTTTCTCTCTTCTAGGAATGAATCCTAACACTTCTCACTTGAGTGTATGAAATGAAGAGAAGAAAGATGTTCTCCAAGAAAGGAATGAGAATTAGATCCCTAGGAGAATTTCCCTATGAGCTAGCTTCAATGCATGAAGAGAAATATGCTCATGAGAGGAAAATGGGAGAGATTAGGAGTGGCTATAGATTCTCTAAGATATTCAATATTAACCAAGAGTTCTAAATGAACTAAGCCATCTCCTACATATAGGAAGCCCAAAGGAACCCATAAAACCAGCCAAAAACCCAAAGGGAAGAAATTTGCAACGGCTAGATTTTGGCAGTTTATGGCACAGACAGTCGACTGATGAACAAAAGACAGCCAACTGTTCAACGGATAGAAAAATCCCAACGGTTATAATCTGAGCCAGGACAGTCGACTGTAGAAGACTACACAGACGACTGTAAAACAGACAGTCGACTGTATATCCTTCATCAGGCGACTGCTGCAGGGGATGGAGAAAAACAGAGAGTTACAACTTTCTCCCATTATGCATACAGGCGACTGATGATCAGAGTACAGTCGACTGTAAAATAGACAGGCGACTGTATAACCTTGATCAGTCGACTGCTGCAGTGGATGGAGAAAAACAGATAGAGATGCATTTTTCGCACTTACGCCTTTCAGACGACTGATGACCATTTCACAGGCGAATGTAAATATACAGGCGACTGTTAAAACAGCAACAGGCGACTGTCTTGCAAATTGGGATGAAGCCCAGAAAATGCAAGAAGCGCACAGTCGACTGTCGACCAATTCACAGGCGACTGTAGAAATACAGGCGACTGTAAATTGAACATCAGTCGCCTGATGCGAAAAGCTCAAAAAGAGTCAATAGAAATGTTGACTTGAGCTATGCATCACAGTCGATTGTAGAAGGCACAACAGGCGACTGGAAATCACCCAGTCGACTGTGAAACCTTCATTAGGCTACTGTTGGAGAGCCAGAGACTCCAAGTGAGTCTTTGGGCAAGATGAACCTATTGGGTTGGATTCTATGATAATCCTAGAGCTCACTAAGATGGTTAAATGCATATGCATGGGAGTATGACCATCTATCAAGGCATTACAATAATCCTAGACTCAAAAAGAGAAATACAAGTAATTGAAATTACATAGATTACATATTGCATCTCCTAGAGTCTAAGTCTTCAAGCTCACGATACCTTGTTGCTCCTCATCATCTCCAAGCTTTGGCACACCTTGATGAGCTTCCCTTCATCAAGCTCCAAGCTTTGGCAATGTTCCTCTAGATGTCCATCCATCATCATGCTCCAAGCTTTGGCTTCATTAGATGATCTTTATGACTTCATCCAAGCTTGAGCACACCATCACTCTTGGAGGTCTTTAAGATATTCCTTGTAATATCCTCCAAGCATTATGCTTTGTCTCATCAACATATAATCATTAAGATAAACTGAGACTAAAACATAAGATTGATTAGCACACTAAGATAATGTATTGATCATCATCAAAAAACGTTAGTCTTGAACCCAAGAACTAACACACACAATCATCCATCTTCAGTCAATACCAAGTACTGTCACATGCATAGACAAAAATCAAAACACATTGCAGGGTACAATACAAACTAACAATTGGATAGACTCAACACATGAAGATGGTTAAAGATGTATATACACAACCAGATTACATCCACATACAACAATCCACAAATCAGAGTACATACAATCAACACTCATGCAGAGTACATACACGTACAGCAATCCTTTAATCATGGTCTCAATTAGGGTAAAATATCCCCAAGAATCTTAGTCAACATAGTCTACAAACACCATAAAGTAGAAATTGGAGATAGAAATCAGCAAAATTGACAAACCCATAGCATGTGTGGTCAGAACACTCTTCGTGGGGCTTGCTAGAACACAAACAGAACCAAGTGATCGTCTTCAAGACCCAAAAAATCCTTCTAGCTACCCTAGAACTGATATTTCTACCATGCATGCAAAATCGCCAACCACAAACCAAGAAACCACATCTCATATACCATCAACATCCCTCAAATCGAAGTTTATTGTCCATACCTGTTTGATTCAAACGTCTTCCCTCCTCTTCCTTCAAAGGAGCTTCCTTTTTGCCGCCAAATCGTTGAGCCCTAGCCTTTTCCCGCTCAATCTCGTCTCCCTCCTCTTTTCTCCTTCGTCTGCGAGAATGATGTTCTTGTTTCCCTATAACGTTTGCGTAAGGGCTTTGATTAATCCCAGCCGTGTGATCCTTTTAATTCTCCAAGACACTCTACGATTGCGCCACGTGTCTCCTGGGCTTAGAAACTAAAGTCAAACGCAATCCAGGTTTGGGGTATTTTGGGTAGTGCATAAATAGAATTATAGGAAATTTAAAATTAAATTCAATTACTTAACGGAGCATGACAGGACAGGGAGGTCTTACTAATGACTGAAACCATAGAGGGGTGATACTAATTATGAAGAAAATTCAGGGTATCGGTACTAAATAACCCTTTTGAAATTCAAGTATAATTAAGGATTCTTATAAATTAATTTGCTGATAAATTTCCAATCTATTGATTAATCAAAAATAATTAAATACTTGGGAAGCCAGTCTAGCTAAAAATATAAATTAGCTTTACTAACGAAAATCGTTATTTAACTGGAATTCTCCTTGATTAATTTGGATTAGTTAGAGAAGTCCTTTGATTAAAACAGACCCGTGATTATCAGCCTTGCAACGGTGAAGTACTTCGTTGAGTCTTGACATGTCTACAGCTTTATGGCCTAGGGCTCAATGTCTATGGAAAAATTATACAAGCCAGTACCCCTATTCAAAATATATTATCATATTTCGGTAGCGATTCGAAGCATCACAAAAAACAGGCTTGCAACTCAAAAGCCTAGCAAGGAATTATTCCGGCGAGAACCACCATGGCATGATAATAAGGTAACAAACACCATAAAACAAAGACAGAATCCGAGGATTCGAGAATTGAAATAGTGAAGAAGTAGCCTCGAATCAGCGGCAGTTACAGATCAGACGACAGAGACACTCTCGTGTCCTAAGAAATAGATGGACCCTCCAGCACAGGGTCCAGCACCGTCAAGCACTGGCCATTTCTCCTGCCTTGACGAGCTCCTCTAGCTTCTGGTTGATTTGAGCTTCGGCAAGGCCATCTAGCCGAACACATCTTTCCACGCCCATGTCTGCGCAAGTGATGGAATGGTAAGACCTCAAAGTTCAGGTACAAAAACATAAATCATGCATCATACATTAACGATGTCAGAAATTGTCCCAGTTTTCTCATTTATATTAAGTTAGGACTCCTTGAAAGCCATTCTCAGTTTTACTGCTCATACAATTGTTTGGCAATGATAAACTACTACTTTCAGACCTAGCCAACGCTTGTACACCGACAGTCTCCAGTTCCGCCCAGGTTTGAAATTCCACACACACACACACACACACACACACACACACACACACACAGCTGTTATTTCTAACAGTTTGATAAAACATAGCATCCAAAACTTGCTTTTGCTTGAACTCAAATGGCATGAATTCTCACATTATGCATGTTTACTATTTATAATGTAAACAGAGCAAGGAAAAATTAAATAGTTTTTATTAAGATTAGCAAGAGTATATCTTACAATTCTGTGGAATTTCGGTTTCCTCACCCTGATGTGCATGAGGACCAATTACTCGAGATATAGTTTGAATGTATTTCACCATGAGCATGAATAAGCAGCCGCGTGTTTCTTTTCTTTATGAAGGGAAAAATTGGAACTAAACAACTTTATGAAATCAACTTTATCTGGTTGCTCTATAATTCTTTTATCCTCTCCTTATTTCTTTGAATTATATCTCTTTCCGACTTTCCCATGTCTCTATTCATCCCTACCTGTCCACTCTACCGGACCATGTCTCTTTATCAAGTAATATACACCATCTTTGCACCATCAAATCTCATCTTATACACCATCTTTGCACCATCAAATCTCATCTTCTACACAAAATATACTGATCCAGTATGAACAACATTATCGATATATCACGCCAATGTTAAATTTCTTATGGATGTTCAGTATTTATACAGATCATTTGTTTATGCCTTTTATTTCCTGATCCATTTAAACCTCATCTGTCAATTATCATTATACCAGTCATAACCATTGACCATAAGGCACTGTGCATTTAAAATATCCCCCCCCCCCCCCAAAAAAAAAAAAAAAAAAACAAAACAAAACAAAACAAAATTTCAATCCATTCAAAATCAACCTCAAAAATTTTTGCAGTCTCTTCAACCACCCCCCCCCCCCCCCCCCCAAAAAAAAACAAAACAAAACAAAACAAAAAACAAAAAAATGATTTTAACCTTAATTAAACTAAAATTTGGTTCTCAATTTTAGTTCTTCCAAAATTTTAAATTAAAATTTAGTACCTTCAAAATTTAAAATTTTAATTCCACCAAAATTTAGTTCCCTCCAAATTTAATTCCCCCAAAATTTCACGGTTTTCTCCCAAAATTTTCACAAACTCTCATCATGACCATTGATTCCTCAAGATTCAATCCCAGCCGTCTTTCTACCCACACTTGTCATATTCAGCAACCACATTCAAAAACATTACTCAATTGTATAATAGATTAAAAAAATTTATTATTGATAACTGCAAATATACATTGAATTTTTTATTATTTTTTTATTACAGGACAATGAGAATAATAAATGTGTTAAATAAGGACTTGGGGGGTAGAACTAGGACTGAAGGAATCATAGCTGAAGAATTTGCTAGGATTATGGCCAGATATCAATTAATCTGAATAAAGACGGTAAAGGAAAAAGGGAAATGATGCTTCCAGATTAACAAGGAAAATGTCCCTTAATAGAACTGAGCGAAGAAAATTCAGGTGGCATGTTCCAGAAATGTGCTAAAATTCATACGGGATTATCAAAAACCCACCAGAAAGCATAATAAGGCGTCTTTCAAATCCATTGTTATTTCCTATTTCTCTGATTTCCTCTAAATTTTGCATTATTTTGATAATCATTATTCAGCCTTGAAAATTACATGTTTCCCCTCTCAAATCTTATAAGATGTTTTCTCAAAAGCTCCCAACTGCCACTTCAGAAACATATGCAGGAATACACCGTTTCTCTAATAGTATTTTTGCTTATATTAATCCTTAATCTAATGCTGCCTTTCTTCCTCACCGTACCAAATCCTGATCCCCTTCTAACTTCGATCCATACAATTGAAACTACGCAAATATAGAAAAGGAGATATGCATAAAGAACATCCGAGGATCTAACTAGATCTATCTTCTTCCCCCATTTTCCATCTATAGCAAACAAGCTGAACTATTAAATCGACCCAGCCCATCTATCTTAAACCTGGCAAACACGATGATGACCATATCTAAGTTATCGCCAACTCAACCAAACCCATCCCTAATTCTTCACTTGAACCTTTTTCTCGTTCTTTTTGGATCAAATAAGCAAAAAAATTTTACAGCAGTCTAACATTTGTAAGGAAATAGGCTTTTGAAACAAACCATAAGCCATGTTATGGGTCAGGAGAAGGGGCAAAAAGCAGTTTCTTCCCCTGCCTATTTAATTCTGGATGGAGGATGACAAGTGGTACATTTAGAAACAACTAATCAGATTTGAAAGAATGATATAGACATACGATGACTTCAAGGAGAACATTAAAATAATGCAGAATTCAGGCGGGGTCATCAATATAATCCTGAAATTTGAAAGTTTCTTGAAACTAATTACTTATGAGTTTAACCAGCCAAATGAAATTAAATTCTAGAGATGACATCCATACTAACCAAAGTTCTAATATTGAATCCGAGTACAAATAAACTTAGTTTTGTGAGGTTGTGCATAGAAGAAACATGTAGAAAATTCTAAATGATTTTTTTTAGGCAGAGATATTTAGAAAGTCTCAAATATATTGAAGATTCAAGATGTTTGAGCTGGAACACTCATAGTTCCTATAAAAAGTGCTTTCAGAATCATGATATATATGTGTGTATTTTATAATAGCCGGAAGCACGTGGGTGTAAAGTGTACTGAAATATCACTTAATGGACATATATACCCATGGTTCTATTTATAAATGTAACAAGAAATTTACTAGAAAATGTGTTCTAGCGACTTATATTCCTCCATCAGATATACACGTCTTCCCTTCCACAATAAAACACGAAAACCACAATATAGCAAGGTTTTAGGTCTCGGTATTGGTCTTGGTATCGGTCTTCCAAAAATTTGGCTTTCGGTATCGGTATCATTATCGGTATCGGCCGTTTCGAAAGTACGTTTCGTTTCGTTCGTATCGGTAGTTTCAAATACGTAAATACCTATCTAATACTACCAAATACTAAAGTATCAAATATTTCTATACTAGTTACACATTTTGCGAAATATATTATTTTTGCTAAATATAATACATGTAAAGAACGAATGGCAAACTTGTAAATATATTTGTCCGTAAACCAAGCAAAATGGTCTGTACGCATGCAATCCCCCCAAATATCTTAGTGCTGCTATTTACATTACACATTTTGCTAAACATACTTCATTTATTTACAAGCTTTGCCATTTCAATGGGGAACTTGTAAATAAATAAAGTATGTTTAGGAAAATGTGTAATGTGATTAGCAGCACTATCTATTGGGGTGTGTCTACCGATAGATAAAGACAATGGCAAACTTGTAAATAAATGCAATATGTTTTGCAAAAAATGTGTATGTGGCTAGCAGCGCCCATTATTAGGGCTACAGCTCCTCCTTGTTGCTTGTTGCTGGAGGCGGTGGGAGCCTGGAGACGCGAGGCTGCTAGAGGCGGGAGGCGGGAGGCGGAGGTAAGTTTCCGTTCTCTCTATTTTCTTGTTCTTCTTCTTCCTCTTCTTTTTTTGTTCTTTTTTTGCTGTAGAATTTCATGGTTTTTTTTTTCATTTTTCTTCATGAATTGATCTCCTTCCTATTACTCTTTCTCTCTTCTAATTTTTTTCTTTGGTTTCGGCCGGAACAGCCACGTTCTGGCCGAAACCGAACCCAATACGCCAGGTTCGTCTCGTTTTCCTCCGATACCGGAACGATGCGGCCGAAACCTAAAACCATGCGATATAGTATATGGTCCGAGCAAACAAAATGGCATACTTCTCTTTTCCTAGTTCTTATCCTTACTAAATAACTATCATGAACTATTAAAAATTTCCCTTATGCTCCTTTGTTTCCCATTTTGTCATCTCACATAATATTGGGATGCTACAATATAATTTGCCATTGCATCCCCTCTTTGTCCATGCTTAAAGCTTCTTCTGATGTCATCTAGTCTTCTCGACTTCCTCCACTAAGCATTTTTCATGTCTTGGATCGTTTCCTCATTCTTTATAAACCTTTCTTCATAGATGTGTACAAATTCCACTAGGGAACTCTTCAGCACGAGTGCTCTTCGTCTCCTTCAATTCTCGTGCTCTTCGTCTCCTTCAATTCATTGATTTACTGTATATTTTTCCTTCAACTATTTGACTTGGTGATTTTTTTTTTAATTTTATATTTTTCATGCATGGTTCATGGAAGATCCCAAGCATTTTTTTTATTGTAACTTCACATGAAATGATGTCACAATCCACTAATTGATACATTAAGGAAAATACTTGGTGTTCTAACGGGGATATGGAAGTAAAATAGTTTAAAATTTGTTGTTTGTATTGGGATTTTAGGAAAAACTAAATTAAGTTTCTAAACTAAGGACAGACAATGTTTTCGGTATGTCACCCTACAGATTGGATCGACTTCTGACTTAACACCTCATGCATTGAAGATTCCTTCTGACCGTGTGCCTAGACGATTCATTGCACACTTCCACTCTTCGTATGCATAAAGATTTCAAGGGTTTTTGTTAGAATCAGATAGGATGTTTGGACAGATTGGGAAGTAAGAAGTGATTTTGAAAGACTAAGACGTAAATTGAATATTTTTCATTCTCTCAACTTTAGCTTATTTATAAATATACTCTCAACCTTAGCTTATTTATAATATGATAAGCTCATTACTAAACTTTAGCTTATTTATAAATATACTCTCAACCTTAGCTTATTTACAATATGATATCTCCCAACTACTCGTTTAATACATCTCATCTCAACAATATGTCAGATCCAGATCCAGATCCAGATCCAGATCTAGAATTTTCACTAACAGATCCGAAGCTTTCAAGGCCAGATCTACCAGATCCAGATCTTCAAGTTGCAGATGCAGATCTGAAATTTTCAAATCTAGATCTGGAATTTTCAGATCCAGATCTTCCAGTTTCAGATCCAGATCTGGATTTTTCACTACCAGATCCGAAGTTTTCAAGGCCAGATCTACCAGATCCAGATCTTCAAGTTGCAGATCCAGATCTGGAATTTTCACTACCAGATCCGAAGCTTTCAAGGCCAGATCTACCAGATCCAGATCTTCAAGTTGCAGATGCAGATCTGAAATTTTCAAATCCAGATCAGATATTTTCAGATCCAGATCTTCCAGTTTCAGATCCAAATCTGACTTTTTCACTACCAGATCCGAAGCTTTCAAAGCCAGATCTACCTGATCCAAGCCAAAAGGAGCCACCTTTGTAGACGAGGAAAGGAAAAAAGGTGATTGTTAAACGAAGGGGTTTCAGATGATGTCGAAGACGAAGGCCAGCACCCCGAACAACGAAACGTCGCAGATCCAAACAATTGGGGAGCATTCCCGGCGACCTCCCCGCCACGGGGAGGTGCGCCGGCCACCGGAGGGGGACGGCCACCCCTCCGGCAGCTTTTTGGGGGGCCGGCGAAAGCCCAGGAGGGGCGGCAGGTGCCGTCCGCCCCTCCTGGGGCTTCGACCAGCCAGCGCGTCCCCTTTCAAGGGACGCCGACCTGTAGGTGGGCCCGTCGCACTTCCTGTGGGCCAGACAGCACCCTCCGACCTCGTTAGCACCGCCTGGGGCACAATATGGGGCCCGAACAGCTCATACACCATATTTTCAGCCACCTGTGGGGCGCGGAGGAGGATTCCAGCAGTACAACGATGACGTCGATCCTCCAGAGTATTTGTGGGGGCCTGAATACGTCTTGTGGATCCCACCTTGGCCCGACGATAGTTTTCCGGACGTCGTTGAAAGTGGTGGAGACCAATCCCATCCGTTTGACCCGGGAGGAGGTTTGCAATCGACCTGACGGAATGGTGGACCCACTGACTTCAAGCACCACCTTGAAGACAAGGTGGTCTTTCAGGGGCGGAGTAGTGATGCGGCTGAGATTTGGAGGGAAATTGCTATGCACACAACAAGTTGACAGCGAATTACTTTGCACACTATAGTCGTGGTTATAAGAGGCCAGCCGGCCCTAGTTCTTGGGGATGCGAAAATTGTTGAAGAAAAGTTATATTTCTTATTATTCCTTAGATCTCTTGTATTAGGATTTTCTATTTCTTTAGATTAATTGTTTCTTTTATTCCTAGTCGTTATTTAGCGAGTAGACTATTTATAGTAGCCATTTTATAATTTCATATATCCAGAATCGCATCACGCTCTCCAACCACTCACAATTAATTCACTCATCTACAAGTAACGCCTTAATGTCCCCTCAAGCTAGAGCATGGATATGCTTGTTCAGATGTAATTCACTCTCTCCGTTTCTAAAAGCTTAGTATGTATGTCAACTAGCTAATTTATCGATCTGACATATTTTATTTCTATAACCTTCTTGTTACATTGATGTCTCACTATATAACAATCAATCCCAATACTATATATACTTTGATTTTGCACAATAAAGAAATAACTAGTTGCTTCTTGCCCTTCTAAGATAACAAATTACCTCTCATAAAACATACAGTATGCAATTGTCCATCACGGATCAAATGATGAACCAACCCAATCTACATAAAAGAACATCACAATTCTACAATGTCCAAAGGCAGCATATAGAAGTCCTATTTCCGATGCATTCTTCAAGTATTTGAAGACACGCATCGCAAACCTTAATCTGCGGATTAACCATAAACCGACTCAATACACTCACCAGAAAGGCAATATCAAAACATATTATTATTAAAGTAGTTTAAGTTTCCAATGCATCCCATATGTAGTCATGAATCATGCAGTGGCTCTTCCTCCTGCTTTGGTTCAAATTCAGAGTGTTGATCCATTGGCGAGAAAATATGCTTACATCTTGACCTTCACATCTCTGTTAACATATCTAAAACATACTTTAAGATAAATAGATGTCTTTCTTCGAACGTTCGACATCTATCCTAAAGAAGTAACTAATGGAGGACCAATTAGAGTCAATCTCCTTCTTATTTTATTATTATTATTATTATTATTATAGAGTTTGAGTCTTTTACTTATTATGAGTTTTTATTTATTTTGAGACTTTTTATTGTTTTAGAGTTCTAGTACCACTCCAGTTGAGATTTGGATCGTAAACATATATAAAGACCCTAGACTTGTTTTATTTTCGATCAGTCAATCAATGAATTAATAAATCAAACTTGATAAAGGTCCCCTTGGTGAGAACTCTCGGAACTTTGGTGAGAAGCCAAGGAACACTATTTTATCAATTTCAGCCACACAAATCTTCCTACAATCCTCCAGCAAAATCCCAAATCTATCATGTACTATATCAATTTGGTATCAAAGCCAAAGATCACATCTTCGTTTTTCATGTTCTCAGATAAAAACAGAATGAAAACCCCCTAACCCAAAACCCTAGCTGTCCTCCTCCGCAGCCGTCACACCTCCCCACCATCTTCGCCGTTCCACTCCCTAACAACTGCAAATTCCTCCATGCAAAACTTCCTACAGTGTCGACAACTTCCTTCGCAACCACAGTCATAGTCGCATTAAGAACCTCGCAGAACTGCCATAGTTGAGTCTTCAAAGTTCGCTAGTGCCACCTCGGTGCCGACTAGGGTCATCAATCCCAAAAAAAATCATCCCACCCTCCCGACGATGCGTCATGTACACACAATCACTGCTTTTGGCAACGGAACGACATTGCGACGTCACCCATTAACTCTTCGAAGTTCATCGGAGCCTCCGATGGACCGATCCCACCAAAGTCGTCCACATCTCAAGGCAAAAGACCAGCAACAAAATCGGCAACGAACCGTTGGTGAAATCATCGAAATTTAACGTCGGTGCCGACTAAGCCGATGCTGCTATAGTGTCGGCTCGATCGAGCCGACCCCGAGTGCCAGTCGAGCCGCCAGCTCAGACAGCTTGGGTGGAGCCGATCAGAGCCAGCTTAGCCGAGCCGTCGATCGAGCCGGCTCCAGAGCTGGCTCGAGCCAACTGAGCCGAGCTGAACCCTGAGCCGCGGCCCGAAACAGTAAGCCATTTGAATTTTTGAAAATTTTCGACCGGATATTTTTGGATTTCCTTATTGTTCTACTATTTTGAAGATTCTGATTCTGTTTGAAACACAGTTTCAATGTTGTTCATGCCTCTATGTAACTAACTCAAACAAGTACACAAAGGTATCCTCCATGCAAGAATATCTATTCTAAATTATAAGGTACGATTACTACAAGGAGAACTCCTCGAACAATGTATAATAGGGTCACATGCTTTTATATCTTCGATGATAGGTATGGATATGATGATTATGAATCACATCTAGAATGTTTCTTCTCATGTTTTAATTTTTCAGAAGAACAAATATATATCTATATTACATTTGAGGGATGTTATCAAGAGAAATTGGATAAGAAAAATTGGACAAGAGAATTTGATAAGAGAATTTGGATAAGAGATGAGATTTTGAGGGATAAGAGAGGAGGTGGGGGATTGCACATACAACCCCAATTTTTGCATTTTTGCCTCTGGACCCTCCCCACACACACCCACACTTTTTCTTCTTCCCCCCTTTTCGACCGGTTTTTTCGGTCCACGTGCACGTGCGCACGGGTTATTTGCTGGTATATATATATGTTGACTAGGATCCATTCGGATGGATCAACCATGCGGATCCATCCAAGTGGAATTTAAACTTAGACAATGTGAATAGAAAATCCGACCGTTGGATGTGATCTAGCATGTCTAAACTATCTCCAAACAAAATTTCAATTAATTTGGACATGTTTTGTCCATGCATCAAGTGGTTACAAATTAGCCGATTTTATGATTATTCAAAAACATTGATTTTGTAACAACTTGATGCATGAGCAAAACATGTCCAAATTAGTTGAAATTTTGTTTGGAGGTAGTTTGGACATGTTAGATCACATCCAACAGTCGGATTTTCTATTCACATTGTCTAAGTTTAAATTCTACTTGGATAGATCCGCATGTTTGATCCATCCGAATGGATTCTAGTCAACATATATATATATGGATTAATGGGTATCATACGCCATATGAGAGGATGTCTCATATGCCCTCTCACATAAAGGGGGTCAAGTACAACAAATACAAGCCCATGTGACCATTATTCTCATATAATATATATGTGTGTGTGTGCATATCATGCGTTAAAAAGAAGCATGATCTTGGTATAGGCGTCTTCCACCTCATAGCCATCAATGGTTAGTGTTCAAAATCTGTCTTCACAATCACTATTCTTCCCAGTATCAATATATTCCACAGGCACCCCAACAATCTTCAAACTTAAAAGTAGAAATGTGATTAGAAGAAAAGATAAGTGTGAGCAACAAAAGAATTTTTCAAGCGATCAACAATGGGAAAGGAAATAAAAGAGTAAACTCAAGCCAGACCTCCACGATAGAGATTGATCCAACCCACAAGGCAAGTGCGAGCTTGAACATGAATTGAAGGCAGGTCCCGATCAAGGGATTGAGACACAATTTAAGTCTGAGCCTGAGTTGGAGTCCGAGCCAGCATTGGAGTTAGAGCAATAGCCCGAGCCAGAGTCGAAATCAAAGCCAAAACTAGAGTTTGATCCAATACCATATTCCAAGACAGAGTCTTATCTAGAGCCATCTGTTGAACATGCGTCAAAGCTACTAAAAACGTCATTGAATCTGATTAAGCATATCGAGTTTGTTATCATAGTTCTGCCTTTAAGCAACAAACAGGTGATAAACACTTTTTTGTCTTTTGTGAATTGGGATAAACATTTAGAAGAGGTGCTTCTATCAATCTGCATCATGTTACACTTCAGAGTTCGTAGACGCGTCTTTTCTAACTGCAAAGGACTATTAATTTCGACATTGCTATGCTATTTTGCCGTCATTCATCAAGTGGTGAAGTTCTCAAGCCGGAAAAAATGGTGGGGGACCAATTAGAGTCAATATCCTTTTTATTTTTATCTTATTTTTATTGTTATTTTTATAAAGTTTGAACCTTTTACTTATTAGGAGTTTTTATTTATTTTGAGATTTTTTACTGTTTTATAGTTCAAGACCGACGTCTGTTGAGATTTGAATTGTAAGCCTATATAAAGGCCTTAGACTTGTTTTATTTTCGATCAGTCAATCAATGAATTAATGAACGGAAAATTTTCCCCCAAACCTGAGAAATGTCATATTTCTTGGTGAAAAGCCAAGAAACCCTAATTTATTAATTTCTTTCACAAAACTTCCCAAAATCCTTCATCAAAATCCCTAAATCTATACAGTCATACATCATTATCTAAGTGGTTTAAGACCATTCATCTAAGGTTCATTCTGAATGAACTGCATCAAATCCTGGATCCCAAAGCACATCTTCATTGATTAAAATACCATCAACATATACCATCAGCAATATATGTCTCCCTTGATGTATCTAACAGATGATGGAGTGATTACTTTGACACTGCCTGAAGCCAAATTGTTTCATAGAATCTGCATAGCGTCCAAATCAAGCTCTCGATGATGACGGCTTCAGGTCATACAATGACTTCTTCAATTTACACATTTTCCATTACTCCTCCTGAACAACAAAATCTAACTGTTGCTCTATGTAAATCTCTTCTTTAAAATACCGTTAAGGAACGCATTCTTAACATCCAATTGATGCAACCACCAGTGATGAATGGTTTACAAAGAAATCAATATATGCAAATATGTCATCTTTGTCAATGAAGAGAATGCCTCTTGGTTGTCTATACCATATGTCTGTGAATAGTATTTAGCAAGTATGGCCTTTAATGGAGCAAATGAACCATCAAGATTTAACTTTACTGTATAAACTCATCTCCAACCACATTCTTACCTGGTAGGGTAGGAATAAGATCCCAAGTTTCAGTAAGCTCAAGTACATTTATTTCTTCTAACATTATGTTACGTGGATGCGATAAAACATCTAAAATAGACATAGGACTTTGGGTGAAAATCAATGATAAAGAAAAAAGCTATGTATGATGAAGAAAGCTAGTCATAAGGCATAAAATATATGCTTGTGAAAAGGATAAAATGTGCAAAACCGAATAGCTTTTCAATCAGCAATCGGAATATCCAAATCGGAAACCAAACTCATCTTCACTAGTGAGAATTTTAGGAATATGAACTGACAACGAGATAGATGCACAAGGAGCTAAAACAATATCTGTAAGCTGAGTTTTGGTTATTTTCCATCATTGATATCTTGCTTAATCTCAACTGTTTATGATGGTAACACAAAGAAAAACTCGTCACTAATGTCATTGTTTACTAGATGGTCATCATCTCTGGATTTGATAAAGTATGATTGAGACTTAGAATTTAACATCAATTGACATAAAAGACCATTTAATCGTAGGACAGTAGCATTTATAGCCCTTTTGTATACGAGTGTATCTTTATAATATAATTTTTTAAAGATTAGGGGTCTAATTTAAAATCATCGGTAACATAATTATACACGAAGCAAACATATCCAAAAATCTTGGGTGGCAAGGGGAACAATCAGCATTAGAAAATAACAAGCATTAGAAAATAGCAACAGATAAGGAATCTGACCATTAAGTACGGATGACAGCAAATAGTTAATAAGATAACAAACAATTAAGATGGCATCAATTAGGAAAAATTTTGAAACATGCATGTATAACAGAAGTGTGCATGTAATTTCTAGTATATGTTTTTTACGTTCTGTCATCCTATTGTGTTATGGGTGTATGCACATGAAGATTGATACATAATTTTAAATTATAATATAAATGTTGAAAACTGATTACTAGAATACTCCTTTATATTATCGTCTTTTAAAACTTTTATAGAAATACTAAATTGATTCTTTATTTCAGCATAAAAACTTTTTAAAATTACAAACACTTCAAATCTACGTTGCATTATGCAAATCCACATTAAACATGAAAAAACCCATCTACAAATGTGCTAAAATATCTAAAACCATATCTAAACTCAACACGAGAATGCCCACATGCATTTAAATGAACTAACTCAAGACTTTTGGGTAAATTTATCAACACGTGACTGGTTAGATAATCGGTGATATTTTCAACTGATAAAACTCACTCTCTAGACTAGACAGACTTTTAAACCCTAGGAAAAAGTTTCAAATTTGAAAACCCAAATGATCTAATCTTTAGTGTATTATGAAGGACGAACTAATGCCAGAGAAAGCCACTGATCTAGACTCAACATCCAGGTAATAAAGACCTCCAATCTCATGACATGTGCCAATCATCCTCTTCGTTCCAATCTCCTGAACGACTCAACAATCCGGAAAGAAAGTGATGGAGCAATTTTAAATAGCATGTCAACTGGCTAATGAAAAGCTGTTTAAATAGAAATTTAGGCAGATGAAAAACAAATATCAAAAACATAACTGTAATATTACAGAGCCAACAAATGTAATAATCTGCTAGCATCATTGTTTATCTAGAAGTAGATGGACAAAAGGAAGATAATATACCTGATTTCCAGTCATATGATCAAAGGCTCTTGAATATATCACATGTTCAAGAACTTGACATAGAAGTACATGCAGTTAGGTTACATGATCTGGCTAAAGTTGCAGTGGTAAAAGATGAATGCAATTAAGCTTCCCAAATCTTTCGAAACATATGGTATTGGCTCCACTCATCAACAGCTATTTGAATATTTTTGTGATTAAGAAGTCTTCTTGTGATGTCAATTATGTAGTGCTCCCTTCAAACCATCTCCCAATTAAACTCTGGAGCTTGGAAAAGTGCACTTCATGTGATTGAACTCCTTGCCATAGTGATTGATTAGTTTCTCGATTACATAACTGGCATCTAGTATGCCACTGCCTCTTAAAGCAGGCACTTCTCTACCACGAACACTAATACATCCACCACCTCTGTCTAATTTGATGGCTTAGCCTCAAGCCTCAAGCACCTCAATACCTACATATGCCTCTAAAGCCATGATGTGTGGCTGATGTCCCCCCCCCCCCCCCCCCCCCCCCCCAAACACCAACACACACACACACACAAACCTCTGTATCTCTTTGTCTCTGAATTTTGGTTACTCTCAGAAAAAATTGGTAACAATATGTAAAAAGTTAACGGAAATGAGAGTGGAATGTTACCACCTATAATTTGACGTGGTGCGGCATATTCTGGGCATAAACACCCTAAGAATGTCAAGATTTCTAGCTATTCCCTTTGTTCCTTTATTATCTTTACATATGTTGTGATTGGAAGATGAAATTCAACTCCTCGTGTAGTTTATAGAAGAACTAGTCATAACCCGTACCTTTGTTCCAAAAAAATTATTTCCAAAGTCAAAATTGCGCGAAACAACAAATTAGCGTAAAAATATTTAGCGGCACGGGCGCCTTCGGCGCGGAATAACAAATTCGGCGCAAGCACCTTCAACACAGTATAATAAATTCGGCGCGGAACCAAAAATTAGCGTAAAAAAATTTGGCGGGCGCCTTCGACGCGGGAAATTATTCTCATCTTAATTGTGTGCATTTGATCTGCAGCATTAAGTGCAAGTTAAAGTTTTTTCTAAATGAATTAATTGCATGCACTCTGCTCTTTCCCAGAAACTTTCATTCACCAAAAAGTTTCATTTCTCCAAAAACTTACATTTCCCCAGAAATGTTTTTCCATCCAAACCTTTCCACAAAATCGCATCTCACCCATTCATTCATCAAGATTAAATCTAAGCCATCTTTCTATCAACGCTTTGTCCTAGTCAGCTTGTCCTAGTCAGCCCTAGAATTCAAAAAAATGTTGTCAAATATATAATAGATGCATAAAGCTGAGATTGCAGTTTTTCTCCGTATTGGGTTTTCCAAAACAATTATGATACATCATAAGCTCTAAAGAGATTCTTCATCGAGTATAAAATCTCAGGTAGCACCCAAATTTTTTTATAATCTTCTACTCAGTTACAAGATCAATCTGATATTCCATGGAGTTCAACAACTGACTCTTTATTTAAGCACCATCTGGCTTCCAATCAGCCGCACCATCTGATAGAAGATCACCAGTTAAATGATCATCATTTCCTTCCTCTACCATAAAGATACATAACTACCAAGCACTTTCACTACTTATATTGGTTTATAGTGCTTTCTATCAGTAGTCTTCGTAGGAATTAATTTTGAAACCATATGTGATCTAAACTCGGCCTTCGATTCCATCATATAAGCACATCCTTACTCACAAAATCATGCATTAAAAACAAACACTAACGCTAAACCTAATATCAACAATCAACAAAACATAGACCCCAGATACCATAAGCCAAACAATTATATCAAATCTCCAAACATCATCCAAATATCATTTCTAATACCAAAAAGCAAAGCAATATGTTATATACGTATGTAATATTTTTAACTATATTGCTTGGTTATATAATTAGGGTAAAGGTGAAAAATTTTCAACCCCTTCAAGTGATGACCAAGAAAGCTCGAAGAAGCTTTGGAGGTAATCAAAGTTGTCAGGTCTAAACTCCAACAGTAGGATTGAAGTCGGTTAGGTCTTCACACTGCAACGGCGTCTTCGACCGTGATGGCTCTGATACTATATTGGAATCAGAGATAGTATTTGGATAGAGTAGAAAGTAAGAATATATTTAAAAAGACTAAAAATTAAATTGGATACTTTTCACTTTCCCAACATTAGCTTTTTATACATACATAATAAACTCCCAACAACTCACACTTTTAACACTCTTCCAATTGTTCATTTAATACTCTTCCAACCACTCACACTTATATCATCCATCTCCTAACTATTCATTTAATACATTTTAACATTTTGTCAACACCCCCAACCACTCACACTTAATACACTCATGTCCCAACTACTCAATGCATATTAACAATTTTCAAACCCAAAGTTACAAACTCAATTTCCTTATTCAACCTTTCATAATATATTTACAATGAAAGGCATAAAAACATTTATATAGAAAACAAAATTTAACCCCTAACAAAACTAGTTATACTCAAATTAGAATTCTAAAATAAGAAATTTACCTTTATAATTAAAAGCTAGAACTCCATTTAAAATCCTAAAATGACTCGAACTCTAATAAAAACCAAACAAAGAGAAAACTCCTAATAAACGTAAACTCAAGAAAGAAAATAAAATTAAAGACTCTTCCTTAAAAGGAAACTTAAAAGACTTAAAGAAGAACTACAAAAAGGATTCAAATAAAAAATAGATAAGGAATTCAAATCTGAAAGTCTTTTAGACTTGTATGATTGAAAGCACTCTATGTATAGAACCTTGCTTCGATCCTCATAATTGGCATGCATATATACTTCTTCATAACTTATTCCGTATCAAGTCTCTCCTTATAAGTGAAAACTTGATCTTAAGTTTTAAATTGGTGCAATATGAAGAAACTCGAGTAATCATATTGGGAGTAATGATCCAAGGCGGTGACGAAGATGGGTATAAAAAAGACGCAATACATGCTGGCTCATGGACCGTGGATCAATTAGAATAATAAAATCTATGTTTTCTATCTCATGTTCAACTAGTGGATCAAATGACAGCTCAAACATGAACTCTATTTGAGACATTACTTTGGAGCCCTGCTTTTTTTGTTGGAGAGATAGAATCATCAGTCTCTAATTTTATCTCTAAC
This sequence comes from Scilla litardierei, assembly GCA_030789695.1. Classification (NCBI taxonomy): domain Eukaryota; kingdom Viridiplantae; phylum Streptophyta; class Magnoliopsida; order Asparagales; family Asparagaceae; genus Scilla; species Scilla litardierei. The sequence goes on from CM061130.1 coordinate 74,153,609, forward strand.
TGTAGCTCCAACTGAACCTTAGGTTCGAGTTTGGGCTAAAGAGTTTACTCAAGCTCTATCTCTAATCATAAATCCTACTCAAGTCCGGGCTCATAGTTTGACTCAAACTGCTTCTCTAACGTTGGCTTTGCCGGGAGCTCTGACTTGGGTTTTGGCTTTAGTTCAGGCGTCAGATGCTTCTTCATCTCAACTTAAAAGAAAGCATGATGCAATATTCATATAGAATATACTTATTTTTCTAGTATCATGGTTATAAGGTATCGATGAGTGCAATGATTACCTGACTGGTATAAGATTAATGCTTAAAATGCGAGATTATTGCGCAATGGCATGAGACTTCTGCTTAATGACATGAGATTGTGCCAAGAACTTAAAGTCTCTTGAACAGTCATAAAATATCATACAACTGAAATCTAGCTATATACACCTAAAGAAACTATCCAGAATTACTGTAGCATTTTGCAGCAAACACAATAGTTGCTTTGTGGTTTTGTAGCAAATAGAGTACGGTGACAATCATGACTATTGTAGTATCTTTTGCTTTTGTTCTTTCTTTTTCTATTTTTACCTTTTTTGAATTGTTTTCTTTAGAGTTCTTTCTTTTTCTATTTTTACCTTTTTTGAATTGTTTTCTTTTTTGCTAAAGAAAACTAAGTTTTTGAAAAAGAAAGAATAAAAAGATGCTGAAGGTGTAAGACATAAAATTTAGTTCGTATACGAATTGATGGTGATCTGGAAAGCAAAAAAGGTTTAGAAGTAGGGTTTGCGGTGGATTTGAGGAAAAACTAAATATGGGGTTCTAAACCAACGATAAACATAATGGTTTAGACCTCTCACCCCAGGTGATTCCGTATCCACTCTTGCACCTCACATGTTAATTTTACAAATACAGTTTGTAAAATCAATTTTTCTTATTCAATCTTCCATAATCTATTTATAATGAAAGTTACAAATGCCTTCAAAAAGAAAACAAGACTTGACTCGTAAGAAACCCAGTTCTATTCAAACTAAAATTCCTAAAGATTTCTTTTATAATGACTACAAAAAGATTCAAATTAAAATCCCAAATTCACTCAAACTCTAATAAATGAAACCAAATAAAGAAGAAACTCATAATAGACTCAAACTCAATAATATAATATAATAAAAGATGCTTCTCAAAAGAAAACTCAAAAAACCTAAAAATATACTGAAAGGACACAAATATTCAAATATAAGAAATATAAAAGGGCTCCAAAACGAAAAGTCTAAAATAAACAAGGCTTCGTGTGTGCGGTTGAAATTGCTTGATGTGTAGAATTTGCTTTGATCTTCATTGTTGGCATGCACATAGACTAGTTCACAACTTGTGTGCATCATGTTTCCTGTTATTAAATCAAACAACTCTCTTTCAACAAGAATCAATATGATCTCATTTGTTACACCTCATATCCTTCTCTCATAATTGCCCAAAGGTGTTAAGAGATCACCAACTCCTTCACTTATCACTCTTGCTCTTGTAGTTCTCTTTAGTAACACAACGAACATCTTACTGGATATATTTTAGCCAGGATCTGTTACCACTGTTTCTCCTTGATACCACTATGTGCTTGATGGCTCAATAAACTGAAGGGAGAAGAATTATAGCAATGAAAAGGTAAAGTTATATTGAGGTGTGTAAAACACTTTGGACTAAAAACTTCTTGCTTCTTATAATTCCCAAAAAAAACTACATCCCCTTTGGAATTTTCCACAAACTTCTCATGTATCACTGATGGCATAACCTCCAAAACCGCAAAAAATATTATACAATGTATGCCTTGTGATTCTTCTTCATACACTTCTAGAAACAACCATAACTCCTCTAGATTTAGATACTTCAACCAATACATTCAGCCATTGAAAATATTTAAAACTCCGTATACTCACCTGCATAAATGACTTCTCTAGAAATTTATGACATTCTTTCGCACAAACCCAAATGAAATTAAGTTCATCATTAAAGTTCCATAATCCACAACAGTCAGCTCATAACATTTCGTATGGCTTCTCCAAGTAGCAGAGAAAAATAATGTATATTACAATGAGCGTGACCTCCAGGACTGGATACCATATCAGATGACTTCGAATTTTACGGTTATTATGCAGCATCATGAATTATGTTTTAATCAAGGAACGGTGTATCGGCAAAAAACCAAAAGGCTTCAGCCGTTTTGTTTGGGTTTCGATAGGAACCAGTGCAAAACCAAGCCCAGATCTCGGTTTTGACAATGTAACCTTCAAAAATTGAAAAAAAAATCAAAATTTGACATAAAGGCAGCGGATTAACCATGATCAAAGAAAAAAATCCTCAAGAGATTATTCAAAAGAAAAGAAAACAAATTAAAAAATGAGGAATAGCAATGTAAAAAGAAAATGATGGATGGAAGGAGACTTGCCACATCATCGTCTTCATTGTCTTTGCCATTTTCATCTTTCCTATTTGCCGTATATCGTTGAGAGTAGGATGGACACAGAGAGCGCGGAGAGAGAGAATTGTAGACGCTTCTGGGTGTGGGGGGAGTATTTAGAGCAGAGTGCCGATATTCACAATACACATTTTGCTAAACATATTACAGTTTATTTACAGGTTTGACATTATCTTTTACATGTTTACCGTGCGTAATATGTTTGGCAAAATGTGTAATGTGACTAGCAACACTCTTAAGTGTTTGGGTAGGGTTTGGTTTAAAGTTTAGGTTTTAAGTTAATAATATGTTTGAGGTTTGGGTTTTAAGTTAGTGTTTGTTTTTTAAGTTAATAATGGGTTGGGATTTGGTTTTGGGTTTGGTTTTGCATTTGGTTTTGCATTTTACATTATATCTAAATTCGAAATAAATTCATATAAACTCATATAAATCCAAGATTTATACATCCAAGATAAATCTGAAAGAAATACATATAAATTCATATAAATACAAATAAATCCGAAATAAAATCAGGTAAATCCGAAATACATGCATAAAATGTAAATAAATCTGAAACCGAAACAAATGAAACTTACAAAACTTGACGAAACATAAAAAAAATTAAATGTTCAAAACCAAAACCGAGTTCTTTAACCTTTAGTGTTAATACAATCCGTAAGAAAAATTGATTTCTTGTTGCTTAAACAATCTATTATCATGTGTCTGCTGAATGTTTACATATTTTGCTACACGGCCTCAACACAAGCACACCTATTTTCCTTCATGTAAATCTTGATGCATCAGTACATGTTACCCACATATCAGAAGTCTTCCTCCAGTCTAGAACATTGAATAATCAATGGATTTTCCGAACGTGGATGCATGTATCATGTATATAATTAAGGATATACTAATAATTTATGAACTGTATGTTTTCAACTATAAGGACTTCAATAGTTCTCCTTGTCTTATAATAAAAGAAGAGCCAATTGCCAAATATATTAATTGAACAATTTAATGACAGACTTTAACAATACAGCCATTATGTCTAGCCATTATCATGTATATAATTAAGGATTGACTAATAATTTATGAACAGTATGGTTTTCAACTAAGAACTTGAATAGTGATGCTTGTCTTATAATTAACGAAGAGCCAATTGCCAAATAAATGAATTTACGTTAGTTAATGCCAAACTTCAACAATATAGCCATTATCTCCATCCAATGTCATGATTCTTTTTAATTTACCAAAAAGAGTTTGTATAGGAAATAAGTGTCCAGCCCACATTATTTTAATAAGTGTCCAGCCCACATTATTTTCGATCACCCCCTCTACCCAGTTACCACGCATGCACCTCCTTGACTCATGAATAACTCCCCTTTGTAATATTTTGATACAAATAGGTAATGTATGGAGAAAGATGAATTCTGAAATTTCCTCTCCCAATGTCACCCCCTAGCTCGATTTTCAAGGCTGTCCAAAATCATGGTGGGCCCCTTCTGCAAGTCCCCAACTGATCATCTTACCCACAAATCTTTCTACCATTCATCAAAATGAAAATTTCCAAATCTAATTCAAAATCTCAAAAAAATTTAGGATTCAAAGACAAACCACGAGATGATTGCAGTGGTGAACAGCTCTAGGGCATATTGGAATGAAAATAGAAGCACGTCAAAGGTTGCAGCAATTGACATGATGATTGCGACAGTCTACGAGAATCTGATGTTCAACATAAGGCAAGTATTATGCCGGTTAAGTACATGGTTGATGGGAGGCAATAGGCAGTGGAACAGTTGTTGCCCATCTAAAGGACGTGGTTGTCAGAATTGTTACTGAAGTAGGTTATACAGATGTGGGTATATTGGGACTGCAAAATGGATTTGCTAGGCAATGGAGTGGTTGTCAACGGTGAGATGGGTGTTTGCCATGAAGATAGTGGTGCAGGGATGGGAGGGGAGACAATTATTACTAATGTAGAGAATGATGCATTGGCCAACAGCGACAACAGAGAATAGAAGGGGGGGAAGCAAAACCCTACTGAAACGAAATCTGTCTACCTAAGCTTCCGTACATGTTTAGAAAGAATGGAGTCCAATTTGCTGATAGAGTGTCTACCTTTGTCACATAACTATCCCCAGTTATATTTAAACCATCTATGTTAACCCGGCGTTTCTATTCAGACTGTCCACCTTTACATCTAGCGTATTTTGATTCTCTAGTTCCATGCCAACGGTTGATAGTTTAGACTACTCTTGAAGGTTGATGGTTTTGTGGGTAAACAATCTATTACATCTAAGAACTGGGTATTAAGAAAATGAAAATGTCTAGTGCATCTGAGAACTGGGTATTATGAAAATGTCTATTCAATGTTTCTACTTAAAGTGCATCAAAGAGAAGATTGCTAGTTCCATGCCAACGGTTGATAGTTTTAGGCAACAAAAAAATAAATTGAGTATAAAAGATGAATGCCTACTATGGAAATGAGGTGATCCGCAAGAGAAAATAAGATAAAAATAGGGTTTTGTGGAAGATTTAGAAGGAAAAGCTAGGAGAGTTGTCTCCTCTCGAAAGATGTCCATTATCTTTTGTATCTTTCTTCTAAATCAATAAAAATCCCACCATTTTCCCCAAATCTTCCACAAACCCCTATTTTTATCTTATTTTCTGTTGCCGATCACATCAAATTAGTATCAGAGCTCTACGATCCTTGGCGGCGGCGGCATCGAATAAAGTGAAACTTTGAAGGAAAACATCGATGTCGAAGCTAAAAAGTGAAGAAATCGATGGATGAGATGAGATCCGAAATAAAGGCCTCGAAAGTTAGGACGAATACAATATTGGAAGCCCTCATGCAATCAAACCAACACCTCATATGCAATCAAACCAACACCCACATTCAATCAAACCAACAGATCTCGCAACAAGTCGTCGCGTTATCAAAGGCGAAGAATTCAGATCTAAGTAGAAGCGAGGACATCAACTCAGATCCAACACAAAAGGCGCAAACTTTGGCGAAAGGGAAGGAGAAAGCCGAGGAATTTATTGAAGGACTCCTATCTGATGTCGACTAAGTGTCCGAAGCTGGAGCATAGGAACAGCAAGAAAGCGACGACCACTCACGACACCATCAGGGGGCCCGTGGCCCTGAGAAGCCCCGGTCAGGGCTTATAGGGCCGCCAGGGCCTTGCTGACCCCGACAAGGATGCCAGGGTGTCGATTACCCACAGGCGGACCGCCGGGGGCTACAGGACCCATTGGCGACTTGTTCGGAGCTCGGAGATCAGCGGATTGCCCGGGGAGGCACGATGATGATTTGGTGAACATATAGGGGCCATGCAACCTTGGTTATGTAACGGAGAGACCCCAACGGCAAATTCTGTATTACGAGGAGTTCGATGAGTATCATGATGAGGTGCCGGGGTGTGGAGGCGACAGAGAATCCGATTAGGAAGATGGCGGTTGGGAGAACGACGGTGGAGATGAGAGACAGATTTGGAGACTTTGATGCACCACGGGGCCCATCCCAACAGTACTACTATGATCAATACCAAAGAAGAGTAGTGCATATTTATTTTACAACAATAGCATAATTGAAGCTGCTTGTCTTTGAAGGAGATGACCCTTATGAGTGGATCTACAGGGCGAAGATGTACTTCGAGGTGACACGCCTCATTGATGCCGAGAAAATGAGGACAGTTGGGATATGTTTAGAGGGCGATGCCTTGTCTTGACATCAGTGAAGAGAGAAAAAACGATGTGTGTGCTCATGGGAGTAATTTAAGGATTGCCTGATACACCAATTTCATTATACCCAATAGAGAGACCTTCATGAGTGGATTTATGCCCTTATGCAGAAAGGGGCGATCGGGGATTATATCAAGAGATTTGAAATACTGGATGGTTGCATTTGAGGATTGTCAGGAAAGTCTCTGGAGGGGTGTTTCATGAAATGAGCCAAACATACGAGCGGAGCTACGCATACAGAGACCTAGAGGGCTGCTGGATAGGATAGAGTTAACGCAAATGATAGAGGATGGACTCACAGAGGAGCAACGAACCAAGAGAGCATGTGACGGATCTACTTTCTGCAACCAGGTGCAGACAGCTGGGCAGAATGCACCTCCAGGAGGGACCCCGCCAGCAAGGAGAAAGGCAACAAGACACGACCAGGTGATAATTCAAGCGCATGACGAAGACAAAGATGTGGTACAAGCGAGCGAATGGCCTTTGCTTCAAATGCGATGAGAAGTTTACAATAGGACATTGACATGATCACCGCACTCTCCAGTTGATGATAGTGAACGAGGATGTGGCTGAGGCAACTATGTCCTTGGAAACACACCAAATCAAATTAGGAACATTGTGTCCTTGGAAAGCAGGCAAAGAATCACCATTGGTTAGGAGATAGATCAAAAATTGTAGACTATAAGTCTGAAGCAAGGTTCAAAATCTTGTTTTTTAGCCAACCGACGATTTATGGTATCAGTATCGGTTGTATCAGAACAGGTGATAAGTATCATAATTCTAAAACATTAGGTATCAACTACCTTAGTTTAACATGATTGTTTTTTCATCTTTGGTAAGTGTTTCATCTATAAATCAGCTCTATATATCATGGATTGCGGTATTGGCCGATACCAACTGGTATCGTCCGTATCGAACTGGTACCGCCCCATACCGGTCCGATACAGGGGTATTGGAATCGGTTTCGAGCGGAACCCTAGGGTTCCGCCCATTATCGCCCAGTATCGGGCGATACTAGCTGGAACCCTAGGGTTCCTGCCAAACTAGGTGATCAAAAAAATCGGATGAAGGAGACCGAAACAGAGAAAGCCCTGTGAAAGCACAGAAAAATCCTAGTGACTCCCTAAAACCCGTGAAATCACAATATCGTTTGTGAATGAACAGCCAAAAAACAAAAATTAGTGTTCTTGTGACTTGATAGTGAAAAATTAGGAGCAAAATGGCTATAAAAGAGATTGGAGAAGAGAAATCATACCTCGTGCCTCGAGCCCTAGTTGTCAACGTACACCATGGAAGCTGATCGAGCCGCCGAACTTGAGAACCCTAAAATTGGGGGTTTTCGGAGAGAGCTGCGAGATCTCGAAGTGACGTCGCGATTGAAGAACAGCGAGCACTCGAAGGAGCAGCGTTGTCATCGAAGACTCGAAGGGACAGCGTCGCCTCGAATGAGCAGTCGAAGTCAAAGAGAACGGGGCATCGTTACCTCGAAGGAGCAGTCGAAGTCAAAGAGGAAGGGGCTTCGTCGCCTTGAAGGAGCAGAGCAGTCGAAGTCGCCTCGAAGAGGAAGGAGCGGTCGAAGTCGAAGTCGAAGTCGAAGGACGGAAGAGGCTTGGGCAGCATCGCCTCGAAGCCTCGAAGGAGTAGTCGACAAAAAGGTTAGATTTTTAAACGTTTAAGTTTTAACTTTTTAATTTACAACCTAATTAAAACATATTACGAAATTAACCATATATTTTCATTAAACTACAAGTTTGCCATTTGCTTCGGTGACAAAGAAATGAATAGAATAACAAACTTGTAAATAAGTGAACTAAAAAGGACTGATACGTATTTTCAGACCGCACTCACAGAGGGTTAATGACAAAAAACACGAACTTCTCGTGTTATTTACATGTCTGCCATTAATTTTGTTATAGTTAAAACAAATGGAATGGCAAACCTGTAAATAATGTAACATTTTTGCACATCCAATTGGATAGATATTCACATTCAACTTTATGGTAATTTTATATACAAGTTTGTCATCCCTTATTAACGAGCGCGTGTGTTTAAGGAAAATGTGTGTTGCAAATAGCAGATGTATTTATCATTAAAGTAATACTAAAGATATAGTACAATAATACATAAAATACTAATAATAATACCAAATACTAATAAAATACTAGTAATGTTAGAAATTAATATAAGTAATATAATAGTAAAATACTAATAAATGCTACATACTTTATACTAAAGAAATACTAATAATACTAATAATTTTAACAAATTATATAAGTAGAAGTGTAGAACTAAAAAATTTCATATATTTAATATTTACTAGTATTTATAAGAAATTTTATAGTAAACCGATACCAATACAATACTTTCTACTTCTAAATATTAAATACTACTAAATACTAAAAATTTTGAAAATTTCTAGTGAAAAATGGGTAGAAAATTCTTTAAAATACTAAAAAATTTTGAAAATGGCTAGTAAAACGTATGAAACTTAAATATATGAACATTTTCATAAAATACTAGTATTAAATACTAATAAATACTTAAAATGTGAAAATGTCTATAAAAAAGAGGTTAGAAAATAATTAAAAGACTAAAAATACTAGTAAATATTAGATACTGAAATTTCTAAAGTTTCTAGAAAAAATTATGTTAGTATGTTCTAGTTCATACTTCATATGAATTTTATGGTAAAATACCAAAAATACTTTAGAACTTAGAACTTAGAAAAATACTTTAGAAATACTAATCAATACTAAATTATATAGGTACTAGAAACTAGAAACTATAAACTAGAAAGGTTCCACTAAAAATGCTATAAGTAATAAATCTTAAATACTAAAAATATAAAAATTTCTTAATAAAAAGTGGTTAGAAATACATAAAATACTAAACTACTAAAATATTTAATACTTAAAATACTAAATAAATTAAGGTTGGAAACTAAAAAAATAGGTTAAACAAATATTTAATCCACCGTCTTTTTAACTACAATTTTTCCTTTGTCATATGTTGTGGTAATTAAAATGTCTCGAAGAACTCCAAATGGGAAGATGGTGGATATTGGGTGGTCTCATTGTAAAATGATCAAGATAACCATAAACATATAAGTTGCAACTATTGTCGTAAAGAAATGCATGGAGGCGTGTCTCGTCTTAAGGAACACTTGGCGGGAATTACCAGGGATGTGCAGACATGCCCCGAGGTACCGAAAGAAGTGCGTTTAGAGATGAGAGCATACGTATTTGAGAAGAAAAAAGGTACATGCCAGATTTGAGAAGAGGACTGAGGAGGAGATAAGGGCAAGGCCTACGGAGGAAATATCAGATGACTCAGATGAGTAAAAGGATGACACCGATGAGGCGAGAGACCTTGAGCTCTTAGAAGAAGTAGGCAAGAACTTGCCGAAAAAGATACTAGACTTGAGGGAAGTAGGGGAGCAGGGTCTTCTAGGTATGGGGCCTCTGGGCTAGCCAGATCTAGTAGTTGCGTCGGCCGAATGACCAATATGTTCACGTGCGGTTCTGCTCACAATGTTAAACCAACAGGTAGTCCAGTCGGTGCTCTCAGAACTGGTGCTGACCCTTTTTCTCTGACGAAGAAGGGTAAATCACAGTCAACCAAAAAGAATACATTCATGAAGACTGCCACGTCATATGTAGGCCGCGCTACGGCCAAATTTTTCTACTCCAACCACGTCTCATAAAATGTGACCAATAGCCCATATTACAATCCCATGGTGGATGCTATTTGCGGAATCGGGAAACGGCATTGCTCCACCCACTGCTTGGGAGCTGTCACACACATATTTAGACATGGAGTATGAAGAGATCAAAAAATATGTAGAAACTTTTCGTGTTCAGTGGAATGAGTACGGTTGCACACACAATGATGTGTGATGACTGGACAACACAAAACAAAAGGAAGATTATTAACTTCCTTGTGTATTCGACCCACGGGACAGTGTTCCTGGACTCTGTGGATGCAACCGACCAATTCCAAAATGGTCCATACATATTTGATCTTATGGACAAATATGTAGATTTAATTGGGTATCATAGAGTAGTCCAAGTAGTTACCGACAACGGGGCAAACTACAAGTCAGCTGGACAGCTGCTGATGCGAAAGAAACAACATCTGTATTGGACCCCGTGTGCAGCGCATTATATCGACTTGATATTTTTTGACATGGCAAAAGAAGAAGTCAAAAATATCTTCGCACAAAGTCGGATGGTAACAGCATTCAAACACAACAAAGGATGGGTGCTCAACTTGATGAGAAGAGAGACGGGTGGAAAAAAGTTGATCAGGCACGCGATCACAAGATTTGCGACCCACTTTATTGCTTTGGACTCTCTGTAAGCGCATCGAGATGACATGCAGAGAATAATCACCTCCAGTGACTGGTTCGAGAACTTTCCAAGGCTCAAACCAAAAAATAGGACCGTTAAAAACGTATACGATCTGATTCACGGCGATGAATTCTGGTAGGATATCATAATGTCATCGTCGTATTTGAGCCGCTGGTGAAGGTTCTCTGAATGGTCGACAACGATGATAAGGCCGAGATGGGTTATCTATACGAGGCCATGGACCGTGTAAAATAGGAAATTCGGAAGAATGTTGGTAGGGGATACAGAAAATGATGAGATATGATCGACAAGAGATGAGATAAGCAGCTACATCAAGATAATCATGTTGCATGCAAGCTATTTTTTTAAATCCTCGTTTCCAATACTCCTCCAATGCAACAAACGACAACGAGGTGCTGGTTAGCCTCAGACGCGTGATCGACAGGCTGAAATCAGACATCTCGAAGCAAATTGACATAGACAGAGAGGTAAATGGAATTCAGATATAATTATTTTGATCAGTACTCTAAAACAAGTTATATACGATCACATATGCAACCGCATTAAAGGATGCGGTCTCTGGCCGCATGAAAAATCAGTTATGCGATGAAATTATGCAGTTGCCCACATAACCGATCGCATAGTTATTATGCACCCACATATGCGAATATACTGGCGCATAATCGGCAACTAAAAACCCCAAACCGTTAAGCATAAAAATTAGTTTTTTTATTTTAAGGATTTTTACCCAAAACAAAAAGCGACATCCACTCTCTTCATCATATTCAAGGAAAAACAGCAACGGATCGCGGAGGGAAGCAACGGATCGAAGTGATGGCGAGAAGCAGGTATGCCCGCACGTTTTTTTCTTTTTTTTCTTTTTTCCCGACGGGAAACAACAGCTTTGCCACATGTTTTTTCCTTTCTTTTTTTCTTGATGGGGGTTAAGATGATGATGTTCGTTATGAAACTGATGAGGAAGATGATGAGTAGATATAAAATGGACCTTTTGTTATTTCAAAATGCTTATGTTTGACATGCTTTTGATTTGGATGTAAAACTAAATATTTATATTTTGTGTGTAGATTGCTTTAGACTTTAGTTATTTTATGTATTGATCGTCTAATGGTGCTGATGTTTTACTATGAATTAATCCATATTTTTAAAAGTTAATATGATTTTTGTTCTTGTTGCCATCTTTTATGATTTTTTAATTTAATATACACAAACATATATGTATATATACTTACTGCTTATTTATTTATTAAAATATTCATTTTCATGTAATCCGCATAATCGACTTCATAATCCACATATGTGTTATGCGCTTCTGGACCGCACGCATAATGAAACCGCCTCTTAGAACACTGATTTTGATATATGATTTGATTTAGTAGTTCACATTCTAAAATTATGATTGATAATTGTAGCTAGGACCTATAAGATGAGAGTTGGTTATTTCAGCTCCAGTAAGGCAGAAATGGCGATACCAAGTGTCACTACAAGTATCTATAAGGATCTTAGATTTCTATATGTTCCTCATAAATCGATCCATCTTTTCTACCAACGGAACTTTTTGCCGCTCAATGGTGGTTAAACGTTGGGATAGAGCAAGCTCCAACTCTTACACGCTTAGCTATGCGAGTTTTGAGTCAAACGGTCACATCTTCCAACTGTGAACGAAGCTGGACCACTTTCTCACTCATTCACACTAAGACCAGGAACATGCTAACAATAGAACACCTTAAAAGCTGGTCTATGTGCATTATAACATAAGACTAAGACAAAGACATGTGGGAAGGAGCAAGAAGGATAACCACCAGCAGATCGACTTGGATCAGATTTTCCATGACGATCATCCATCGCAGGAATGGACCAAGGAGACAGGATGCTCGATGACAGAGATAATCCTTGGCTGGATGAGGCGCTTGCGGAAGCAGAACGTACAAGAAGCAACCAGTCGCGGCCAAGTAACGCCCCAGTGAATATCACATACAAGTGAAATAATGCACCCACTCAGGCTCAACATGATAGCGATGATGCTTCGTCTCCCGATGACCAAGGTCCTACAGACAGAGGTTGTGGTACGTCGGCATCTGTTCGCCTTACTGAGAGACGTGGGGACCATGATTATAATACACCACATTCGCATGGGTATAGAGATCATAATAGGCAGTACCAAAGTGAAGAACGGGGGGCCGATACCTACAATAGACACTCTGAATATCAAGGATATCAACGTTCTTCTGATTATTATGGACATCAGGGTATCAATGATATTCCTGTCATTCATGAATCGTATTTCGGTGGATACTCAAGCAGTCATGGCATGGTAGTTATTTCGCACCATACACACTCTGATGTCTATGCGGATTATGGTAGTCAATACATGTACGGTCCGAACGTAACTGAGCAAGCCAGCAGTCAAGGCAGTCATGACACGCCTTTTATCGAGCAGAGCCGGCCCTCAGCATATGATAACATGATATCATGATAGCGATGATACTTCGTCTCCCGATGACCAAGGTCTTACAGACGGAGGTTGTGGTACGTCGGCATCTGTTCGCCTTACTGAGAGACGTGGGGACCATGATTATGATACACCACATTCGCATGGGTATAGAGATCATGATAGGCAGCACCAAAGTGAAGAACGATGGGACGATACCTACAATAGACACTCTGAATATCAAGGGTATCAACATTCTTCTGATTATTATAGACATCAGGGTATCAATGATATACCTGTCATTCATGAATCGTATTTCGATGTATATTCAAGAAGTCATGGCAGTTATTTCGCACCATACAGACACTCTGATGTCTATGCGAATTATGGTAGTCAATACATGTACGGTCCGAACGTGACTGAGCACTCCAGCAATCAAGGCAGTCATGACACGCCTTTTATCGAGCAGAGCCAACCCTCAGCATATGATAACATGGTATCTTTTTTAGGCCCGGAATAGATGTCGTATTCCTATCCTCCATACTACCATGCACCACAGCCGGATGATGAGAACTTCAAATGAGATTTTTGTATCTTTTTAGCTATTTTCTTCATTTTTGTATCTTTTGATGTATTTTATTTAGTTTTTGTATTACGATGCCGTAAATATGAATCATCAATTTTTATTGTTGTGCTTTTATATTAATTAATTAGTTAATTTCTTACAAATGAGTAATGTGAACTGAAAAATACAGAAAAATACTTAGAAAATACTGGACAATACAAAAAATACAGGACAATACGGAAAAAATACATAAAAATAAAAATACATAAACCTATCAAAAAATACAAGAAAAATTCCGAAAAATGCAGGAAAATGCAGAAAAAATTCAAATATATATGCAAATATTTAGATGTATTTCATAAACGTTAGATGTATTTCATACTTGTTAGCTATATTTCATAACTGCTTACAACGTTTTACATGTTAACTCATTACAGGAAATTTTTCAAAGTGAAGGCATCTTCCAGACCCAGCATTAAAGTGTTCGTGTTCCCTTTTCAAGTTGAAGCCATGCCCAGTGAGAAAAGATGGCACATTTAAATACATAGCCTTGACATATTTCTTACATGTGGTTATCTTTCCTACCTTCAATTCAAAAGAAGAATTTCAAAGGCAGTTCACCCGAATACCTCAGTAATACCGTAAAATGGCCATTATAAGGCGTATATACAATAGAATTCTGAAGCATGAATCTGTAGTTTAAAATGAGGCATGCACGTGGACATATACAGTGCTTATGAGTTATGATACTGGCTTTAGTCTGATTAATATAGAAATCAACCAAGTTGATTTCTCCATTTATCAGGTTAAAGGTTAGTATCATAAGCAAGTGCATATGTCCAGGTGCACGCCTTATTCAACCTACAGATTGCATGCTTCATAATTCTATTGCTTATATGCATCATATTGGCCATTTTTATTGTATTACTGGTATTTGAGAGGATTACCATTGAAATTTTGGCTTTTGAATTGAAGGTAGGGAAGATTATCACATATAAGAAATATTTCAAAACTCGGCATTTAAATGTGCCATCTTTTTATTAGATTCGGTCATGCTTTGACTTAGCATAGTCATTACAGGTACGGTCCAAATGTGACCGAGCAGTCCAACAGTCATGACACGCCTTTCATCGAGCCGACCGGCCCTCAGCATTAATAACATGATGATATCTTTTTAGGCCCAGCACAAATGCAATATTCATATCTTCAATACTACAATGCACTACAGCCGGATGATGAGAACTATGAATGAGATTTTTGTACCTTTTTATTTATTTTCTTCATTTTTGTATCGTTTGATGTATTTTATTTAGTTTTTGTATTATGAAATCAGATTTATGGCTCTTCAATTTTTATTGTTGTTCTTTTATATCAATTAATTAGTTAATCGTTGTTACAAATGAGTAATGTGAACAGAAAAATACAGAAAAATACATGTAAAATGCATGTAAATAAGGGAAAATACAGAAAATATAGAAAAATATAGAAATACAGAAAAATACATGAAAATACAGGGAAAATACAGAAATACAGCAAAATACCAAAAAATTACCAATATATAGAAAAATACATGCAGACCTTTAGAGGTATTTCATGAACTTTAGCTATATTTCATAACTGCTAAATACAGAAAAATACCTGAAAATACAGAAAAATACCAAATAATGCAGAATAAATACATTGTAACTGTAAGTAATACGTCGCTATGTGTATATAGTATATACATATTTAAGGTATCTTCGAAACCGATACCAATACTGAAACGAAACTACCGATACGGACGAAACCGAAACTTGCTTCTGAAACCACCGAAACGGACGATACCAATACCGAAACCTATTTGGTCAGAGCGATACCGAGACCGAAACCGAGACCTAAAACCTTGATATGTATGGCATTATCTTTTCTTTTTCTAATTCCTCCATTGACATGTCATCTTTATGAATGATATAAATTAATCAATGCAACTTCAGTAGTTTTCATTTGGCTCAAAGTTCAATATCTTAACCTTGTGCCATTGTCAATATAGTATAATACTATATGCATCTCACAAAACCTAAAGAATCCGAATAAAAAGTCTATTTTTAACCTTTCTATAGATCCTAGATAATATTACTGATGTGTTGATATCAGCCAATTGTTCATTCATGATTTTGACATGTAATGAGATGTTTTTACTATTATATATGAAATTAAATAGGATTACAAATATTTGTAATTTAAGCGAATCTCCTCTTCTATTAGTTTATATAAGTTAGTATCAATCGTATACGCCAGTTTTGAATGGTTCGTATAGGCATATCGCATATCTGAATTCTAATACAATACGGGTGGTAATCACCGGTAATGGACGAAATTTCAAACATTCGTTGGGAGATACAAAGAAAAATTGAATTTAAGATGAGATACATCAAATTGCTTTTCATTCGGCATATGCTCTTCTATTAGATGGATTCATAGAAAGTCCAAGGAAACTTTATTTAGGTCAAATCATAATTCATCCAAATTCAGATCATACAATTAAGACATAACACAAGTTCCATTAAACTTTGTGTTTTTCTTTAATTATTAGAATTTGTTATTTGTCTAAGCTAATTTCATTGTACTCTTTGTTTTGTAGTCATCCAGATTATGTTCTCTTTACAATTTCGTTGTTCCGTCTTACATTTATATCCCTATTAAATGTAGGTGGCTGCCTTTCATGGAATTAAGTAGTAGTTTCTAGATTCACATGCTCTAATGCCTGATTCCATCCCCATATGTTAACCTAAAAGAGTAAAGTCGAATGGAAAAAATTACAAGATCTGCTACACGAAGACACTAAAGAAACTTATAAATAAAATGGAAAGAAAAGACAGACAAAGAAAATAAATCCTCATTTTACATTATTTACACTTCACAATGAGCAATGATAATCTTTCAACAATAGCCAAATGGTTCAACAGTGCACCTTATCATAGAAGGCTCTAGTCAAATAGTCAAGGACTCAACAGTGCCTTACCTGTTGACGTGTCTTTTGATCTCGACTACTAAAGATGGATATTACAGACCAACTTTTTCAGATAACCAATTAATTTTCCCGTCCAAACAAAGGAACATATGTGTTTGTTTCTTATTAGGAAAATAATGAACCAAAAAACTTAGAATTGAATGCGAGTAATACATATTATTGAACTAAGACCAACGATTATATATCAAAAATAGAATGTGCCTAAAATGTATAATTGAACCAAAACCAAAGTGACACATCAAAACAAGGTTCAACTAATACATATTATTGAACCAAAACCGAAGGTCTGTTGCACATTAAAACAAAATTGAATCCCCTGAAACATGCTAACATAACGGTTCATGAGTTTATTTGAAATAATATATGAAACATGTATCTTTTTCTTAAATATTTACTTTGCATCTGCAGGTCTTCTTTGGTTATAAACAACTCCCTCCTATTTCTGTTATGTGTCCTATGTTACTTCCACTTGCTCAAACATTGCTAGTTTTTCCTAGGCAAGTTCAGTTTGTGGGTTTGGACCCATCTGCCTTCTATCAAACATACAACCAATCTCATATGATAGCCCGAAGATACTAAAAAGCAAGCTACCAAATTCTATAAAGCGCAAAACATGAAGAAGGTACAGAAAGAAAATCATTTTAAAAATATAATATGTATATAAATGTCAAATGACCCGCCATTAAATATTTGTATAATCAATTGACTATTATCGATTGCCGCTTCATGTCCATCTATATGCTCTAACATATAGCAAAAATACATATCAAGAACTGTTCCATAGCAAACTATTGATACTTCGAATTTTATATATTATTGACTATAATTTCTTGCCACTTCATGTCCATCTTTATGGTCCAACCATTTTGCACAAATATATACATCTAGAACGGTCCAAATTTTGATACTTCGAATTTTGGATAATTTCAACAGCTCTTGCATTCTTTTAATTTGATGGAAAGCCAGAAATAACATATATTTTGAAAGGGAGCAGGGAACCAACACATCCTACTTCGGAAAATTATATCACTATTTGCGGTATCAACGATCAATCAACCATTATGTTAGTTAAGCAATGTATAAATGCAAAAAAACATATTTTGCCTGATTTCACATGGTTAAAATGGAAGGCATGTATTAATACCGCATGTTGGAAAAAATACCGTATCTAGCCCACAGTTGAGGTTCAACTCCGCTGCACTCGCGGATCAAAATCGGGAACTTTGGATTGAGGGTCTTCAGATCCTTGTAGTTTTTATACACAAACTCTCTGTAAAGATTATTTCATAAAAGAATGGGGGGAAAAAGAATTAATCAACTGAAGAGAAATTGCCCTTAATAGATTTTTAAAAAAAACCCTAGAGCTAGTCTCCAGCTGCCCTTTGAAATTATTGATCAAGATTAATAACGAAATATATCTCCAAAAAAGACGAGGAAAAAGATTGTTACCGAGTTTGAGCGCTTGCAGGTGAAGTTTGGCAGAAAAGAAATCTGAGCTCCTTCAGATTCTTCGATAATTGCTGTCTCCACGCCATTTCTCTCTCTCTCTCTCTCAGTCCTCGCTCTCTCGCACCCTGAACGCCTTTTTATTCTCTCTCGCGGTCTTTATGTGAAGGGACCGAGGACAGGTTCGTCTGGGAACTTAATTTGCGAACCATACCATTTTGCTCGGTGCAAGTGCCGCTTAACTCGTTCAGGTAGGCCTGTTCTTTTGTTGGAAAGTATAAGCGCCTGTTCTTTTGTTGGAAAGTATAATTGGAAAAGTTGAGAATTTGGGAATCAGATGAGAGAGAAATTTGTGTGTAGTTTGTTCTTTTGTTGGAAAGTGTGGTTGGATTGTGGAGTTGAAAAGTTGAGTTGGGGCCCACTCCGTGTAGTGTGTTCTTTTGGTTGAAGAAAGTTGGAGGTGGAAAGTGGTGTGGGATCCACTCAAATTTAATTTTTGCTATTTAAAACCAAATTAAATTCTTAAAACTAAATTAATTAATTAATATATTAGCTAATGTTATGAATAGGCTCATTGGGCCAATTGGGTATCCAACCCACTATTGAAAGCTATAAATACAAGGGTAGTGGGCTCTTAACCCTCTACACCTATTCTCCCTATATTTCCCTTCACAACACGTTATCAGCACGATCACGCTCGTTGGAGGAGACGGCGGCTCGCGGGGAAGGAGATCCATCAATCGCTCAGATTCAAGAAGATCGTAATCTTCTCAACGGGGAGCGAAAAGGGCATCCTTCACCAACAGTCGCCTAGATTCCTCGTCGAATCTAGAGGTAAAAATCCAAACTTTTTAGATCTAAACCTGCTTTTCTCATTAGATCTGCATGTTTTAGGATCAAAAATTTTATAAACACGGTGAAATTCAATTTTTTATTAGATCTGCATGCCTAAAACAATAAAAATTTGTTTTTTAGCGATCTAAATAGTTGAAAAATCCGTTTTTTTACCCCCCGCCTTTGATCCAAAATCCGCACGCCCGTAGGGCGGAACGGCGGCGCGTCTCTAGCGCCGCAGGCGGAAAACGCCCGCCGTGGCCTCAGGCCGCGGACTGCCGCCGCGGCCCTGCGCCGCGGCCCCAGGCCGCGGCCAGTCGCCGCGGCCTGCAAGCCGCGACCCTGTGCCGCGGCCCGCCGCTGCGGCGGCCGCGGCCCGTCGCCGCCACGGCGGCCGCGTCGTACGCGGCTAGCCGTCGCGGCGACACGCCGCGGGCCCCCCTAGGGTTTCCTGAAACCCTAACCCTAACGGGCCATTTTTCGGGGGAGGCCCAATTTTAACCCTAATGGGTTGTTTTCATGGCCCAAAAGGCCCGAAAATTAGCCCATTCACATAAATAATTTTTCTTTTTTATTTTTGGCCCTAAAAAGCCCAAAATAATTAAAACAAATTTTAAAGGGTTTTTCATAGAGGTAAAATAACACATTAAAATATGGATCAAAAGGTAAAAGTTTTCCACAAAAAAAAGGTTTTTTGCACGTCACACACAAATTTAAATTATTTTAATTGCCCGTGTCTTGATTATCTGCGTGGTTGTATGTCTTGAATATATTATCTGCGTGGATGTGCAATATTAGGCTATGTTTTTAGGGATCAGCCAGGTTTCCGACACCATTTTAAATTCCCGTAAATTTTCTTTTTTTGAGAGAAATTTGTATGTGAGGATAAAAATGTAAAAAGAAGACCGAAGGACACCAAAAAGAAGCTGAAGACGTTCGCACAATGGTGATAGGGGCTTCTCTCTGAAGTTCCCGAGTTGTACTTTATTTTTTCATGCATTTATTTTTGATGTAACTTCGGACTGTATTTCCTTTTTTTGGTGTCGGCTGGCTGATCCCCATAGTCCTAAATTATTTTTCTGTTTCATTGCTTATACATTAACTGCGTGGTTGTTAATTAGTTTAAATACCATGTTTAATGTCACAATGAAACCACTTAACAGCATGCGTGAATGTTAATCTTTATTAATTAATTATTCACATTATCTGAAAAAAGCATGTATGTTAAAATCACATTAATTAAATTCATGCTATGAAAATGTTTACATTACATGCGTGGATGTCTATCTTACTCAGTTAAATGATACATGCTGTTTTTCTTTACATTGCTAGATCATAAAATGGCCAGACTCGCAAATGTCGATTTTTCGGTCCTGAAGGCCGATGGGTCAAACAACCTGAGTTGGCAGTTGGACCTGAAGTTCCATCTGCGCTCTCATGGTTTCAGTCTCACACAGACTGAAAAGGCAACAAGTACTGCCCAAGCAAACAAGGAGGCTTCAGTGGAAGCACCTCATACAGAGGAAGTTTCCGATATATTAAAGGCGAAAGCCATTATATATATCAGGAAACACTTAGACTCGACCTTAAAGGACGAGTACCTCACTGTAGAGGACCCTTACGAGCTGTGGGATGCACTCGAGGAGAGGTACAGACATCAGAGGGATGTCATACTCCCCCGTGCACAGTACGAGTGGACTCACCTCCGCATACAGGATTTCAAATCCGTAGCGGAGTACAACTCAGCTCTCTTCCGCATCACCTCACGACTGAAGTTGTGTGGTGAACCAGTGACGGAGAAGATGTTGCTGGAAAATACGTTTACGTCTTTCCACGAAAAGGACATGATCCTTATGCAACAATATCGAGAGAGGAAGTTCACAAAGTACTCTGACCTTCTTTCATGCCTGCTTATGGCTGAACAGAACAGAGACCTGTTGGTTGCCACCCACAACCTGCGCCCTACTGGCTCCGCTCCATTGCCACCTCCTGCAGAGGCCCACTTCCAGTCTTCCCAAAAGAAGAAGACGGACAAAAAGGCAAAATTCCAGAAATGGAAAGAACAGAAGCAGCGGAAGAAGGCCACTCCCCCAGCTCCTCCCCAGAACCAGAAGTTCGTGGACAAGAAGCAGAAGAGGATTCCCAACAAAGGAGGCACTCCCAAGAAAGACTGGGAGGACAAATGCTCCAAATGCGGAATGACAAGCCACTGGTCCAGAATCTGCCGCACAGCAAAACACCTCCAGGACCTCTACCAGGCAAGCCTCAAGCCTCGAGCTGAGACAAACCTGATTGAGAGCGCAGCGTTGGCAGAAACCTCATGGACTCCTGAAGACTTCATGGGAGATGACACTCTCTAGATCTAGACCACTTTTATGCAATTAGCAATGTATCTTCAATTTTATGCATCATATCTAGTTCTATTTTCCATGTCAAACAATATCTTTTGAGCAAGTGAATCTTTTCTCTATATTTATTGCTTGAATGTCTTTCCCCTTTTTAGATATGGAACTTATCTGTCTAGTGGATAGTGCATCGACGCACTCGATCCTTCAAAACTTAGACTACTTCACGAGCATAAGTAGTTATTCTGGCCCACTGAGAACAATCTCAGGACCAGCAAACATAATCGAAGGATCAGGGGAAGCAATTATATTGCTCCCCGGCAACACACAAATAACACTTAAAAATGCGTTATACTCCCCTAAATCCATCCGAAACCTCCTAAGTTTTAAAGACATCCGTTTAAACGGATATCACTTAGAGACGGTCGAGGAAGATAAAAGGGAATACTTGCTTGTAACGGCTCTTACAAATGGTTCAAAAACCATTGTGGAACGTTTCAAGGGACTCCCCTCGGGACTCTACCAAACAAGTATACAAACTCCAGAAACATCCATGGTGGAGCACTTGCAGTGCCCCCAAACACCAGAATTCCAACTCTGGCACTGTCGACTGAGACACCCTGGTTCGGTTATGATGTACCGCATCATAAAGAACTCCAGGGGCATTGACCTGAAGAACCTGAAGATTCTTCAAAAAGGCAAATTCCCATGTCCACCCTGTTACAAGGGTAAACTGATCACGAGACCCTCTCCACTGAAAGTGGATGTGGAGTCCCCCAGTTTTCTGGAAAGAATCCACGGAGACATTTGTGGGCCGATTCATCCATCAAGTGGTCCGTTCAGGTACTTTATGGTCCTGATAGACGCATCTACTAAGTGGTCACATGTATGCCTACTGTCCACCCGTAACCTAGCACTATCTAAGCTTTTAGCTCAGATAATCAAGTTACGGGCCCACTTCCCCGACCACCAGATAAAGAAACTTCGTCTGTACAATGCGGGGGAGTTTACGTCACAAGTCTTTCTAGACTATTGCCAAGCTCAGGGAATTGAAGTCGAACATCCTGTAGCGCATGTTCACACCCAAAATGGGTTAGCAGAATCTCTAATTAAGAGACTGCAATGGATCGCTCGTCCATTATTACTTCAATCCCAGATGCCAGTGAATGCGTGGGGTTATGCAATTTTGCATGCAGCATCTTTAATAAAATTAAGACCCTCTGGAGGTCAGTCATCTTCTCCAATGCAACTAGCACTTGGAGCCCCACCAATTGTCTCACATTTGAGAATATTTGGTTGTGCAGTATACGTCCCCATAGCACCACCACAAAGGACAAAGATGGGTCCACAATGTCGCCTAGACATTTATGTTGGGTTTGACACCCCCTCCATAATTAGATTCCTAGAACCCCTTACGGGAGACGTCTTTAAGGCACGTCTAGAAGACTGTGAATTCGATGAAACATCGTTTCCAAGACTAGGCTCACAGACAAAGAAGCCCGAAGCTTCAGAAAGTATCACTTGGGATACAAAAACTTTATGTCACTTTGATCCGCCAACAAGACAGTGTGAGGAGGAGGTCCTGAAGATTCTCCACATCCAAAACACTGTCCATCTCTTACCAGACAAATTTACTAACAACGAGAAGATTGTCAAATCACACGTCCCTGCTGCTAACACTCCAGCTAGGATTGACATACCGCAAAATGGATGCAATCCGCCTGCAGCAGAAATGGTTGGACCTCTCAAAAAGAGAGGACGACCACTGGGATCCAAGGACCAAGTCTCTCGAAAGAGTAGGACCCTTGGCAATGGTAAACAAATACCACCACAGGATGCTAATTTAAGCCATGCTACCCCATCTCTCCCAAACTCTCATGAAGAGGAAAAACCGGGAGAAAATGAAGTATCGATACACTATGTACGAACTGGGGAGTATTGGGACAGAAAAAGCACAATAATAGATGACACATTTGCGTGTAATATTGCCATCAACGTCGCGTACTACGACGATGATATTGAACCACGCTCTCTGACAGAATGTCAAAGCAGAGATGATTGGCCAAAGTGGAAAGCGGCAATAGGAGTGGAGTTGGATTCACTCACCAAACGCAAGGTCTTCGGACCAATAGTCCAGACACCAAAAGGTGTAAAAACCTGTGGGTTATAAATGGGTATTTGTTAGAAAACGAAATGAACAAAATGAGATCGTACGCTACAAAGCAAGTCTTGTAGCGCAGGGTTTTACCCAACGTCCTGGGGTGGATTTTGAAGCCACATACTCCCCGGTCATGGACGCGATCACCTTCCGATTCCTCATTGGCTTAACAGCACAAGAGGGTTTAGATATGCAACTCATGGACGTGGTTACTGCATACCTATATGGCAACCTAGACCGAGACATCTATATGAGATTGCCTGACGGTTATTCTTTGCCTGCAGCACTAAAAGAGAGAGAACGTAACATCTACTCAGTGAAACTGCAAAGATCATTATATGGTCTAAAACAATCCGGAAGGATGTGGTATAACAGACTGAGCGATTTCCTTGCACAACAAGGATTTAAAAACGACCCAGTCTGTCCTTGCATCTTTATAAGAGCAAAGGCAACAGGATTTGTAATTATAGCCGTCTATGTAGACGACTTAAACCTCATCGGATCTCCTGAAGAGATCGCAAAGATTTCTAGAAGCCTGACAGAAACCTTCGAGATGAAAGACCTCGGAAAATCAAAATTCTGTTTAGGTCTTCAGATAGAACATCTTAAAGATGGGATCCTGTTACACCAGTCAACTTACACATCGAACTTATTGAAAAAGTTTCAGATGGATAAGTGCCACCCCCTCAGCACTCCGATGGTCGTCAGATCATTGGATGTAAACAAAGACCCCTTCCGGCCGCTGGAAGAGGGGGAGGAAGTACTAGGCCCCGAAGTGCCTTATTTAAGTGCTATCGGTGCACTCCTTTACCTGGCTAACTGCACTCGCCCTGACATAGCATTTGCAGTAAACTTACTAGCCAGGTATAGTGCTGCACCTACACAGCGGCACTGGACCGGAGTTAAGCATCTTCTGTGCTACCTCCAAGGGTCCATAGACTTAGGTCTATTCTACAGGAAAGGGGCATCAACTGGTTTAGTTGGTTATGCTGACGCAGGTTACAGGTCCGATCCTCATACAGAGAAGTCTCAGACCGGATACATGTTCACATATGGCGGCACTGCCATATCCTGGAGATCTGTGAAGCAGACCATGACGACCGTCTCATCCACTCACTCAGAGCTACTAGCGATCTTCGAAGCAAGCAAGGAATGCTTCTGGCTACGCTCGGTGATCCAGCACATCCTCACCTCCACCGGCCTAACGACCGGCGTTCTTGCACCTACTACACTCCATGAAGACAATGCAGCATGTATAGCCCAGCTACAGGACGGCTACATCAAAGGTGACAAGACGAAGCATATCTCCCCCAAGTTCTTCTGGACGCACGACCTTCAGAAGCAAAAGCAGATTGAGGTACAGAAGATCCAATCATGTAATAACTTGGCGGATTTGCTTACCAAATCCATGCCTACTAGTATCTTTGAGAAACTTGTATATGGGATTGGGATGAGGAGAGTGAGTAAATGTAAACTGGGTCAGGATGAGAGAACTATGAACTCATAGATACATAGGAGACTGATGTATAGATTCATAGGACATCTGCAAGCCTGAAGCTTGGTCAGATGAGGGGGAGTCAACTCCAGAGTTGTACTCTTTTCCCTTAGCTACATGTTTTTTCCCACTGGGTTTTCCGTAGTCAAGGTTTTGACGAGGCAACCTCGTTGACTCTGGATCCTGAAGTATCCACCCCTAGACACATCCCCAAAACAGGGGAAGTTATGGATTAACTGTTCTTTATTTAACAAGGCAGTTATCCTAACTCGGATCCTGAAGAATCCACCCCTTATTCAATGTTGGTTGGATAAGGGGAAGTGTTATGAATAGGCCCATTGGGCCAATTGGGTATCCAACCCACTATTGAAAGCTATAAATACAAGGGTAGGGGCTCTTAACCCTCTACACCTATTCTCCCTATATTTCCCTTCACAACAGCTAATTAACACTTAAAATTATTAATTGGGTGCAAAAATGATAATCCTTTGTATTTATAACCAAATCCCCCTGTCTTCTCACGCCAGGAAAGCGAAACAACACAAATTTAAAAAAATTGGTGTGTAGTGTGTTCTTTTGTTGGAAAGTGTGGTTGGATTGTGGAGTTGGAAAGTTAATGTGGGTCCCACTCCGTGTAGTGTGTTCTTTTAGTTGAAGAAAGTTGTATGGAGAAAGTAGTGTGGGGTCCACGCGTGGGAGAGGGAGTGAGGGTGGGACCCACTGTAACAACCCTAGTGTGCAAATACTAAGTAATCGTTAAATTCATCCAAGTTTCTCGTACATGTGCACACCAATCCCGGAGAGTGGAGAGATTTGCAAATTGCCCCTCGATTTTTCATTTATACCCAAATGAGGGTATCAATGTAAGATTAGGCTTAGGCAAATTTCTTTAAGTGAAGGGTTATTGTGAAAAAGGGAAATGAGATATTTGCAATGGCAAACTTGTAATAAAATCAAGCATTTGGATGGCTAATTTTGAAAAAAAAAAAAAAGAAAAAAAGAAATGAAAAGAAAAATAGAGTATGGCAATAAGTTTGCCATACCAAGTACACCTAACCCCCCCATCTCTCCCCTCACCCTACACCATAACCCCCCCACCCTACTCCCTTCTCCTAGATCCCTTTTCTCTCCCCCTCTCTCCATTATTTTTCAGCCCATGACTGAAATTAGCTAGGAAAAAAGGAAAGAAATAGAAGAAGAAGAAGAAGAATAGGAAGAGGAGAAGGAGAAGGAGAAGGAGAGGGCTACTACTCAAACCATCAACCATTCTTGAAGCTCCTAAGAGGGAGGAACTCTTCACTCTCCTACTCTAATTATAGATGATGAAAAGCATCTTATATGTATGAGTTTTCTCTGAAATTTTGGGAAGAATATTGTAGAACTTGGATTCTTGATGCATGCCTGAAATTTGCTGAAACTTTATCTAAGTTCTGGGATTAATTTGCTATTAGGAATTATCTGAAAATTTTATATGATATGTATCTCGTAGTTATGAGCAACTTTCATGTTCATCACTTTTTCTGATTCGAACTGGAAGTTGGGGTAAAAATTCGAATTGTGCAACATACCAGGAATTCTGTCAAGCTGTACACATTTCAGTAAAACGAGCACCACTACCTGCACACATCTTGGATTTTGTTGATTTTAGTCTTGTTAGAAAGCTAACAAGTTTTTATCAAAGTCCAACTCGACTTTTATGTTGAAATTCTGGTTAGAATATGCCCAAAATTGGCGTTGAACACAGACATAGAAATCTGTCTACAGAACAGTTTTGACACCCTTTACCAAATAATTCACTATAAATCCAATACTTCATATTTTTGTCTGAAATTTTATGGGTGAACTCAGAACTATAATATCTCCAACTTTCATTCTTTGAGATTTGTCAAATTCTCAAAAGAAATGGGTTAAAAATGCTGTTTTTCTATCTATTCATGCAATTTCAGTATGTTGAAGGGTGTTGGGTGAAATTGGACTTGTGTGATATTGCTAATTTTTCACTCCAAATGCATGAATGATGTTGATGCATGTATGTAAGATTAGTTATGCTATTTGTTACAAAAATTTGTGACATGATTCTCTTCATTTATGTGGCGCTCATTATATGTTTGTTAAAATGCCTGAATGAACTTAAGATTGAAGAAACTTGGAAAATGGCATTGTTAATTGTGTGACATGTATTACCCACGAGGAATTGTATATGATCAATGAGGTTATGATACATGGCTTATGGAGCATGCTAGTTTGTTGTGAATATCTTGATGAAAAGAATGAATTTGGACATCATTTACATACGTCATTTTACATGCTCAATACCCTAGGATTAATGATTAGCTAAAAGATAACCTAGGGATATCTTGTTCCACTCGAAGTGGGTGAGGACCCTAGGAGGGTTGGGGGAAACCAAGGTAATGAGTGGACATGCGGGGATGGACTGCTGGGTTGTGGACCACTCCTGACGAGCCCTCAGCGGCGGGGAGTTGGTGCGGTTGTGGTTGAGTTGGTTGTGTTGGTGAACAGCTTCATTCGTAAGAGCTTGTCTCGGGAAGTCGTAGCATTCCACCCACCTTACCGGGTGAGGTCCAGTCCCTGATGTCTGACCCGTTACTGAGGTTTCGAATTCATGCATGAAAACTAACATATAAAGAAAAAACAATAACTCTGGAATGTGATGCCTTTTCCTTTGTTGTGATTCCTTGTTGTGCACTATGATTAGAGTAGTAGACTTGTGGAGTTACTACTGGGCACGCTGTGACGTGTCCTCCCCCCTACAGGTCCAGGCACCGGTTCTCTGGCGGCGGGCCCGGGAGTGGAGACCCCGGAGGGCAGCTCGTCTCAGCAGGGTCCGTAGTTTATGGTCAGTGTGGGTCGCGTGGTGTAGTCTTGGGTTGTGTGTGTGTGTGATGAACGCAGTGTTGTACCCATGTTCCCTTTGTACCCCGTAGGGTTGAGTTGTACTTTTGTGGGAGCTTTTGTTGTTGGGGTTGTACAGTGGACTTGTGCGGTATTGGCCATGTAGTAGCGGTGCTCTGTGACTATTGGATGTTCTGTTTGTCGTATTTTACCTTACTGCCTGTGTTGTAGTGTCTTGTACTATCTTTCTGTGTTGGAGCTGTACTATTCTGTTAATCGTTCAGTCTGTACTTTACTGCCTGTGTTTCCTCAGCGTTTGCAGTGGCCTGCGTGACTTTGGTGTGTACTTTAGCGCTTGGTACTCTAATATCGC
Source organism: Scilla litardierei (assembly GCA_030789695.1). NCBI lineage: Eukaryota > Viridiplantae > Streptophyta > Magnoliopsida > Asparagales > Asparagaceae > Scilla > Scilla litardierei. Next base: position 74,181,659 of record CM061130.1, read on the forward strand.
GGCTTGTCACGCCGACCCTCCCTATTTTGGGCAGCGGGGCGTGACAGGTTTTGTGGTGGCCCATGCAGGTCAGCGCCCACTGCGATACGCGTAAAGGGAACACATGTAAGGCTCCAAAATTTCAGTACACGACACTAATGCATTTGTTCTATTTCTCACCTGCAGATGGAAGGTGGGAACGGGAGTTCCGGCGGGACCGGAACATCTGATGGTAGGATTGGCCCAGCCGGTGATGTGCAGTCTTCGGGTGACAGGACCTCAGAGTCAGCCCTGATGGCTAAGGTCCTGATGGGCATTTTAGAGCACATGGGTCAGATGGAGGAGAGGGCAGTGGCGCCGAAGCCGCCGAGCTACAAGGAGTTCAGGACACTGCGTCCGCGATACTTCTCAGGCAGGGAGAGTAGCCTCGAGGTAGATGAGTGGCTGCGGCACACTGAGGATGATCTGACGATGTGTCGGTATCCCCGAGACGGTTGGGTAGAGTTGGTGAGGCGCCAGTTGACCCATCAAGCTAGAGACTGGTGGGAGGCTCAGGAGAGGCGACTGAAGGGGAACATTGCTTGGGAGACCTTTCGGGAGTTATTTGAGGCCAAGTTCCTTCCAGAGGCAGCGAAGGACGAGTTGAGGCAGAGATTTGAGCATTTGACTCAGGATGGGAGGACGGTGGATGAGTATGATGCAGAGTTCTCGTTGCTGAGCAAGTACACACCAGAGCTTGTAGCGACAGATGCCATCAGAGCCAGGCGATTCCGTAAGGGACTAGACGTATAGTTTCGGGCGGCCATGTCTACTCAGGAGTTATTGACTCAGGAGGCCGTACTGCGGGCTTCCAGACAGCATGAGACCCACCTACGGAGTGTGGGGAGGCCACCAGCCAGTGGTGGGAGACCAGCTGCTCAGCAGAGGACTGCACCTGGCCCAGTTCAGCGGGTGACATTCAAGCGACCGGGGGCTCCACCTCCGGCACAGAAGGGACCTTCATGCTACAGATGCGGAAAGCCAGGGCATGTGCAGAAAGACTGCCGAGTTACGAATGCCAGGTGTTATACATGTGGAGAGCCGGGACACATCAGCAGATTTTGCCCACAGTCGGGTCATGCCCCGGTGCCGCCGGTGTCAGCAGCTGTCCGGCCTACACAGCAGAGACCTCTTCCACCACCGCCACAGCGGCTTGCCCTTCCGGCACCGTCAGGATCGAGACCGACTGCACCGAGAGGACCCCCTCCACCTCCCCAGCAGCGACGAGGGAACCAGGGGGCAGTTCCTCCACCGAGGCGGCAGCAGTGCACCATGACCCCAGTAGAGACTTCAGAGGGTGCTAGTCGAGTGATCACCGGTATGAATCTTGCCCCTATGCAGTCTATTAGATTGAGCCTCAGTTATTCTATTTAGCTAGTTGGCTGAGTTTTATTGTTGTGATACTTAGGTATTGTTAGAGTAGCCTCCTACCCTGCTATGTCCTTATTTGACACTGGAGCGTCACATTGTTTTCTGTCGAAGAAGTTTGTGACGGAACACTCCATAGTAGTTGACACCTTTGCTGCTAGTTGGAATGTTCACACCGGAAATGGGGTTATTTGTAGTGTCTCTGGGATACGGAACTGTCCTGTTGAGATCGGGGGACGAGAGTTGTATGCAGACTTTTTGGTGATTGAGTTACTCGACTATGAGGCAGTGTTTGGAATGGATTGGTTGGGGATGTTCTATGCTAACATAGACTGTAGACTAAGGAGGGTAGTTTTTCGGATCCCTGACCATCCAGAGTTTGAGTTTTGGGATGGTAGTAGCGAGCTTGAGCCCTTGAAGTTTCGAGCTACGGTCGTGGAGTATTTGGACATGGAAGCAGAGCCCGTGTTACCAAGGGTTGTTGAAGAATTTCCTGACATCTTTCCAGATGACATCTTTGGATTACCCCCAGATAGGTCCCTGGAGTTTACTATTGATCTGATTCCAGGCGCTCAACCGATAGCGAAGGCTTCATACCGTATGGCCCCATCGGAGTTAGCTGAGCTCCGCAATCAGTTGACCGATTTATCTGATAGGGGATTGATTCGCCAAAGTGTGTCACCGTGGGGAGCGCCAGTGTTGCTTGTGAACAAGAAGGATGGATCTCGGAGGATGTGCATTGATTATCGGGAATTGAATAAGGTGACGGTGAGGGATAAGTACCCTCTTCCCCGGATCGATGATATTTTTGATCAGCTTGGTGGATCCCGGGTGTATTCGAAGCTAGATTTGCGAAGTGGGTATCACCAAGTGAAGGTGAGAGAATCTGATGTCCCAAAGACCGCATTCCGTACTCGATACGGTCAATATGAGTTTCTGGTGATGCCTTTTGGAGTGACGAATGCCCCAGCTACTTTCATGAGGCTGATGAATCAGATCTTCTTTGAGTATTTAGATAAGTTTATGGTGGTATTTATCGATGACATCCTGGTTTACTCGAAGAATGAGGATGAACATGCTGAGCATCTGCGGATGGTTTTGAATACCCTCAGGCAGCACCGATTGTACGCTAAGTTCAGCAAGTGCCAATTTTAGTTTACCAAGGTTGCGTTTCTTGGACACATAGTCTCTGGAGACGGAATGTCTGTTGATCCTGAGAAGGTTGCCGCAGTAGAAGGTTGGCCTATACCTCGGACAGTCACAGAGATTCGAAGCTTTTTGGGGTTGGCTGGATACTATCGGAAGTTCATTAAGGATTTCTCGAAGATTGCCTCGCCCTTGACTCATTTGACGAAGAAGGATGTTGCGTATGTCTGGTCAGAAGAATGCCAGCAAGCGTTCGAAGAGCTGAAGCATCGGTTGACCACTGCTCCTATTTAACTATCCCTGACCGTTCGGGTGGATTTGAAGTTTTCTGTGACGCGTCTGGCAGAGGACTAGGCTGTGTCCTTCATCAACACGGGCGAGTGGTGGCATATGCTTCCAGATTGTTGAAGGAGCATGAACTGAACTATCCTACTCATGACCTGGAATTGGCAGCAGTGATTCTGGCTTTGAAATTATGGAGACATTTCTTGCTAGGTGAACACGTGAAGATATACACTGACCATAAGAGTCTAAAGTATGTGTTCACTCAGAAGGAGCTTAATATGAGACAACGACGATGGTTGGAATTAATGGCTGAGTATGACGTTGATCTGTTATACCATCCTGGGAAGGTGAATGTGGTGCCAGATGCTCTTAGTAGATTACCCGCCGTAATGAAGCTAACCTCTCAACCACAACTTCGGTGGGCAATCCGACAGATGAGAATAGAAGTTGTACTCCCAGGAGAGAAAACTGTTATGATGGGGCTGCAGATCCAGTCTGATTTGGTGAACAGGATTAAGGCAGCTCAATCAGGGGATGCCAAGTTGAAGAGGATCCGAGAGCAAGTGGAAGCTGAACTTCGTACCGATTTTCGTATTCACGAAGATGGGTCGTTGAGATTTGGGAACCGGGTTTGTGTACCAAGTGGCGAGATTCGGGAAGAACTATTGAAGGAGGCACATAGTTCCGCATATCCTATCCATCCTGGAGGGACCAAAATGTACCGAGATTTGAAGCAGTATTATTGGTGGTCAGGAATGAAGAAGAGTGTAGCCAAGAGTGTGGCGTCCTGCTTGGTTTGCCAGCAGGTGAAGGCTGAGAACCAGAGAACTGCAGGATTGTTGCAGCCTCTCCCTATTCCAGAATGGAAGTGGGAGCATGTGACCATGGACTTTGTGACTGGTTTACCTCGGACGCCTAGGGGAAATGATACGATTTGGGTCATCATAGATCGATTGACCAAGTCGGCACATTTTATTCCGTTTCGAGTTGGACAGTCAACAGAGAATCTGGCTAAGAGGTACATGGAAGAGATCGTGAAACTGCATGGAGTCCCAGTGAGTATAGTATATGATAGGGATAGCAGATTCACCTCACATTTCTGGAAAAGTTTACAGGCTAGTCTGGGGACGCGTTTGAATTTCAGTACTTCATATCATCCTCAGACTGATGGACAGTCAGAAAGAACCATTCAGATTCTTGAAGATATGCTGCGAGCGTGTATGCTTGATTTCAAGGGTTCGTGGGAGGGCCATCTGCATCTAGTAGAGTTCGCATACAATAACAGTTATCAAGCAACTATTGGCATGGCTCCCTTCGCAGCTCTGTATGGAAGGCAGTGTAGGTCTCCTTTAAGTTGGGATGACGTTGGAGACAGGGAGTTTTTAGGACCAGACTTGGTGGCGACAACAACAGATGTGGTGCGGACAGTCAGAGAGAATCTACGCACCGCGCAGGACCGTTATAAGCACTGGGCTGATACAAAGCGGAGACCCTTGGAATTTCAGCAAGGGGATTACGTGTTCCTAAGGATTTCACTGGTTCGTGGGACCATCCGATTTGGCAAACGTGAGAAGCTGAGTCCTAGGTACATTGGTCCGTTCGAGATTTCCGCTAAGGTCGGTGAAGTTGCGTATCGGCTAACATTACCACCGGCACTCGAAGGTGTGCATAATGTCTTTCATGTGTCTCAACTCAGAAGATATGTGGGAGATCCCAAACATGTTGTAGATTTTTCAAAGATAGAAGTACGGTCGGATCTCACATATGAGCAGCAACCAGTGGCTATCTTGGACCGGAGGCAGAAGACGTTGAAGAAGAAGACCATTGACTTGGTGCGGGTCTTGTCGCAGCAAGAGTCTCCGGGAGAGTCAACTTGGGAGCGAGTAGATGAGATGCAAGAGAAATACACGTACCTGTTTGAGCAATGATTGTTGTATCTTATATTTTCTGCTGTTGTTGGGTATTGTATATAAATGACTGCTCTCCTGATTTTGCTAAATTTCCGAGGACGGAAATTTTTCTAAGGAGGGTAGGGTGTAACAACCCTAGTGTGCAAATACTAAGTAATCATTAAATTCATCCAAGTTTCTCGTACATGTGCACACCAATCCCGGAGAGTGGAGAGATTTGCAAATTGCCCCTCGATTTTTCATTTATACCCAAATGAGGGTATCAATGTAAGATTGGGCTTAGGCAAATTCTTTAAGTGAAGGGTTATTGTGAAAAAGGGAAATGAGATATTTGCAATGGCAAACTTGTAATAAAATCAAGCATTTGGATGGCTAATTTTGAAAAAAAAAGAAAGAAAAAAAGAAATGAAAAGAAAAATAGAGTGTGGCAATAAGTTTGCCATACCAAGTACACCTAACCCCCCCCATCTCTCCGCTCACCCTACACCATAACCCCCCCACCCTACTCCCTTCTCCTAAATCCCTTTTCTCTCCCCCTCTCTCCATTATTTTTCAGCCCATGACTGAAATTAGCTAGGAAAAAAGGTAAGAAAAAGAAGAAGAAGAAGAAGAATAGGAAGAGGAGAAGGAGAAGGAGAAGGAGAGGGCTACTACTCAAACCATCAACCATTATTGAAGCTCCTAAGAGGGAGTAACTCTTCACTCTCCTACTCTAATTATAGATGATGAAAAGCATCTTATATGTATGAGTTTTCTCTGAAATTTTGGGAAGAATATTGTAGAACTTGGATTCTTGATGCATGCCTGAAATTTGCTGAAACTTTATCTGAGTTCTGGGATTAATTTGCTATTAGGAATTATCTGAAAATTTTATATGATATGTATCTCGTAGTTATGAGCAACTTTCATGTTCATCACTTTTTCTGATTCGAACTGGAAGTTGGGGTAAAAATTCGAATTGTGCAACATACCAGGAATTCTGTCAAGCTGTACACATTTCAGTAAAACGAGCACCACTACCTGCACACATCTTGGATTTTGTTGATTTTAGTCTTGTTAGAAATCTAACAAGTTTTTATCAAAGTCCAACTCGACTTTTATGTTGAAATTCTGGTTAGAATATGCCCAAAATTGGCGTTGAACACAGACATAGAAATCTGTCTACAGAACAGTTTTGACACCCTTTACCAAATAATTCACTATAAATCCAATACTTCATATTTTTGTCTGAAATTTTATGGGTGAACTCAAAACTATAATATCTCCAACTTTCATTCTTTGAGATTTGTCAAATTCTCAAAAGACATGGGTTAAAAATGCTGTTTTTCTATCTGTTCATGCAATTTCAGTATGTTGAAGGGTGTTGGGTGAAATTGGACTTGTGTGATATTGCTAATTTTTCACTCCAAATGCATGAATGATGTTGATGCATGTATGTAAGATTAGTTATGCTATTTGTTACAAAAATTTGTGACATGATTCTCTTCATTTATGTGGCGCTCATTATATGTTTGTTAAAATGCCTGAATGAACTTAAGATTGAAGAAACTTGGAAAATGGCATTGTTAATTGTGTGACATGTATTACCCACGAGGAATTGTACACGAGGAATTGTGTGACATCGTTTCTATTGTATCGCATCCATGTATGACTCTCTCATCCACTGTAAATAAAGGTCTTGGGTCTTCCCATAGGATACGCATTCATAGCACGTTCTCACCACGCTCCCCGTGAGTTCCATGGATTCGTTCGTGAAGAAGGCTTGGAGGAGACTGTAGATCAATCACGTGCGAGATTCATCATCCTTTACGCGTAGGCTTCATCAACCTGTCGCTAGATCTGGAGGACAGATCAAGATGTATTACTTCAAATCATATTTTAAATCATGATCATAATACATACAACGTCGATCTCGCAAGATCGGACTAGAAAAATCGATTTTTATTCTTTTCTAAATTATAAACAACGGATTTTTACCGTTAATCCTAGGGAAAACATCGTAAAAATCATATTTTTAGGGTTCCTCCAAACAATAAAAAGAAGAGGGAAAATTTATTAATCCCTACCTCACGGCCCTGCCGGCGCGCCCATGCCCCTCCCCCCACCACACACACACACACACAAATAAATTCCCACCCCCACCCCACCCGCGCCACTGCTACTATCCCCCCTCTCCTCCACCCACAGAGGAGGCAACGCCGCTTGGCAGCGTCGTATACCCTTTTGAAACAAAAAAAATGTGCCCCCTAACCACGGAACTCACCCATCTCCTCCACGACGGTGAACCGTTCGTGGGGGGAGGGTGGATGCCGTGGGGGGACCATCTCCCGCCGCCCCAAACACTAACTGTGGGGGAGCGACGGCAAACCCACCACCCCTCCCCCCCTCCGATTATTTGCTTAGGCCCAAGCCCCAATCAAAAAATCAATCGAAAAGCCCGTGGACTATAGCTCGCAACCATGCAGCAGGCTCAGCCCACACAAATTTAAAAAAAGAATTATTGGTTGCGGGCCTAAAGCCTGCAACCCACACTGTGGGCCTCAGGGCCGCATGCCTTTTGGTTAAAAAAACAAAAATGAAAAAAAAGGAGGCAATGGCTGCAGGCCTCAGGCCCGCAAGATCTTCATTTTTATGCGTGGGTGTCCGCAGCCCATACTGCGGGCCTCAGGCTCGCAGATTAATAATTTACAAAAAAGGCAACAGTGAGAGGGAAATGGGGATGGTAGTGGGCCTTGAAAAATTAATAAAAATATAATAACATAGGGGGATAATATGGTGACTTTCATGGGGAAAATAGAGAATTTTTGAGGATCTTTTCGGAGCATAAAAAGGAAACTTTCTTCCTTTTACAGAATAAATAATATGTAATAGGGCATCATTCAAATTTATTTGAATTAGCCCCTTTTGTACAATCTTTTAATTGCATATTCTAATATATGATACCTATTTTTAGATCATATTTATATGCATTGCATCACATTTTTCTGCCACATTTTCTGAGATAAACTTATGCTATGTTGTGCGGCATTAACTTAATAATTATGAAAATCATGCGACCGATCTACCGTTAGTCACCTAACTTAACGGTGTATGACATCGCCCGTGGTCTGAATAATTATTAAGTATTAAAATTGATGTGTTTATCATATTCTGAATCTGTGATGTCGGTGATGAGTTACGAACATGTTTAATGAGCACAAATTTTGCATGGATGGGTAATTGTGGTTTTGGATCGGCTATTTAGTCCCAGATTTTACTTTTCATGCACTTTTCTTTTTCATTTGGAAGAAATTATAGATAGAAAATATATGTAATGCTCAAGATTGATGACTATTTTCCACAGAGGCGGAGACCACTCGTGAAGCTGAAGTTTTTCAAATGGGACCCAAGTGGTTCCAAAGTTGTAATTTTGCTTTCATTTGTCTAAAATAGACTGTAATATGGACTTTGGGACATTATTATTTTATGTGGGACTGACCGATCCATGCAATTAGCTTAATCATTGCCTCTGCATGGAAATGTTCTTTTCAGTATTATTCATTCATGCAAAAATTGTGCGTTTCTAGATAAAATGGCAAAAATCACTAGCGTTGATTTCGAAGTGCTGGATGCATCAGAAAGAAATTATTTGATCTGGCAACTTGGTGTTAAATTTCACATGCGAGTTAAATCACTCTTTTCTGCAGTTACAAAAGATGGAAATGCGGCAGACATTGAAAAGACGCAAGCTATTATTTATATCTGGCGCCACGTGGATAAGACCTTAAAAGCTGAATACCTTACGGTTGAGGTCCACTGGAGCTGTGGACTGCCCTTGAGGACAGATAAAAACATCATAAAGACGTTATACTCCCAAGTGCATGTTATGAGCGAGAGAACCTGAGACTTCAGGACTTTAAGTCCATAGCTGAGTATAACTCATCTCTTTTCAGTATCACCTCACACCTGAAGTTGTGGGGTGAAAAATTCTCAGAAGATTGTATGCTAGAAAATACGTACACGTCTTGCCAAGAAAAAGATGTGATACTGATGCAGGAATACCGTGAACGAAAGTTCACCAAATACTCTGAGCTGTTGTCATGTTTACTCATGGCTGAACAAAATAAAGAGTTTCTACTTGCCACTCATAACATGCGCCCCCGACACTGCCCTTTACCAGAAGCTCACAACGCATCTTCTTCTAAAAAGAAGAAAGATAATAAAAGAAAAGGAAAATCGCAGAATGGGTGACCAAATAAAAAGGTCAGAGGACAAGTCCACCAGCAAGGAAATGAAGGGAGGCAGAAGTTCACTTGGCGCAGAAATGACAACAACAAAAATGATGCACCCCCACCTAGAAGGGAATGGAAAGACAAGTGCCATAGTTGTGGCATGAAAGGACACTGGTCTAGAGTGTACATAACTCCGTGGCACCTATAAGAGTTGTACAAAGAAAGCTTGAAGAAGAAAGCTGAAACAAATCTGGTGACCACTACTGCTCTAGTCTAGTTTACTGCTGATGACGTCGAAAAATACGACTTGTTTGATTAACCATTTTTATTTTTATTGAAAAAACAATGTTATGAGAGCTATTTGGATGTTTACATGAAGTATGAATAAATTTGAAAATGTTTTTCTGAAATCAAATGTGCTTATATGATTCATCTTTTAATAGATGAATTGCTATCATGACTGCTTAGTAGACAGTAACACATATGATCCTTCCATACAAATGCTATCTTCATAGCATTATATCATATGAAAGCCCAATAAATATAATATCAGGGCCATTAAACATAATTGAAGGTTCTGGAAACGCAACTCTGTTGCTACCAAATGACATAGAAATAAAACTAAAGGATGCATTATTCTCTCCAAATTCAAAAAAAACTTATTAAGTTTCAAGGACATCCGTTTAAACAGATTCCACTTGGAAACTACAAATATAAACGAAAAATAATATCTGTATGTAACATCTCAAGAAAAAGGAGTTATCCATATTTTAACACTTTGAGAGCCTTTCATCAGGCCTCTATTATACAAAGATTCGGAGAGAGGATGCAAATCTGACGGAGCACCTGAAGTGCCCGATATCAGCCAAGTTTCTACTTGGCAGGATAGATTTGGCCACCCTAAATCGATTATGATGCACCGCATCTTATCCCGATCCTATGGGCATGACATAAAGAACCAGAAGATTCTTCAGAATGGAGAATTCACTAGCATCCATTGTTATAAGGGAAAACTAATCACATGGTCATCTCTAATAAAAGTTGACAAAGAATCTCAATGCTTCATCGAAAGAATATAAGGAGATATATGTGGATAAATCCACCCCCTAGTGGGCCATTACGGTACTTTATGGTACCGATAAATGCATCACCAAAATATTCGTTTGTGTGTCTACTATCGACCTGCAAACTAGTTTTTCCAAAGCTATTGGCACAAATAATAAAGTTGCGGTCGAATCTTCCAAACAATCAAATAAAGAAAATACGTCTGGATAATGCTGAGGAATTTACCTCCCAGACATTTCAAGAATACTGCCTAGCAACTGGGATAGAATTTGAACATCCAGTGTCACACGTTCATACCCAAAATGGGTTGGCTGAGTCATTGATAAAAAGACTCTAATGGATTGGACGTCCATTATTAATGAAATCCCAATTGCAGTTGACTGCATGGGGACATGCAATACTACATGCTGCACCGTTAATAAAAATAATACCCTCTGGAGGCCAGAGTCTTTTCCAATGCAACTTGCATATAGAATACCACTGTAATGGCCTGTATTTTTCAAACACTTCAAATACATATTTAACATATTTTTCAACAATTTAAAAAAAATCTCCTTATAGTGGTTAGGCAGGAGTTATATATCAAAACTGATTTCAAAAATTCTTTTAAAAATATTTTGAAACACTAGACTTATTTGTATTTCAGCTCTTTCAAATTTTCTCAAATACACAAAAACATTTCGATAAAAAATTCATTTTCTATAATTATCGTTTTGGGTCGACGAATTTATTTTCTATTCAAACATTTTCAAAACGTTTGTAAACTTCTACAGTAGCATCCTATGATCATTTAGGGCTCCTCACATTAATTTCGTAATTTTCGGATATCATTTCAGCCTAGAACCCGAAAACACTCCTTCAAAACGTTTTGGCCTAAAACTACTATTTCTGTAGCTCAAATCCCTAAATGGATCTCGTAGTCGCGATCCTCGCGACGATACGATCCTGTGGGTATGTTTTCGTAATTTTTCGGACACGTTTAATATCAAGAGCAAAACCGTAATTTCAAACCTTTTGTATTTAGCTTATCACTTTCACTAATGACTTTTTACTTCTACTAATCACTTTTACCTAATTACGTTTACTCCTCTTAAATTTAGATCTACCTCTAATTAACCCCTTAACCCCACTCCCCATTAATCCACCGTATGGGGTTGGTAGATCCAACCAACCTACTCAATTTTTACAACTAATATTGGTATTATTATTATTAGTTTCTATCTTTTCCCCTAAGTCTATATATAAACCCCCTCCCCCCTCCCAAACCCAGGCTAATTTTCACACTCACAGTTACTATTCCTCCCCTCCCCTCTCATTTACACACTCACGCTCTCCCTCTCTCTTTCCCGCGCCCTCTCTATCACCTGCTCTCTCTATCTCTCACACTCTCTTACTTATCTCTCCCTCTCTCTCTCTCTCGCGGAGGGCTGAACACCGCCATGCAGCCGCCCGACGCCGCTCCACCCTGTGCACTGCTGCACGATGCCATCCCCAAGCGCTCCGCCCCTCTTCGACGCGGCTCCGCCCCACGAGCGCCCTAAGACGCAGCCCGCCGTCGCTGCTCCGGCGAACGTCGCTCTCCCGCAGCGCCCCATCTCCCCGAGCACCTCCACGTGCCCGTCGCTCTCCCGCTCACCGTCGCCGGCGGACGCCGCCGCCGCTTCGCCCCTTGCGCCGCCCCCGCGCCCCCGCCTCCGCCGCCTCGCCCTCGGTCGCCGCCCGAGTCGTCGAGCGCAGCCCCCCTCCAACCATCGAGCGAAGAAACGGCGGATGCGTGAGTTAGCTCAAGGGCAAACTTGTAAATACTAAGAAAATTTCGTAATTTCGTAATTTTAAATAATTATTAAATAGGGTTTAATGGTTTTTAATCCATAACTTGAAATTCAGGGCCCAGAAAAATGTATAGATAGCTCTAGAAAATCGGAAACAATATTTCGAATCCAATGGCGTTGGTCTCATCTAGATCAGACGTCTACTTTTTCCAGAATCATTTTTCAAACTTAAATAATTTGGGTTTTTAAACTAGTTTTGAGTTTCTAAAAATTATAAAAATTATTATAAGCTTCAGAAAAATATTCCCTCTTGCAGTAAAACTATTTTTACCATATATAGCCTATATAAAAGTTTAGAACACTTTTCATCGCCGTTTTAATCAGTTTTAAAATCAAGACGATCAAGTTAAATAAATAGGATATAGTGTATCATTTAACTAATTGTTTCTTGTGTTTACAGGTATCAAAATCTCGTGCACCAGCACTAGATCCAGTTTCGGCTCACTACCATCACCTCGAGATCAGTAAGTCACACTGGATTCTAGATTTAGAAAAGTAGATATTGTCCTCGTACGACCCTCTTAAAAACAACAACTTTTGTGTTCCATGCTTGTTGGACTTGTCTTTATCCTCAAATTTGCTAGCATCTACCTTACTCTGCTTAAAGAAAGTCGACCAGTGAACCTAGCTTAATTACCATCATGAACAGGAAACTAATGACATCATGTGGCATACCTCGTCGAATGTCTTATGGAATATCTCGTGGAATGTTTGTGGAATATCTCGTGGAATATCTCGTAAGAAAGTATGTAATCGATAAACATGACACTGGGGTTTGGGGTAACTTATTGTAAAGAAAGTGTGGGAGCTATGACTGGAGTCACTCTCTCTCGTCTCGTCTCATCTCATTTTCAAAGTATGTTGTGGTTGACGCCCAGGATTTGCTCCTTGTGGCAATGGAGATGACCCATGGTTGCATATCATACTTTCCTACATGAGTCACATCACATAGTTTAGGGCATCTTATTAAGTACTTTGCATGCTTTAATTGCGTACAGTTCATGCCTTCTAGTCTTACCATTGCTATCACCATGATTGCTCCTATACGTTACTTTCTGTACTCTCCCACTTGAGTCACGTAGTTCTAGTGGAGCTGGCACGGTTACTTCTTTACAGACATGCACTGTACTTTCTACACTTGTACAGACACTGTACCGTACTTTACTTTACTTTCACTTTGGTCTGCTTGTACCTAGTTACCTTTTTCATACGTGTACAGTACTCCTTTTCTTCATTTAGAACTATTGTGACTTACCTTCGGTTCCATTTATGGCACCGGTAGACGACGACCTGATCGAGGAGGTTGCACCAGAGTTTGAGGAGCCTGCGTTCAACCCAGAGGCCGCGGAGTTTAGCTGTTGTGGTTGCGTGTGTGTTGTACCATGTATTTCCTTTCCGTATTTCCTTTATGTATTCTGTGTAATGCCCTACCAGCTACTGCACAAGTACTAGAGGGGGGGTGAATAGTACTTTAAAATAATAAGGAGTATAATTCCAAATTAAATTGCAAACAACTACCAAATCAATTTGCGGAAGCTTAAATTGAATGACAACAATAAAATTGACAATGCAAACAAACGATGTTAATGGGTTCGGATCCACCCAAGTCTCCCCGACTTGTTCCCGGTGATCCTACGTCCCAACCACCCGGATCCCTTCCGGATACTTGAGTTAGAAACCCTAACTCAAGATTTCCACTATGAATATCTTGTGAAAAACCTTCACAAGATCAAATCATACATGCAATAGCAAACGTGAATCCCACAACCCGGGATCACAACCTTCTCTCACAACCGAGAGAATCACAAAGCAATATTAAAGAGTTTAATATGAAATAAACAATCTTACCACAAAATCCTATACCTTGAGTTTTTCTTACCCAAATGGTGAAATGAAGGATTTGAGGAAGAAGAAGTCACCAAGACCTAGCACCAAGGAAATGACCAGCAATCGGTGCCTAGGAAAGAGTTGGAGACTTGGATCAAGCAATAGCTTGAAGAGCTCACCAAGAACAAGCTTCTCTCTAGATCTAGAAATGAGAGAGAATGGGTTTCTTGTGAGGAAGAGAGCTTTAGATTTGAGGGAGAATAGCTATCTCTTTAGAACTCAATGAATCTCTTAATGGCAGCTCTAACCTAGATGAAAATGACCTAGGTTCGTATTTATAGGGTCCCATAAAAACAAGTTAGGTCATTCTCCAACGGATAGAAATCTGTGAGAATTAGTCGGTCAAAGAACAATCACTGACCGACTAGTTCATCAACTAGTCGGTCAGTCAAACAACGTGGACCGACTAAGAGTAGATCTGAGAAGAGATAGAATTTCAGACCTAGAAATCTAGTCGGTCCAAGAAGACTGTCTGACCGACTAGTTTCACAACTAGTCGGTCAGTCAATGAACGTAGACCGACTAAGAGGCAAAATAACTTAGTCTGAATGCAAAGTGACTTAGTCGGTCCAAGAACAAAAGTTGACCGACTAGATTGTCAACTAGTCGGTCATCAAACGTTCTTAGACCGACTAACGGTAAACAGTAGCTCAGGAGAAATTTAGAGTGAACAGTAAGTCACAACTAGTCGGTCAAAGAAGCATCACTGACCGACTAGTTCACAAACTAGTCGGTCGGAGAGTCAACGTAGACCGACTAACTGTAAACAGTAAAGTCCAAGAAATTAAGGAATCAAACTAGTCGGTCCAAGAACAGTTGCCGACCGACTAGATCACCATCTAGTCGGTCAGTACTTGTTCTTGTACCAACTAACATGCACAACAAAGTCCGAATCGAAGCGCGACGCTTCGAGGAAGTTAGAATGAACTTGTGCAAGGATCCTAGAGCTACGAAATGAGCGAAATGAAGATAGAAACGTAAGATATACTCAAGGCTTAACATTCTATATATCGAAGCCAAAAGACTATAAATAAAACCTTAATAAACGGTCTTTGAGAGCTTCGATTGAATCTTCATATCTTCCAAAGCGTCGCAATAGCTTCAACGAAGCTTTAGGCATGAATATGAGCTTTGGGAAGTGTTGAGATGTCGCTTTGAATATTCTCGTGAATTTGGCGACGATCTCCAAAACTGCGCTCACAAATTGTTAGTTCATGGATTATTTATGTTTGCTCATCATCAAAACCAAATCCGGGGAGTCCAATATTCAACATTCTCCCCCTTTTTGGTGATGACAAACCAACATAAATAATAATCAAAAATAATAATTCAAATGTAAAATACTTACTCCCCCTGCATTGATGACACGTTAATTCCAAAATGAATATATATGAATTGCATCAATCAGACGAGTAAGATATATAATGAGAATTGATTTTTGAAATATCGGATTTTGAAAATCCTTATATGTATCTTAACTCCCCCTGAATCTAACATTTCAAACTAGATTCGTGGAAAATGAGTTAAATTTTCATTTGCGCTATTTATTATCATTATCTCTCCCCCTTTGGCATTATCCCAAAAATGGGGGGCATACAACGACAACAACTAGGAAATGGAAAATCCAACATCGGGAGTCGTAGACAATGACGATGGAGCTAATTGACACCAAAGGAAAAGCGATTAAATCAAATCAAAGTGTGCCAATTGTCCATTATCACAAAGTGAAAATCAAAATCATCAAAAATACCAAATAATTATTCATTAATTGAATAAAGAAACATACTCTTCAATATTCAATATTCTTGGTTAATTTTGTGCATGGAAAACAATTCTATATAATTATAGAAATATAATCTATTTAACCAAGTTTTTAATCGTCGAGCGACGAATTCACAATTCAAATGCATTCAACGAATATAAAAAGAATGCACGACGAATAAATGACAAAGTGAATGACGATGAACATATATATATGTAGAGACAACATGAGTACATCCAAAAAGATATCACATCGAGAATATGAGGTACATCATATCAAGTGCTACATATCATCAAAAAGAGAAACATCATACATCATCGACATCATCAAAGTATATCAACATACATCAAAACATCATCATAACATAATATCCAACACCGACATCCAGAAATCGCAAAAATACATCAAAACATCTCTCAAACCCCATCCTAACCCAAAATACTCTCACTAAAATAAATATCATCCAAAGCGTAGTGGAGAGTCCTCGAAACACGCGATCACGAGGAGGAGGCTGGATCTGCAGGGTCCGTGGGTCCAGTCGACGGAGTGGACTCAGGCTCTGCAGGGAGTAGAGGTGTCTGAACAGATGGAATCGTCGGGGCAGGAGTCGAGATCTCAGCAACATGCTCAACAGCAGCAAGGGTCTCGACAGCAGAAGTGTCAACTGGAATATCAGCAGGCTCAGCAACAGGGTCAGCAGCAGGCTCAGACGACTGAAGAGCTGAAGCAGATGGCTCTGGAACACCGGAAGTGGTGCCATCTCCAGGAGCAGAAGTAGAAGTACCAGCAGCAGCAGCAGTGGCCTCATCGCCACGGGCAAAAGAAGTGACAAGCTCGTCAATCTCCTCATCGTCCATCTCCTCGGCCTCAGAAACTGAAGGAGGAAGATCGATCCCCATCAGACGAGCCATACGACAGACGACCTCCTCGGTACGAGCCAAACGTGACTCGTGCCGACGAAGAAGGCGTACGACATCGTCCAATGTAGCAGGACGAGAGGGGGCTGCGGCAGCAGACGGAGAAGCCTGAGAAGCAGATGCGGTAGACCTCTGCACGTGACGAAGTGCCGCTAGAGATTTCTTCACGGCCGTCGCGTTCAGAGGCGTACCCAAGGGACGCTCATCGTCAGGAGGGAGAGGGACTCGGAAATGACGAAATACGAGAGTCAACAGGCAAGGGTATGGAATGTGCGCAGACTTATTGGTCTTGCGTATACACTCGAAAGAATCCATCTTATCGAGTATCACGCGAGCCCAATTAATCTCGCACCCCAAGAAAAGAGCGTATATGAGCTTCAAAAACGGCTGAGAGGGAAGTGAAGAGGATCCATACTTAGGAAGAAGACAAGACTTCAAAATCAGGTTAAGAACCCACGCATTCGGCTTAAAGGATTTCGAAGGAACACCAATGAATGCGGAGGGGATAACCTGGAAAATCTCAGAAAGGATAGACTGATCCAAGGAAGAAATGTCATCTACGGAAATGTCCGAAGGAAGGAGACCGGACGATGAACAACCAAGAATCTCCCCCAAGATTTCTGCCGTGAGAACTATAGGAGTTCCCAAGACAGTCGTCTCAATGGAGTGGCTGGCATCGTACTGTCCCCGAACGCGATTGGCATAGAACAATTTCACGAGGCGAGGATACGGTTTGGGATTGGCCTTGGGGTCGTACCGGAGATAATCTAGAAGACCACTATAAGAGAGAAGATCAGCAAGGCCGAGAAAATCAGAGAACTGAACGTAATGCTCTAACAACAGTGGACAGTGTTCTATACGGTTGTACGCGGCGAGACACTGAGGGTCATCGCGGCACAACGATATGTCTACACCGCCAACTGGCATAGGAGCTTTACCCTTGGCCTTACGGGTCTTCGGAGGAGGGGTAGGATCCCTAGTAGGCTCATCCTCAGGGATAAAATCAGTATCGGAATCGGGAGGAGTAGCCGGAGATTGGAGAATAGGCTTTTTGGTCTTGAATTTACGGGGTTTGGCTGTGGCAGTCCTAGGCTTCTTAAGAGGAGGCGACGAAGGAGAGGCTTGGGTAGACTTGGCACGACGCTTAGGCTTCGGGGGATTCCTAGGGTCCGAAGGTTGTTCTACGGTCATAGGAGAGGCCCCGGAAGAGGCGATAGGAATTCGAGTCTTAGCCATAGTACTACGAGCACAATCAATCGAAGAAAATCACAAGCAACCTAGAGATCACAAGCTAACAACCCTAGAAATCAAGAAATTCGAAAATAAACCAAACCCTAGAATACCTAGGAGGAGAAATCGAACCCTAGGGCAAGAAATCGACCTAGGAGAGGGAGGAAGATACCTAGGGGGTGGAGTCGACGGCGGCGGACGGCGGCGATGGCCGGAGAAATGGCCGGAGACGACGAGAATGCGAAGGGGCTCGATGGGGGGTTTGGGGTTTTCGAGTGTGAGCTGGAGAGAAGACCGACTAATTAAGAAATTAGTCGAACGAAAAATGAGTATAAGTCGGTCTGGAATCAAAAAGACGTAACTGCCCTAACACACTTAGTCGGTCTCAGTTCAAGCACTGACCGACTAGATTACGATCTAGTCGGTCGGTCAATGAGCTTGAACCGACTAAGTCGAAACAGAGGCACAGAGGGATTTTTAGGGCTAGATTTAGTCGGTCGCAGTATACTTACTGACCGACTAGTTTTCAATATAGTCGGTCGGAAAGTGTACTATGACCGACTAACGAAAGAAAATGATAGGAGATGGATATTTGCTTGATCTAGTCGGTCTGAGTTCATTTGCTGACCGACTAGATGAGCATCTAGTCGGTTGACAAGTGAACTGAAACCGACTAGAAGAGTCCAAAAGTAGAAATTTGATTTCTCTTCACAAGCCACTTGGATGAAACATCCTAACTCACTCATTAGTCATCTAAATTACCCCATAAAACGTCGAAATCTTAAATACGACATTGAAATACGAATTCGATCATAAATTCAAATAAATCACATAAAATTCCCAAAAATTCAATTAATCTAGCATGAATGAAATATCGCGAAATATATTAGCATGCAAGATGATTGAATTTAAATATGAATCCTATATCTCGGATTCACCCATAATCCCCAATTCTCGACGCAACCGCACAAAGGAGTCCTCCTTTAGGGGTTTCGTGAAAATATCGGCGATTTGCTTTTGGGTTTCAACGTACACTAAAATGATGTCCTTTTTAGCAACATGATCATCTAAGAAATGGTGTCGGACATCTATGTGTTTCGATCGGGAATGGTGCACCGGATTCTTTGAAAGACAAATAGCACTTTGGTTATCCACCATGATAGGGCTAGTATCACAATGAATACCAAAATCCTTCAATGTGTGTCTCATCCAAAGAACCTGGGCACAAGCGGCACCAGCGGCAATATATTCCGCCTCGGTGGTTGAAAGTGATACGGAATTTTGCTTCTTGGAAAACCAAGAGACAAGAGAATTTCCTAGAAAATGGCAAGTGCCACTAGTACTTTTCCTGTCGGATTTGCATCCCGCATAATCGGCATCACTGTATGAGACTAACTCATACGTGCTAGATTTCGGATAAAGTAATCCAAAATCTAAAGTGTAACTTAGATAACGGAAAATTCGCTTTACCGCTACTAAGTGAGACTCCTTAGGTAGAGACTGATAACGAGCACAAATGCATACGGCAAACATAATATCGGGCCTACTTGCGGTAAGATAAAGTAAGCTACCTATCATACCTCGATATAGACGAATGTCTACATCCTTACCACCCGTATCCTTGTCGAGATGCGTAGTCGTGCTCATTGGAGTCTTTTTCCCGGAAGCACTTTCCATTCCAAATCGCTTAAGCAACTCCACCGTATACTTCGTTTGGTGGATGAAGATTGCATCGTTCATTTGGCGAATTTGGAGACCTAAGAAATATTTGAGTTCGCCCATGTGGCTCATCTCAAATTGTTCCTTCATAACATTAGAAAACTCTTCGCAAAGAGTGAAGTTAGTAGCACCGAAAATGATATCATCAACATAAATTTGAACTAATAAAATATCATTATTCGCATGCTTAACAAAAAGTGTAGAATCGGCTTCGCCCATTTTAAAATTCAAATCCAAAAGAAAATTCTTTAGGCGATCATACCAAGCTCGAGGAGCTTGTCTCAAACCATAAAGAGCTTTCTTTAGTTTAAAAACATGATTTGGAAATTTTTCATTTATGAAGCCCGGAGGTTGAGAAACGTAAACTTCCTCAACGACATCTCCGTTTAAAAATGCACTTTTAACATCCATTTGAAATAACTTAAAATTTTTATGGCATGCATAAGACAATAAAAGTCTAATCGATTCTAATCTAGCTACCGGAGCGAAGGATTCTTCGAAATCGATACCTTCCTCTTGGCGATAGCCTTGAGCAACTAACCGAGCTTTGTTCCGGATGACGACTTGATTTTCGTCGGATTTGTTCTTGAAGATCCACTTTGTCCCTATGACGGTGTGGTTCTTCGATGGCAAAGGAACAAGCTCCCATACCTCATTCCTCTCGAATTGAATGAGTTCCTCCTCCATGGCAAGTATCCAAGCACTATCTTCGCAAGCTTCAACTATATTCTTTGGCTCTATTGATGAGACAAAGGCACTATTGGCGAAGTGGTGGACTTGCGATCTCGTCTTGACACTATCATGAATATTGCCAATTACTTGCTCATGGGGATGGTCGCGGACGGTTTGAAGCCGCTTGGGAATACCTTGATCACTAGGCACATTCTCAACAACTTCATTAGTCGGGTTAGTCTCAATAGAATCAATTGAATCAATGGACTTAGAATTTTCAAACGAATCACATAAAACATCCATAGAATCATTGTCATTTGAAATTCTCGAAGTAATAAAATTCTCATTAAAAGAGACATGAAGTGATTCCTCGATCGTAGAGGATCTTTTGTTGTATATCCGGTAGGCTTTGCTACGTGAGGAATACCCAACAAATATCCCCTCATCCGATCTCGGATCAAACTTGTCCAAATTATCATATGTGTTTTTAATAAAACATTTTGCGCCGAAAACACGAAAATGTTTAACTTGAGGCAATCTACCAAACAACAATTCATAGCAAGTTTGTTTGGTGCCGGGCCTCAAAAGTATTCTATTAAACACATAGCAAGCGGTGTGTACCGCTTCCGCCCAAAATTGATAGCCAAGTTGACTATCTTCGAGCATAGTGCGAGCACACTCCACAAGCGTTCTATTCTTCCTCTCAACAACACCATTTTGAGGAGGTGCGCGAGGGAAAGAAAACGTGTGAGTAATTCCAAGATCATCACAAAAATTTGAGAAAGACTCATTCTCAAATTCACCCCCATGATCACTACGGATAGTGACAATGGTGGTTCCGATGAGATTTTGTACTTTCTTTACAAATATTGTGAAGTTTTCAAAAGCTTCATTTTTATTGCATAAGAAGAATACCCATGTAAATCTTGAATAATCATCAACGATGACTAGTCCATATCTTGCATTTCCTAAGGAAGCAACTCTAGTTGGCCCAAATAAATCTAGATGTAATAGCTCTAGTGGCCGTTTCGTAGAAATGCTTTTCTTAGGTTTAAATGAAGATTTAGGAAGCTTCCCACGTTGACAAGAATCACAAAAACTTTTCTTTTCAAAAACGAGCTTCGGAAAACCTTTAATGGAATTTAATTTCGAAAGCTTATAAAGTGTTCCAAAGTTCACATGTCCAAAGCGTCGATGCCATAAGTGTTGTTCACTTGTGTTGGCAACGAGACATTGTTCATATGACTTAGGAAGATCCAAAATATAAATATCTTTATGGCGTGTGCCGGAAAATAATAATTTATTATTATCATTTGAAATATGACACAATCCTTTCGCAAAACTAACTTTGTAACCTTTGTCACAAAGTTGGCTTATTGAAATAAGATTATGATTTAAACCATCAACTAGATAAACATCGCTAATTAAGGGTTTAGAAGGGTTACCCACTTTACCAACACCGACGATGGTTCCGCTCTCATTGCCTCCGAATACGACGCGATTTCCATTTGCAATGGGAACAATTCCGGAGAGCAATTTAGCGTCACCCGTCATGTGTTTTGAACACCCGCTATCGAGTATCCAATTCCCTTTGGAGCCAAATTTGAATTTGTTGCTCCTTTCCTTTTTCTTTCCCTTGAGTACCTATAGATAGAGACTTTCATATCATGTTACCCAAGGTCATTGGGTCCAAGGGATTAGACCTTTGGAAGCCAAGTCCAAGTGGACTTAGACTTCCCCACATAATTCTTACTATGCACAACATCCGAAAAATAAGCATTCATATATATTTGTTTTTCGTCCATGCTTGTGTCCTTTGGGCTCCAAATAGTGAAAATTTTGGGAGCCATCATCCTATTGGGTGCATGCATACGACGTTGATTTCTACGTGATGCATGTTGTGGATAGGCATACGGGACATGATGGAATGGTGCACGACGAGAATTATTCATATGATGCGGTGGGTGAACATATGCATGTGTGGGAACACGTGCGTGAGGGTGTCTCACATGGTGTGCACGTGCCCGAGAATGTGTTGCATAAAAATCATCATATGTGTGAGATGGTGGAGTAGGACGTGTGTTCCTACGTGGCATGGTATTGGTGTACATATAAGCATGCCCCTTCTTTGGAGGTCCACCCAAAGTGGGTTTCTTTCCAAAAGAGGGCGTGGACGAGGTGGAAGCACCATTGGTAGATGAACTACCAATAGAGTGTTTGCTACCACTCGTAGAGTCACCGGAAGTTGGCCTAACAAAAGTAGTGGCCGCTTTGGATGGACATCCCATCGTGTACCCCAAACCAATGTGGTGATTGGCCGGAAGTAAGTCACTTAGGATTTTATCCAAATGGTCCTTACCTTTGTTGAATCTAGTGATTCGGCCTAATGTGTTCTCATATTTCTCTTTGAGAGAACGCATAGAAGTATCCAAATTGGACACTTGCGATGTGAGCACAAAAACACGAGATTTAAGATTCTCGTTCTCAATACTCAAAGTCGAGTTTTGAGAAGTTAAATCCGCTATCCTATGTTCTTCCGGATCATCTATGCTAGCATGTTCAAGTTTAGATTTGAGATTAACAATCTCATTTCTTAACTCTTCAACAACGGTGTCGTTGTTGGTGATGATAGTCTTAGGCGAGGTTTGAATGCTAGCTAGGTCATCTTTTACTTTAGTATATCGATTTACTAATTTTGTATATTTAGACCATAAGTGAGAGTTAGCATCCCTAAGATCATCCATCGTTACCTCATCGCCTTCGTCGTCGCTATCATCGGAAGAGGAGGATCCTTGATCGTGCTCCTCTCTCGCCATGAAACACATGTGCGCTTGCTCCACTTTCTCATCATCCGACTCTCCGCTTGAGGAATCCTCGGAGTCGGTGAATGTAGTTCCGACAAGTCCCTTTTTGTACCCCTTTTTGTACTTCTTTGACTTGTCGAACTTCGGCGCCTTCCACTTCTCCTTTTGCTTGTTTTGAGGACAATCCGCTTTGATGTGTCCCGGCTTATTGCATTTAAAACACAAAGGTGGAGAGGCGTTAGTAGAAGTAAACTTAGATTTTTGTTTGAAGTTACCCTTTCGGAAGAAGCGATTGAACTTCTTTGCCATGAGTGCAATGGATTCCATGTCCATTTCTTCTTCCGAGTCCTCATCATCGGTAGAGGTGGATGAAGCCGCCTTGAATGCAATCGCCTTTTTCTTAGGCGCATCTAGGTTCAAATAGGACTTCATCTTTTCTTGTAACTTCACCTTGCTATCTTTGCGTACCTCGTATGACATCAAAGTACCCATTAGTTGAACAACGGTATATTTATTCATGTCATTACCTTCCTCGATGGCGAAGGTACGTTTTTCCCAAGAAGAGGGAAGTCCTTCAATAATCTTTGAGCACTTCTCCTTTTGAGTGTAGGACTTGCCGAGGGCCTCTAACTCGTTTATTATGTCAACGAAGCGAGCGTAATATTCTTTCATCTTCTCGCCCTGTTGCATATGAAACATTTCGTAATCTTTGTTTACGACTACGAGTTTAGAGTCTCTTACCCGACTCGTCCCTTCATGAAGAATGAGGAGGGAGTTCCAAATTTGATATGCACTCTTACATGTGCATATCTTATTGAAATCCTCGGGCTCCAATGCACATTGCAATGCGTTCATTGCCTTGGCATTGCTTACCTCCGCGGCGACCTCCGCGGTAGTCCATTTCTCAAAGTCTTCTTCTTTGGGTTCGATGTATTCCTTCATTGTAGTCCTCCATAAGGATGCACTCCGGAGGAAAGTCTCCATCCGGCACTTCCAGTACCCGTAGTTGGTACCGTTGAAGAATGGAGGCCTCGTAGAGGAATGTCCTTCCATTACCGATGACGCTCCTTCACGGTTCCTGAAGGTGTCATAGTTGGAAGGTGGAGGCACGGTCTTGTTGTCGTTGGCAGACATAGCTGAGTATCTGGCTCTGATACCAAATGTAATGCCCTACCAGCTACTGCACAAGTACTAGAGGGGGGGTGAATAGTACTTTAAAATAATAAGGAGTATAATTCCAAATTAAATTGCAAACAACTACCAAATCAATTTGCGGAAGCTTAAATTGAATGACAACAATAAAATTGACAATGCAAACAAACGATGTTAATGGGTTCGGATCCACCCAAGTCTCCCCGACTTGTTCCCGGTGATCCTACGTCCCAACCACCCGGATCCCTTCCGGATACTTGAGTTAGAAACCCTAACTCAAGATTTCCACTATGAATATCTTGTGAAAAACCTTCACAAGATCAAATCATACATGCAATAGCAAACGTGAATCCCACAACCCGGGATCACAACCTTCTCTCACAACCGAGAGAATCACAAAGCAATATTAAAGAGTTTAATATGAAATAAACAATCTTACCACAAAATCCTATACCTTGAGTTTTTCTTACCCAAATGGTGAAATGAAGGATTTGAGGAAGAAGAAGTCACCAAGACCTAGCACCAAGGAAATGACCAGCAATCGGTGCCTAGGAAAGAGTTGGAGACTTGGATCAAGCAATAGCTTGAAGAGCTCACCAAGAACAAGCTTCTCTCTAGATCTAGAAATGAGAGAGAATGGGTTTCTTGTGAGGAAGAGAGCTTTAGATTTGAGGGAGAATAGCTATCTCTTTAGAACTCAATGAATCTCTTAATGGCAGCTCTAACCTAGATGAAAATGACCTAGGTTCGTATTTATAGGGTCCCATAAAAACAAGTTAGGTCATTCTCCAACGGATAGAAATCTGTGAGAATTAGTCGGTCAAAGAACAATCACTGACCGACTAGTTCATCAACTAGTCGGTCAGTCAAACAACGTGGACCGACTAAGAGTAGATCTGAGAAGAGATAGAATTTCAGACCTAGAAATCTAGTCGGTCCAAGAAGACTGTCTGACCGACTAGTTTCACAACTAGTCGGTCAGTCAATGAACGTAGACCGACTAAGAGGCAAAATAACTTAGTCTGAATGCAAAGTGACTTAGTCGGTCCAAGAACAAAAGTTGACCGACTAGATTGTCAACTAGTCGGTCATCAAACGTTCTTAGACCGACTAACGGTAAACAGTAGCTCAGGAGAAATTTAGAGTGAACAGTAAGTCACAACTAGTCGGTCAAAGAAGCATCACTGACCGACTAGTTCACAAACTAGTCGGTCGGAGAGTCAACGTAGACCGACTAACTGTAAACAGTAAAGTCCAAGAAATTAAGGAATCAAACTAGTCGGTCCAAGAACAGTTGCCGACCGACTAGATCACCATCTAGTCGGTCAGTACTTGTTCTTGTACCAACTAACATGCACAACAAAGTCCGAATCGAAGCGCGACGCTTCGAGGAAGTTAGAATGAACTTGTGCAAGGATCCTAGAGCTACGAAATGAGCGAAATGAAGATAGAAACGTAAGATATACTCAAGGCTTAACATTCTATATATCGAAGCCAAAAGACTATAAATAAAACCTTAATAAACGGTCTTTGAGAGCTTCGATTGAATCTTCATATCTTCCAAAGCGTCGCAATAGCTTCAACGAAGCTTTAGGCATGAATATGAGCTTTGGGAAGTGTTGAGATGTCGCTTTGAATATTCTCGTGAATTTGGCGACGATCTCCAAAACTGCGCTCACAAATTGTTAGTTCATGGATTATTTATGTTTGCTCATCATCAAAACCAAATCCGGGGAGTCCAATATTCAACATTCTGGTGAGAGAGTGCTGGTTGTTGTTGTACTTTAAATTTGTACTCTAATAATTGTTTGTACGCTGGTTTGAGTGTTGTTGGTACATCTCTGAGTTGTGGCTATGCTGATTTCACTGGTAAACTTCGGGACCTGCAAATAAATCAAATAAGTAACTGGCCCCCGAGAGCGGGTCGTTACAACCACCGAACATATCTCACTTGATAATTTTCGATTGCGCAGTTTATATCATATAGAACAACCGCAGAGGACCAAAATGGGTCATCAACGTCGTCTATGTATCTATATAGGGTTTAACTCACTCTCAATAATAAGATACCTAGAACCCCAAACAGGGGACACAAGGCACATCTTGAAGACTGTGAATTTGATGAGACAAATTTCCCCAAATTGGGCCCAGGTACTGAAAAATCTGAGCTACACAAATAATATTGTGGGATACAGAATCATTGAATCACTATGATCATGTAACAAAGAAATGTGAAGATGAGATCCTGAAGATCTTACAAATACTGAACACTGTTCAATAGTTACCGGACTCATTTACTGACAACCAGAAGATTGTCAGATCACACATCCTTGCTGCAAATACAGTTAGGATTGACATCTCGGAGAATGGATGCAATCCACTATCAGCAGAAGTGGTTGTTCCTTAATAGAAAAGAGGCAGACCACCGGGCTCCAAGGATAAAAAGCGAAGAAAAAGAAAAACTCCTGGAGACCGTGAGACAATTCTAACAGAGGACAATGAGCTCATTTCCATACCCTCACCCTTCACAGAATCCACTGTAAAGGAAATGTCGGAAAAAACTAAAATGAACTTAAATATTGTATGTACTGGGGAGGTGTTGGACATGAAGAACACAATTGTCGACAATATATTCACGTATCATATTGCCACAAACATCACAAAAGCAATGATGATTATATAATATTGTTCCATACTTCGTTGCTAAAGTGCAAACGTAAAGATTGGGCAAATATGGAATGATGCAATAAAAGATGAGATGGACTCGCTTATGAAACGTAAAGTGTTTGGACCTGAAGTCCAAACACCAAAAGGTATCAAACTTGTTGTCACAATAAGTATTACACAAATAAGAACATAAATATATGAGTACAAAATCGTATGCTATTAGGTACAACCTATAACTCAAGGATTTTTGCTGAAACTGTCGAATAAAACAACTAAAATGAGCTAGCCTCACTTATATGAATGATGCATCAGATTCCACTAGTTATAAATTGCGAATACCTTGCGATTTGACAAAGGAAATTTTGGATATGCTGCTATTGGATGTTGTGACGGCATACCTCTATGGATATCTTGATAAAAATAAATTCAACATTTCCTTAAATGCCTCAATAGACTTCGGAACGTCTATTGTATTGAATAAATAATAATATAAAATATTATACAACCAAGTGAATCACTTGACAAAGCAAGGATTCATACTAAGGGTTGTCTTTGCATCATTATAAAGAGCAAATGACATGATTTGAGATCATAGTTGTAAACAACTTAAATCTCATCGGATCTCCTACAGAGAAAACCGAAATATCTGTTCAAGCCTGACTATCGAACATGAAATGAAAGACATAGGAAAAATAAAGATTAGTAATGGCTCACATATTTATCTGAAAAAATAAAATCGTGTTACATTAAAATTCATACGCACAAAGTGCGTTGAAAAAATTACAAGGACCATTGTCAGCCAATAAGTACACATATGGTAGTACGCTCAATGGATGTACAAAAAGACCCCTTACATTTGCTGGAAGAGAGGGAGTATATATTTGGTCCTGAAGTCCCTTATCTAAGTGCATTCAAATCACTTCTGGCTAACTGCACGCATCCCGATATAGCAATTGAAGTAAATTTCTAGCCATATACAGTAATGAACCTAACAGTGCCATTAGACCGGAGGTAAGCATGTTCTGCGCTTCCTCCAAGGGTGGATAGATTTAGGCTTACATTATAAAGAATTATCCTCCACGCTTATGCAGATGCATGTTACATGGCTGACCCTATAATGAGAAATCACAGACTGGGTACCCATAATGGGACGACCATCTACTACAGATCTACAAAGCAAACTATGAAGGCAACATCATCCTATCATTCTGAGATCCTTACCCTTCCAGAAACAAACCAATGGTGTATTTGAGTGCGCCTGGTGGTACATCACATCCCAGTGACGACTGGGATAGAAGCTGGTCTTTTAGAGCTGACCACATAATCTAAAGAAACAAATGTAATTTGTGTATATTTTCGGAATGTTGTAAAAATGAGTGCTGAAAAATATATAAGACATATGAAGGGCTTGTACAGATCAAGGGGAGATAGAGTAATTTTGTACTCTTCTTCCTTAGCTATGGTTTTTTCCCACATGGTTTTACATAGCCAACGGTTTTAACGAGGCAAATCCCATCAACTCACCCCTTTTGATCCTGAAGTATCCACCCCTTTTGTGAGACTCATATGATGCTCAGGATCCTGAAGTATCCACCCCTTTTGTGAGACTCATATGATGCTCAGAATCCCGAAGTATTCAGGTGTAGAGTCCACACTTATGGCTGTATAAGGGGGAGTGTTGTAAATGGATAATGTTAGTTGTAAATAGATAATATCGTATCTATTGTATCTCATCCATATATGACTCTTTCATCCACTATAAATAAAGGCCATGGGTCTTCTTCCCCGATTCACGTTCATAACATTTTGTTTTTATAAATTGTTAAATACACTTCTTTTATTTCAAAATCACTCAGATTTGTAAAATACACTTCTTAAATTGTTAAATACAAAACTGACATTTTCAAAAACCCCAAAATACCCTGTAAAAATAACTTCATGTGCATACTAAATTATTCTTCGTGCACATCCGTCAAAAAATCATTATTTTGCACAAATTACTCCGCACACATCTGGACACAAAAAATTACTTTACGTACATACCAAATTACTCACCGGGCACAACTCAACCAATTTTGCTTAACGCAGACTGACGTGATTTCGGTTAGAAATGTTATCAAAGCACATATATCTCGTTGTAACGAGCGAAACGTAAACTGCTATGTTTTCAGTTTTTTCAAAGAATTTCAAAGATTTCTTGAGATCCAACAGACATCCGAATATTTCTTGATAGATCAAAAGAAGGTGTATTGCAAGATCGAACGCTTTAGGGGTTTTCGTGCTCTAAAATTTGTTCGAATGAAACGTAAAACAAGTCGGATCATCTTACAATTGGTAAGTATATGTAAGCAATTTTTTGGGAAATTATTTTGAAAACTTATTACTTGATATTAGTTGTTGGTAAATAAATTCAAGTAAATTACTTAGCTGGATATATAAATATATAATATGGAGGGAAATATAGAAAACAACAACAATCCAAGGTATGAAATCATTGCTATTTGTTCGTCAATAATATACTTTAATAAATTTACGTCATGTTCAAATAGTTGTACGTTTAATGTAAAATTCATGAAATATATCATGCAGTGGTTGGTCAGATAGCCTTCTAGATTTTACAAATGAGTTTACAACCATGACCAAATTTTTATATATTCACTTGTTAATTGAATGAAGGATATTGGGAGTGAAAATGTGCTTGTGATTGTTAAAAGGGCATGAAATATGAGTACAGTAGGTAATACACTCCCAAGTATTTTTTTTAATACATCGGAAAGCCGGAATGGAACCCTCGACCTCTCATAATGGAATAAGGGTGAATACCACTAAGCCAATTGGCTCGGGTACCCAAGTATTTGCTTTGCTTATGAAAGAAGCAGGAACTATCGGGAACGCATGTACAACAGTAATAAGAAAAAGACCAACAATATATCTGGAAGCAAAAAGTGTTAGTGTTCGTTCTCTTTGAGTGCTACTTTGGTGGGCAGTAAAGATGGGTGGATGTTAACAGTCATATGTGGCATGCACAACCATCCAACCATAGAGTACCTCGAGGGACATTCCTATACCGGGAGGTTACAAGGGTCGGAGATAGAAACTGTGACATACTTATCTCATAGCATGGTTAAATCAATAGAAATTTTGAAATTTCTAAAGCTAATATATGTGTACAATGCGACCACAATTAAAAGAACATACAAATCACGACAAAGGCTAAAAGTTGCAGAGATGGACAGGAGAACTCAAATGCAACAACTACTGAAGAGCTTGAGTGAGAAGAAGTACAATGAGTTTCATTCGTTTGATGAAGCGACATCTTTCATTCTTTTGATGAAGAGACATCGTGCGTGAGGAGTTTGTTTTGGACACATCTTACGCCGGTGTATATATTACGTGCATTTCAAGAAATTTTGATCATGAACTGCTCCTATAAGACAAACAAATTCAAGCATTCATTGTTGGAGATTATATGTGCTATCTCTACTGAAATGACATTCTCATTCGCATTTTATTATTTGGAGGCTGAAAGAGAGGATTGCTACATATAGGCATTAGAGCAGTTGAGATCTTTGATGGTAGGATAAACGATGCTGTGAATAATTTTGACAAATAGAGAGCTTTCTCTTATGAATGCCATTAGCAATGTATTTTCCTGTGCGAAGAACCAATTATGTAGATGAAATATTTCTTAAAATGTGTTGGCAAATTGCAAGAAATATTTTGAAGTTAAAGGAGAGATAAGATGCATTCATTTCAAGTTGGAATTTGTTGATGTTGGCACGGGCTGAGGAGACATATGGGCAACAACTTAATGTAGTGATGAAAATTTTCATAGCTTACCCAAATGCCATAAGCTATGTGAAGATATCTTGATTGGATAAATATAAGGAGCGGTTCATTTCAGTATGTACAGCTAACAATTTGCATTTTGGGAATGTCATAACTAACAGAGCAGAAAGTTCATTTGTAGAGCTTTAAAGGAAATTGGTTTAATCAGCCTGTAGCCTTTTCATATTATGGAATACAATGCATACTTTATTGGAGTTGCAGCATGCCGAGATCAAGGCATCGTTAGAGAAATCAAAGAGTACAGTGTAGCATAGCATAACAGGACACTAATTCATGGTGTTGATGGGTTTTATGGCAAAAAAATGCAATGAAGTTACTTCTGCTGGTTATTGCATCACCCATAAGCTAGTTTTGATTATAAATAAATAATTAATGCTGCTAATGATATTTTATGAGATGTTTTGTGTGTGTATGACTTCAAGTCGATAATGGTCAACTCAAGCTTAAGAGAATGATGCCATGGAATCAAATCTTGATGATGAAGAGTCAAAAACCTTGGAGCTCGAATTGAAGATCAAAAGCTCAAGTCAAAGACTCTTGTAGGTGCAAAACTTCAAGACAAGTGTCCAAGCTCAAAGATAATGCATCAAGACTCCTAGTTATGCGAGTGATGATTTTATATTTCCATACTTGTCTTAGAATGTTAATGCTAGTATTTGAAACTTGCACACACATACAAATGATGAATTTAAACTTCATAAATAATTTAGAAAATATTTTAAACTTATTTGAAATATTTTTCTAAGTCATTTGAGCTATTTTCTCGTGCATTAACAAAATAGCCGACGGGTTTTTCTATAGTTGCGGACTATTTTGTAAGGGAAAACGAGTGCTTTCTCTGTTGTTCAAACTAGTCAACTGCAATAGTCAAGATAGTTGACTATAGTTATACAAGTAGCCTCTTACCCAATGTATTGAAGCCGACCACTGTTGCCCCAACGGTTGGAAAAACACTGTTCAGTATTTTATGGAAGGTTGTCGATTTTTTTCGTGTGGCGTGCATTTTAAGGAATAGTTTTGAATGATTTTTTGAGCCCTATTTGTTCATACTACCCAATGTAGTTTTGTTGGATAGTGGCCATTAAGCCCAATTTGGTTTTGATGATGATCACCACATCATGTGTTGCTAATGACTCTAAGTGTTTTAGACTCAGATTAATTACATGGTATATCTTGGTGGAGACAAAGCATATTGATGTTGGGTTGGTTGACTCAAGTCTTGGAAAATAGGAGCATAGATGGTATGAAGAATCAAGATGCTTGAAGAGTATTTTCTTTTGATCTTTGTGTATTTTGTTCTTTACTTTGTAGCTTACATGTATGCCTTGATTAAATGGCCACACACACATGCACACGCACACGCACGCACACGCACGCGCGCGCGCGCGCACACGCACATACACACACACACTGATGTCATTTACCACTTTAGAGAATCATAGGATATCTCTAAAACCCATCCAAATAGGTACCATGGCCAAAACACTCTTATTGGTGTTTTTGGACCAGGACCAGATGGTTGGAAAAGCTCTACCAGACGTTTGGTGTGTCTGTTTTTCATTTGAACAGACACAGCCTATATCAGACGTCTGAATCTCAGTTGTCAGATGCCTGAATAGTATCATAAACGGCTGAGTGGTGAACTCCAGATGTATAGATGATGAGAGTTGGACAATTTGTTCTTTCTGTCCAACCTCTGCTTCAGCCGTCTGATGTAGAGTTCTCAGACATCTGAATAGTGTCCCAGTCGTTTGAGTGTTGAACGTAAGATGTCTGGATGCCTTATGTTGGCCCCTTTGTTTGATTTGTTCCAACACTACGTCAGCCATTTGTGTTTTTGGACTATGACCAGGCGGCTGGAGAAGCTATTCTAGACATTTGGTGTGTCTGTTTTTCTTTTGAACAGACACATCATATATCAGGCGTTTGAATCTCATTTGTTAGATGCCTGAATAGTATCATAAACGACGAAGTGGTGAACTCCAGATGTCTAGATGATGAGAGTTGGAAAATTTGTTCTTTCTATCCAACCTATGCTTCAACCGTCTGATGTAGAGTTCTCATATATCTGAATAGTGTCCCAGTCAACTGAGTGCTGAACTCAAGATGTCTGGATGCCTTATGTTGGTCACTTTGTTTGATTTGTTCCAACACTGCGTCAGCCGTCTAATGTTGAGTTCCTAAAAGATTGAAAAGTTTCTCAGTCATCTGACTACTTCATTTCAGCCATATGATTGACCCAAAAATCTGCTTGTTTATAGCCGGTAGATGCTATTTTCTTGGTCTGTCTTCTTAGTTTCTGTGCAGATTCGCTAGGTTATTTAAACCTGTTTATGAGGGAGATTTGGTCATTCATACAAACACATAAAGAACATTTTTGTGAGCCCAAAATCTTAAGAGAAAAGCTTTACTCTTTCTTATCTCTCACTTTACCTCTTTGAGCCCAAAATCTTACCGATTATCGCATGTGAATCCACCGCTCAAGGGAAATCTCCAAGTTGCTAAAGCTTGATTCTAGCACTTGGATACACACTCTCCATTGCATTCACACGCATCGATAAGATCTAATCAAGAATAGGTAAGAGTGTAATTTCGTATTTTGTTTCATTATGAAACCTTGCACTCTGGTTATGGGAGTGTCTCTTTCGAAAGAGAGGTGTGGTCATTGGAATAGGGTGTGCAATCTTAGAATATATTTTGTGTCTTTTGTAATATGGTGTTGCATCTCGAAAGAGAATGTTGTATCCCGTTTTAGGAATTGTATTGAGTTGCCTCGGAAGAGGTTATATAATGAAAACCCACAAGACACTGGAAAGAGTGTGTGACTAGAGTAGGCATAACCAAACCAGGATACATCATGTGTTTGCATTTGTGTTGATCTTATTGTGTGTTTGCTAATTTTCTTGCTCTTTATTATTCGGCATTGCAAGAATTTTGTTAATTAGTTTTGAATTGACATTACACTATTCACCCCCACCTCTAGTGTGTTGCTTGGTATTGCAGTTAGTTCCTACAATTAGTATCGGAGTGGGTTAACACATTCTTGCAACATATGTCATTTGCACCACCATCTAGTTCTCATGATAGTTCTCATGAAAAAGGACAATCAACCGTTCGTCCTACATTCTTCAACGACGCCAATTTCTCATATTGGAAACATAAGATGATGATTTGGTTGAGGCCACGACCTTTGGAATATCACGGAGGAGGGGTATGAGGAGATTACAAAGTCCGTGAAGGAGCGAACAAAGCCGAAGGAGGAGGCCATCAAGAGCAATGCCAAGGCGATGTCAGCTCTATATTGCACAGTGGATGCCAACGAATTCAATTGCATTTCAACTTGCAAATCTGCGAATGAAATTTGGCGTATTCTTCAAGTCACACACATGGAACTTCAGAGGTAAAAAGATCCAAAATAAGTGTATTTCAATCTAAATATGAGCTTTTCAAAATGCAGGAAGGAGAAAATATCACAAGGATGTTCTCCTAGTTTATGGAAATTATGTACGCACTTGAAGCTCTTGGTAAGGTCATCTCTCTGGAAGATATAGCGAAAAATATTTTGCCTTCTCTAACATCAGAATATGAATCAAATGCTACCGGTATTGAAGAACCCAAAGACATGTCAAAGTATACCATTGAGGATTGCAATGTCAACTTAATGACTTATGAAGTGAGGCTTCAACTCACGAAGGAAAGCGTGCAAGTTCCTTAGTACAATGAGAAGCCAAAGCAAAAGGAAAAGAGGATTGCTTTCAAAGCCATCAAGGAAAAGGACAAGAAGAAAAAGAAAGCACGTCCACTCCTCTAGTGAAGATGAAGGAAGTGACAATAAGGTGAATTATGTTAATGGAAATGTAGCAGATCTTGCACAACATCTCAGGAAATTCATGAAGAAATCGTAATGTAAGAATTTATCAAAGTTTGTCAAAAATTCTAACAAGTTTATTATTTGTTATAATTGTCAAAGAATAGGTCACATTTCCACGAATTGCCCCAACAAATGAGAAAAATACAAGGGAAAATGCCAGAAACATTGGAAAGCCAAGTACAAGAAGAAAACCCAGGCCTGAGTTGGAACTTGGGATGATTCCTCTTCATTCGATGACTCAAACGATGAGGAAGGGGAGAGTGGATTCAAGAATGAGGCCGCTCATATGTGCTCCATGGCGAAAGAAGATGATATTTCTTCTAGCTCATCTTATGATGAAGTAGAAGAATGGCTCAACACCAAAGCACCCAACGAGCATATGGCTTTCATGGCATTCGGGGATGAAGCATCTTCAATCTCAAACTCAAGCGATTAAGAAAGTGAAAACAAGAGCAAAGATAAATGTGAGGATGAATCCAATGTAACATGTGAAGAACTTACCTTTCATAATGATGAGCTAGCCAAAGGTATTAAGAAACATATGAAAGCTCAATTTTCATTGCAATCTTAATATCAAAATGCCATTATTAAATTGCATGAGTATGAGTCTTCTAGTGCTAATACTGTGTCTATGCATGTTTGTGACACTAGTGATAGAGACATAGTTCTTTCTCAAGTAAAGGATTTGAACACTTTAATTGAAGACTTGAAAACATTGACTTAGAATCTCGCAAGCAACAACTTACGTTAAAGTGCTAAGTGGGATCTCGGAAGCTCAAAAGCTTCATTAGTTCTAGGGATATCTTTTACAATTTGCTTGGAAAACAACATCCGACAAATCATAGAACAGGTTTGGGTTATGTGCCAGTTATGGAATTCAAACCAAACTCATCTTCTTTTGGTGCAAAACAAACCTAATCATGAAAACACCAAAGAAGAATCACCATACTTTCTTATATAACAATAACATATATAAAAAACATGTACAACACAAGGTGGTGAGGGATAATGAAAATATTTCATTTTATGCCAAGAGGCATGCCACTCATTTTATGCATGCCAAAAAATATTTCTACACACATGCATGCCACATCATTCCCTCTTAACGAGGCAAAACCTTTGCTAGGAAATCCATGAGTTCATGGATACCCACTAATATTAGTGTGCAAGACAGGAATGCATATTAACACTGTGCTTAGAGATGTGATCACAACATGTGATTATATTAGAAAGTCAAACTCTTCTTGGGGTTGGTTTTCTAATGTTTATGTCACCACACATATGCATGCATGCATGGTTATTATGAATGATTGTTTATCCGTTGCATGGCCATCATTTCTATTCTTTTCATGTCTTTGAAAATACTTTCAAACCTTTTCATGAAAATGTGACCTTGGGGGGATCTATGTTATATATTCAATTCTTATCCATTTGGATGCCTTAGGAGAAGATTTTATGCTATATGTATTTTTCAAAATTACTTTGAAGCATATTTTCATCTCTATGGTTGATTTTGAAATTTTCCATTCATTGATAGATATTGTTTCAATATCAATATCAATGGTCACACACACACTTTCATGTCATATTCTATCTTAAAAATCATATGAGAAGTTTAGAATCCATCCA
This sequence comes from Scilla litardierei, assembly GCA_030789695.1. Lineage (NCBI taxonomy): Eukaryota > Viridiplantae > Streptophyta > Magnoliopsida > Asparagales > Asparagaceae > Scilla > Scilla litardierei. The sequence goes on from CM061130.1 coordinate 74,217,653, forward strand.
ACTAGGTTCATTGGCCAAAACACTCTAGATTATGTTTTGTGCCTATCACCATGCATCTGGAATACATTCATCAAACGTATGGCGTATCCGTTTTTGAGATGGCCAACATCTAGAATGTAGCCGTTTGAAATTCAGACAACAGGTGTCTGCACAGTGGTATAGACGTCTGGTTGATGAACTCTAATCGGCTGATCAATGGGTTTGAAATTTCACTTGCTCTATGTCTTTTTCACCCATTCTATATAGACGTCCGACAAGTGTTCTTTAGACATCTGTTGCTTGGAGATTAGCTTTCAACTCTTTCTTTTGCCATCTTGTGACAGCCATTTGATGAAGAGCTGCTCACCCTTCATCAGATGTATGGTCGCCGAGAAATCTGCCCATTTATAGCCGTTAGACAGCTTTTTCATGTTGTTGTTTTCTTGGTTTTTGTCACGGTCGCTTTTCAATCGTGCGTTTTTCGTGCGCGTACTTTCTTTTCCATACGCGTATTTATTATATAAACAAAGTTCATGGATAAATGAGTAGGTTATTACGATTTATAGCAAACAACAACGGTGGAGAAGGTTGTTTATAGTTCGTTGATTTCATGACATCCCCTTAAACTATGAGGTGTTTTGAAAAAGCCTCCAAAAACATATTCAGACCCAACCATCCTTACTTTTGTTATTGAACCATGTTAAAGATATTTTAAAACGTTGTGCACGTCGAGTAATAACCATGATATGAGAAAAATTTACTAATCGTGCATAACGTGCTTAATTATAACGCGTTGTGTGCGGTATTAACAAAAGGTTAGAGTGGAGTATTATTAATTAGTGCACACAACTGGTTGAGCACATGGGGGTAAAAGAGATTAGTTTGAAGAGATTAGTTTGAAGTAATATTAATCTGTGTGCACAACAAATAAAATTATACACCATTGTGCGTGTCAGGTAAAAACGGTTACAGTAGAGTAAAACTATTCCACGCGCACAACGGCATGTAAATTACGCCTGATTTGAAACGTTGTGCACGTCGAGTAAAAACCTTGCTACGAGAAAAATTTACTCAGCACGCACAACGTGCTAAATTCTAGCTGGCATGGTATCACTCTGCTGTAGATTCACGAGCACTCCTCTGTACACTCACATGGTATCTTCTGTAGCCTCACAGTAACTCTACTGTAGTCTCCTCCTCATCCATGGCCAGTCCAATTTGTCTATAAATGGCTTCCCTACCCAAAGCCATCATCAACCACTACACTTCTTGATGATACTATTCTATCTCATTCTGTCACGCCCCGCTTCCCTAAAATGGGAGACGAGACGTGAGGATGTTCGCTCAGACGTGGAGCTGTGAAGCTGCAGCCTGATAAGCGTCTATAAAAAAATTGAAATGACAGGTCCTTGCAACCACAAATCAAAACAAAGCTAATAATAATTTAAAGCAGAAATAAAACTCCACCAATAACATCCATATTATTCCAACATTCAGAGGCAAGTCGTAAAGGAAAGAACAAGAGTCTAAAAAGAGGCCTAAAGCATGGCCGACATAATACATAACATCAACTGAAAAGAGAGATGCTACGCACCGACAGCCTAACAGCGACTAAGCAGAAAACAACAACAACAAGAAGGAGCTCTAGGACTGGTCTCCAATGTCCTCGAACTCAACACCTGCAACCTGTTCGGCCTCGACGACCAACTCTAGCTCACAATCTAACATGTGACACCCAAAAGAGAAAAGGGGCACATGTCAGCAAGTCTACTAGAGACTTATGCAAGGAAACTAAAAGAAAGGGAAGCAACCTAGCAGTTCTAAAATATGCGATGACATGGCAGTTTAATGCATGTATGCAACAAGTGAGACAATGCAATAAGTATGACATGGCAGCAAGTATAACATGGCAACAAGTATGACATGGCAGCAAGTATAACATGGCAACAAGTATAACATGGCAACAAGCATGACATGGCATGGGTATCAAAGCTACTAAAACATTCACATGGATTTTACAAGTCAAGTAAACATGTCGTGCTCAGAGTTTACGCCTTACAGCTGAAGTGTCTGTACGGGCACACTTATACTCTGAGTGGTCGCTTAACCCTACCCCTCCACGTGTAATCGGGCATTGGCTTTTGACCAACACATGTAGCCCGCTTCTGGATCACGAGCCAGGAAGTGTATTTGGCATAGGGTTGTGCCTGCAACGCAGGTGCCTAGCCTCAAAAAGTCGGGCATTGGCTTTTGACCAACACATGTAGCCCGTTTCTGGATCACGAGCCAGGAAGTGTATTTGGCATAGGGTTGTGCCTGCAACGCAGGTGCCTAGCCTCAACAAGTCGGGCATTGGCTTTTGACCAACACATGTAGCCCGCTTCTGGATCACGAGCCAGGAAGTGTATTTGGCATAGGGTTGTGCCTGCAACGCAGGTGCCTGGCCTCAACAAGCAAGTACAAGTAGCGTGTGCTACGAATGCAACATACAAGCATGGATTGACATCAGGATGCATGGCATGACATGGGTACAATTAATGTGCGTACAGATAAGGAAATTAAACGTGACAGGCATGTCAGCGCAAAAGTAAAGAGCGTATAGATATGGAAATTAAACATGACAGGCAAAAATGCATGAATGACATGGCAGGGTGACAGATCTAGCTTCGTTGTTAAGCTAGATCTTAAAGTTGCGTCTAGGCGATTTATAATTTCGTCGCCTAGTCTCTTTTACGCTAAAAACGGGGAATGGCCTAAAACATGGCCTAAACACAAGTTGGCAAGTTTTACTTGCCTGAAATACGTGCTGGTATCACAATTCTCAAAGTCCAATCACAGATTCACGACGTCCAGAGCTCCCACGCTCAGTCCAACAATCAGCCTACAGTCCCGTATTATTAAGTTGGATTAGTGAGTTACAAAGCATTAAAGATAATCATTTTTAATCTTGTATTAACATGTGATGGTTGGGGTTCCTACAGTTAGAAATATACCCTCACACGACGCGAGAGCTACACTGGCGTCGGGTAGCGACGTCAGGGGTTGAATTAACCGAAGCGTGCGACGCTCCACTGCACGGTAGCGATCAGCGTCAACGGCAGACGACACTGACAGCAGACGACGATCAGCCGGGTAGCGGCACGATCACCATTCAGCAAGGCGGGAGAGGACAGCTGTACGATGTTCCACGGCCTGCTGTCGAGTTGTGCGCAGCAACGACAAAACGGGGACCACAACAAGAGGACGAAAAGCTATTTTGCACGCAGATTTGGCATGCGGCTGGCGGAAGGCAAAGAGAGAGAGGGTCGACGAATGGCGGGGCTGCCGGAGGCTTGTGCGACAGTCCGAAGAGGAGGATGGCAGTAACATAAAGAGGGTGCGGCTTGCTAGGATCTAGGGTGGAGCAAGTGGCCGGATTTGTGCGGGTTGCGTGGAGGGCACGGCCAAGGGTTCAGGAGGGTGGCGCAATGCGAAGCTTGGCCGGAGGAACTCAGGTGACTGGAGTTGTGATCTGTTGAGGGGAAAAGTTGATGGCCATGGAGATTTGGGAAGGAGATCGGCAGCCATCAGAGTTGTGCGGCAGAGTTAGAGCTTCGACCTGAGGTCTATTGCGCACAAGAGGGCGCGACCATGGGGATTTGCTGACCGGAGGATGGCCGGAGCTCGCCTGGGTGGCTAGCCGATGCGATTTCACAGCATGGGGAGGGCAGTAGGTCAGACAATCGTGGAGGCAAGGGGGTTTCTTGCAGCTGTGCGGTTTAAGGGGGTAGTCGGCGGCGACTAGGCCGGCGATGGCCAGCGACGAAGGTCAAGGGGGTGGCCGGAGATGTGTTGAAGGGGAAGCTGCGCGTGGTCTTGGGTTGCTGGCGGCTGAGTTGTGTTTTCATATGAAGGGAAAGTGAAACCTAGGGCTTTTGGTAACACTAGTTGAAAAGGGGTGCATTATGGGTGGTAGGTGAGAAAGTATGTGAGAGGGAGGGGGTGCACTTAGGGTAAAATAGGGTGGTGATTAGCTAGGGACAATTCAACATACGTATGAAATCCCAAATGGGTTGATTAAGGTTTGAAATTAGAGATTAGCTAGACTAACTACAAGTTGGATGTGATTAGAGTGAAACGGTGTCCGAAAAATATAATCAAAATACCGGGACGACCGTGTCGAAGAGAGAATCGAGACTAAGAAGATTGATCACGGGCTAGGGCAAAGGAGAACGGAAGTAAAAATAGAAAGGTTTAACAACGAATGAGAAAGCTACGACACCTCTTCAAACAACGTCATTTTGTGGGGGAACGACCCGTGAAATGACGTTCCAAAATAATTCCACAAATTAATATTCTTCGAGAGGGTCACAACGGCATATCACACTATAGGGTTCGAATACAAACAAGGTCTAAAATAAATACGTGCACGAACAAGACTACGTGCACGAAAAGCGTATGATCAAAAACAGACCGTGACACATTCTATCTGATTCTACTTATAAATATTTTTTCTTCAACATTCTATTTTTTTGTTGTTCATCACTGCTTCGTCTTCAACACACAAAGATGTCCAATATACTTGCGGTAAGTGACGTGATAAAGAAATTGAAGACATATATAGACTCGAAGATGTTCTTTGCTCCTTCATATGTTCTGCAGAAGCGGGATACTTCTGAGAAGAAGTATCCTTGATTGAATGTTATCTCAGTGTGAAAACATGAAGTTGCAATATTCTTTATAGAATATTTTTACTTAATTATGCTTTTTGTGTTTTCATAACTAATTCTTTTTCAACGCATACAGGGACACGTGCTGATGGAGTTGCTCAAAAATTCATCCTGCGTCTGTGCCTTCGTACATTTGCTCACTGTGCTCAACGCGTTATAATGCTAAGAACATTACTTTTTAAAAAATTCTAACAGTTTCTTTTAAAAAATAACAGTTTATCCATCTCTTCATCACCTTCTATCGTCCTCCGCACACCGCCTCCAACTCCTCCAACATCTCATCCTTCAAATCATCCTCCGCTTCTCCATCCTCCACCTCCACCACATCATCATCCATCGCATCCATCTCTAATTCCAAATAATCAATTAAACTCAGCATGTATAATTCAATCATATGTGTGTGCGTGTATGTATACTAGCAAATAACTTGTGCACACGCGCACGTGGACTGGAAAAAAATGGTCAGGAAGGGGGGAAGAATAAAAAGTGTGGGTGTGTGTGGGTGGGGAAGGTCCAGGGGCAAAAATGCAAAACCCGGGGTTGTATGTGCAAAATTCCACACCTCTTCTCTTATCTCTCAAAATCTCATCACAAAATTCCCCACCTCTTCTCTTATCTCTCAAAATCTCATCACTTATCTAATTTCTCTTGTCCAAATTCTCTTATCCAATTTCTCTTGTCCAATTTCTCTTATCCAATTTTTCTTGATAACATCCATATTTTATAGAATAGATATGTAAGTATGTATGTATATGTATGTATATATATGTATACTCTTGTCCTACAACCATTACCACTTACTTGGGCTTGCCGTTATCAAGCAAATATCCGAAATCTCCAATGTATGGCAGGCTTGTAGACAAGTGCAGGAAAAGGCTTATGGGTTGGTCTTCATCTATGTTGTCTATTGCAGGGCGCATCGAACTGGTCAAGACAGTCATTTATGGGATGATTGCTTTTTGGATGCAAGCTTTCAAAATTCCTAACTCCATTCTAAGGACAATCACTTCGATGTGCAGGCGGTTCATTTGGGGAGCCTCGAGTGCGTGGGCTTGGGAAGATATCTGTAAGCCTAAACACGAAGGAGGGGTTGGACTCAGGTTGCTGGAAGAGCTAAACCAGGCAGCTGGCATTCGGCTCTCTTGGAGATTCCTTACATCTGGAAGCTTATGGGCCGAATACATGTCAAGAAGGTATACTGATCCTAAAGATTTTTATGCGACGACAGGACATATCATGCACTCGGGATGCTGGAAGCAAATGCTAAAATGTAGAAATACCTCACAAATCCTTATCAAAAAAAGTTAAAGATGGTACATCTACCCTATTCTGGCACGACAACTGGCTACCTTGTGGACCCTTAAAAAATATCTGTGAGATTCCAGATGGAGCAAACTTGAGTCGTGTTAGTGATTACTGGGGACCGACGGGGTGGAAATATGATGCGGCTACAACCCAATTGAGGCCAATTTTGCAAAGTGTTTTGTTGTCACCTGGGGCTGACAGTTGGGAATGGGGGCCTGGAGATAAATTCCAATTCAAGGAGGCATGGGATGGAGCTCGCAAAAGAGGTACATCGTTTCCATTCTACAAGCTAATATGGTACCCCAACCACATACCTAAAATGCCTCTTACCCTTCTCAGAGCTTTTAGTGGGAAACTTTTAACAAGAGAAATGATTAGTAAATGGGGCCTTAGTACACCGACAAACTGTGTCTTATGTGATGGAAATAATCTGGAAAATGTGGGCCATATCTTCTTCGAATGCAGTTACTCCAAATACATATTACACAGGGCTCTACTTAAAATGAATGTCAAAGTTCATGTTCACTCTTCTTTATTGGAGGTGGGGAAGTATCACCTCAGTCACTTTGTGGGAAAGGATGCTTTATGTTCGCTTGCCAAAACTGCCCTGGCTGCAACTGTATGGCACATTTGGCGTGAAAGGAATAGAAGAATCTTTGATAATGAAGCAAGAAGCAAGACAACCGTATTTGAAGAAATTGCGGCAGATATCAGATCTGCCTTGATTGACCTGGAGCCTTCAAATCAAGTGGAGACTACGGTCTTTTCCAACTGGGGGTTCGAAGAGAATGACTGAAAAACAAACATGTACAGACTGGATTGTAACTTTTAGTTATCTTTGGATTCGGATTTGACTTGTATAGATTGTTTTAGGTGTAGGACACGATAGTGGAGAGTGACGGCGCTTGTGCCCTATCCTCTCCCTATTGGAACCATACGCCTACAGACATGTGTTGTTTTATGATCTCAATAAAGACAAACGCTAACCTTTCAAAAAAAAATGTATACTCTTGTCCAAATTCTCTTATCCAGTTTATCTTTTTACCATCCCTATTTTATAGAATAGATGTATGTATATGTATCTATGTATATGTATATATGTATGTATATATATGTATGTAAATACTCTTGTCCAAATTCTCTTATCCAATTTCTCTTGTCCAAATTCTCTTGTCCAAATACTCTTGTCCAATTTCTCTTATCCAATTTCTTTTATCCAATTTCTCTTGATAACATCCATATTTTATAGAATAGATTTCTCTTATGCAATTACTCTTGATAACATCCTTATTTTATAGAATAGACTAGTAAATAATCCGTGCACACGTGCACGTGGCCTGGAAAAAACAGTCGAAAAGGGGGGAGAATAAAAAGTGTGGGTGTGGATGTGGGGAGGGTCCAAGGGCAAAAATGTAGAAACTGGGGTTGTATATGCAAAATTCCACACCTCCTCTCTTATCGCTCAAAATCCCATCTCTTATACAAGTTCTCTTGTCCAAATGCTCTTATTCAATTTCTCTTGATAACATCCCTATTTTATAGAATAGATATGTATGTATGTATATGGATGTATGTATATATGTATATGTATACTCTTGTCCAAATTCTATTATCCAATTTCTCTTGATAACATCCCTATTTTATAGAATAGCTGTATATACTCTTGTTTAAATTCTCGTGTCCAATTTCTCTTATCCAACTTCTCTTGATAACATCCCTATTTTATAGAATATGTGTGTGTGTGTGTGTGTAAATCTTCAAATGAGAACATTTTGCACGGTGCGAAATTTTTTTTATTTTTTTTGGAAAAAATTTTTTCAAATTTTTTTTCCACCTTCATTATATGTTGTTATACATCCCCTCAAAAAATAATCGTTGAGAAATAATGTCATGTGGCCTTCGATCAAGGCATTTCAACAAATTCGTACGTTTTGATACCGTTAAATTTGTAACGGGTGGATGAATGCTCTAATTCCCTAAGGGTTCACCCATTATTTTTTCCTGGGGTATATAATTGTATGGATTAAACATCAAAAAAATTTGAAAAAAATTACAAAAAATAAAAACATTTTTCGCACGGGCTTTCGCACCGTTTTTTCGCAACGAAAGGTTGCCATATATATATGTATCTATGTATCTATCTATGTATGTGTGTATATCTATGTGTGGGGGGCACCTGGCTAATATCCCCGAATATCATATATGGTGCTCCATGATCAAGCACCATAAATTATAAAAATTCAAAATCGTTGCTTGGTGATACAACCCCCTGAGTGTGCTGGAGAAAGGCGAACACAGTACGAGGCACCATATATGATATATCCATTCAAATTGTTGCTTGGTCCGCAACCAAGAATGGCAGCGGGGTCGTCATCGTCATCTGGTCCCCCGACGGGAACACGGTAGAATACGCTATCTGATTCGAATTTCCGGCCACCAACAACATGGCGGAGTACGATGCAGCCATCAACTACCTGAAGCTGGCTCAGGTGCTAAGGGCGGACACAGTACGCCTCCTCAGTGACTCCAGACTCATAATTAGCCCACTGCAAGGGGATTACATAGCTTAGGAGGAGACAATGCAATGATACCTTGCATCAGCCAAGTTCGAACTGTCCAAGTTCCGACACGCCGAGACCCTCCACATGCCAAGGTCAGAAAACGACTGCATCGATGCCCTCTCCAAACTGGCCTACTCATCCCTCAAAGAGTTGGGTCGCGCTAGCTATGTTGAGAGCCTCCAAAGCCCCAGCACAGGAGGAGAGGAGTTGATGAACATAGAACCTTCCTGGATGGACCCGATCATTCAGATCCTTGCCGCTGGCGAGGTCCCCACAGACCCAGAGGAGAGTCGGATGCTAGAGCAAAGAGCCCTTAGGTACGTGCTTCACGAGGGAGCACTGTACAGGAGACGCTGGACAAAGACATATGTCCTCCCCTACCTCAAATGCCTTGAACCACAGGAGATAGACTACATCATCCGGGAGATCCACGAAGGGCTCTGTGGAAACCACCACGGGGGAAAGACGATCGCGCTAGAGATCCTAAGGCAGTGGTACTACTGGCCAACCTTGGTCAATGACTCGGTGGAGTACATTTGGAAGTGCTTCGAGTGCCAGCCATATCCCCTTTGTCAGATAGGGGCTGGACATTCTCGACCCCTTTGCACCTGTAAGCGGGCAGAGGAAGTTCCTGATCGTGGCGGTGGACTACTTCATGAAATGGATCGAGGCCGAACCATTGGCCATCATCACCCGGAAAAAGGTAAAACGCTTCGTATGGAAGGCCATAATATGCAGATTTGAGATCCCTCGATCCATCATCACTGACAATGGGAAGCAGTTTGACTGCTCAGGGTTCAAAGAATTCTACGTGGATTGGAAGATCAAGCTCCTATTCGCCTCCGTAGCCCACCCCCAGACTAACGGGATGGCGGAGACGGCCAACAAGTGCATCCTAGAACCACTTCGTAAAAAAGTAGGGGAGGCGCATGGAGCTTGGCCAGAAGAATTCCTCGGAATACTCTGGTCATACAGAACGACCCACACGGAAGCAATAGGGAGACGCCCTTCATGCTCACCTACAACACCGAGGCGGTCGTTCCCGTCGAAGTAGACGAGGAGTTGCTTCGCCTCAGACACTTCGACGAAGAAAAAAAAGCGGAAGGCCTAGAAATCAACCTAGAGCTCATGGACGAGCGGCGCGATCGGGCCCTAGCTTTTGTCATCCGACAGAAGCAACGGGTGGCCTACTATTACAACCCTCGGGTCAAAGGAGAAGTCTTCCACCAAGGAGACCTGGTCTCAAGGAATGCTATATTCAACCCAGAGATCATATGCAAGCGAAAACTTTCCGCAAAATAGGAAGGACACTGTAAGATCGTCGAAGTTCTCAGCCCGGTTACATACCGACTCTCGACATTGGAAGGGAAGACGCCCACTCACACCTGGAATGCTGAACACTTGCACAAATACTACCAGTAAGGCAAAGAATGTAAAAGCCCTTCACAAGCATTGTACCAAAAGTAAAAATATCCCAAATAAAGAATTTTTTGATCACCCAGACGACCTGAAACTCATTTGACTGTAAGGCTGGTGGCAACTCCCCCAGCAGGCCGATTACTAATCGACCGTAAGGCTGGGGGTAACTCCCCCAGCATGCCGATCATTCGATCGACCGTCGACCATAAGGCCTGATGTGGTTAGCTCCCCCAGCAGGCCGACCGACCCGTCGACCATAAGGCCATCGACGGCTGCCCCATCACCTCTGGGGGGGCACGCCGGAAGGATCGCCCCTGGCCAGGTGGATCCCGGCGCCCGTACCGGGAAGCGCAGTACCCACGACGACTAAAGCCACCAGCGCCCCCCCACCGTGTGGCCGGGCCCGGATACTGATTGGCTCGCCCTAGGAGTAGAGGAGGAAGACGAATAACACATGGAGAAGGACAACCAAAGACTGACGACGAGCGTAAAAACGACGAAGGGGATAGCAAAGCTTAAGGGGCAGAACCTTCACCCAGAGGGTAACGACATCCACTTATACAACCCCCTATGGGTTTCCTCCGTCATCTCCAACCGCTCGTTCCTGCGTATGTGTCAACATTCTATGGAGGGCGACTCTCCGAATCCCGCACCCAAGAGGCAGGAGAATTCTCGATGCCCTACGCCATGATGATTCTCATTTAATGCACCGTCTCGACTTATGCACCTGTTAAATCCACCCGTATCACATCCCTCGGACCGAACCGCAACAAGCCGAACGGCCTGAGCGATGTGGGCAATTGATACAATCCCTCGAATGGGCTGGAGAAAGGCGAACCGACCGCTAGGCCCAGAACTGCACCAGGCTCCGGCCCAAAGGAGGCCCTGGAGCGGGTCGGGATGCAACGGCCCAATACCGCCACTCGATAGACGGTTAACCATGCTCGAAGGGGGAAATCACTCCCCAGATTGTGCACGCCTTGATCGCCATTGAAGCCATCATTACGCTCACCTTAATCGCCATTCAAGGGACCATCAATGCGGGCGGACACGGATGGAGAAATGGTAAGCGCCATGAAGGCGTTGACATGTGGGACTCCTATAAGGGACTCGAAGAATAGGAGGCAAAGGACCGAATTCTGGATACTTGACACCCGGGTATACCAAGTCTTCTCACACCTTTCTTACACCTTACATTTCTCCTCCATAGCTCGGCCTGAGAACTCATGATTGGTCTCTCTGTGAATCAAGCTTGTTTCCACCAAAGCACTTCTCAGTCAAGATCCGACTTAGGCATCGGATGGGACTTGGTCGGAACCAATGTCCGACTCCCCAGACGAGTTCTTCGTTTTGCAGATTTGAAGAGACGTCACCTTCCCAAAGCTTTACTTCGGCGTACCATTGCTCGGATTCAAACTCCATCGTGCCAGAGCCCGTTCGACCGACCGATCCCGTAGGCTGTCAACCCGCCGAAGCTACCCTTCGGTGCACTGTCGATCAGACCTGCGCCTTCCTGCGAAAGCGAACGCTCGGTCGACCGACCCCGAATGTCGTCCCCGTCTCTCAAAGACAGCGACGACACTCGGACCTCCGTACTACCAATCAGCGGTGAGAAAACACACCGAAACACTTGAGGTTCTCAACACCGATTTTGAATTTCGTTTGAGAACTTAAGCAACGTCAGCATCGTGGAGGCGGGAGGTGGTGATGATGGGAGGATGTGACGGCATTGGTGGCGTTCGAGGGGGGGAGGAGATGAGTAATGTGGTGGAGAGGAAAAGGTAAAAATGTAATTTTACTTAAGGATATAATAGGTATTAAGACAATGACAAACATGTAAAATATAATAGCCTCAGCAAAATGTGTAATGTGATTGGTATCATGGAGTTGCTACACACACTAACCTAATTGATAAATGCACGGATCATTTATTTACTGGGTTGACATTCCAAATTTACAGGTTTGCCATGTAAATTTTCCCTCTTTTACCTCATCCACTACTCTTCCTCTTATTCTCAGCCGTTAGCCGCAGCTGCCAACACACCCCCACATGCCCTCATTGCACCTCCAATTACACTTTCCTCATTGCATCCTCTATCCGCCTCTTTCTTCTCCTAACTCGTCCTTCCTCTTTCCATTCCATATTCTGACGCCGTTTGTGTCGTTGCCGCCGCAGCAGGATCCGATGGCGATGATGACAGAAGTGGATGAGTAGAAAGAGGATATGTGTAATGTGGGTATACGTGGTTCTGTGGGCAAAGTAAATAAAATGGGAATTACTATTTGCACATACACTTTTGCTGAGTTCATAGATAACTTATTTACAAATTTGCCATTAAAATTTTTTACTTCGTTCACAAACCAACTCCTTCCCCTCCACCTCCGTGCCGTTGTCCCCTTCTCCGCAGCCACTGCCAAGGACCCCCTCATCGCCACCCGCCTCCCTTCGCTGGCGGAGAAGCGGAGGCGGTGGATGGAGGTTTGTCAGTTCCAATTCGTCGCTAGAGTCGAGACGTTCGCGATACCTGCCGATTTTAGTAGAAAGCGACAAAAGATAGAGCTCACATCGCCGCCTCTGCCGATTGTTAATCAGGATGACGGTGGTGACGATACCATCGAGAACAAAATCGTGAAAAGAAGTTAGAAGGAGAACGAATCGAATTCGGATGTGAGCTCGGGATTGAATCTTGAGACGTTGACGGGGAATCGAGTGGTCGAATCGAGCGGATATGATCGGCTGTGGCCATTGGATGACAGAGGGAAGGAGTGACGTGAGTTGGCGGCTGCTCGCTTCTCCGTCAGCGAAGGGAGGCGAGGGCGGTGAGGGGGGTCCTCGACGGCGGCGATGGAGAAGGGGGACGACGACGCGAAGGGGCAGATGATTTGTGAATTCAGCAAAAAAATTTTGTGGCACACTTATAAATAATTGATCGGTGAACTCAGCAAAGGGGCCTGTGCAAATAGCAATTCCCAAATAAATTTTTTGCGTTGAAGTGGTCCGTATGTACAGCAAATTAGGTATGTGCGTATAGAATTACCCCTATCATCACTCAAAGCTAAAACTCCTAATTGAACTTGGGGAATTGCTATTGGGACAGACATTTCTGCTGAGTTCACATACCACTTTTTTTTCAAAAATTAACAAGTTTGCCATTTACAGTCTGTTAAATTTTTTGGTCAAAAATATCCCCGTCGTCCTCCATCTCAACCACCACCACCTTCTTCTTCTTCTTCTTCTTAACAAGCTTGACATAACAATCGTCCTCATCCACCCCGAGCTCATTGGTGGGTGCCTCCAGAGGCGACGGAGGGGGAAACGTAGGAGGATGCTGCGGTTGTTACTGGTGGACGGGCTGTCCCATGGGAGGATCAACGGATCGGCGGCGTCGAGGTCGAAATCGAGTAGGTTTCACCAGTCCCAGAGAGACGAATCCTCCTCCATGCCCGAAACTCTAACCCAGTCCCCAGTCCCATATAGTGACTAATTGAAGCTCCAATGCCAAGTTCACAATGTTGTGTTCATTTATACTCATATGGTTCTAAAATCTAATATGAATTGCTGGTTTGGGTTTCTGGAAGTTTTTGGATGATTCATATGTTCTTTATGTTTGATGATAAAAGATTGTTTGATGCAGTATTTTCAATTTTGCAGATATTGACTGAAATTGATTGAGGTTAGAGCTTCGGCAAATTTGGTCCATGTATGAAGATTCTTTCTGATCCTTTTAACATACAGGTATACTGCAGGATTCAAGAGGGCTAGGGAATTCAGATGCACACATAGGTCCAATTGAACCTTGTTACTTGCAGCTAGAATTGAAACAGAGGTCAAAGAGAAAGATGATGCTTTAAGTTCTTGTGTCTGATGTGGTGTGAAGTTATGTAATGGATTTAAAGCCTGGTATTTTTGAAAGTTGTAAGTTTGTAACTGAGAGAATGTGTTGCATTGCATTGCATTTGAATGCTTGTAATTGAGAGGTGGGAGTGTGCTTGTGTAACAGAAATTATTTTGTATGTTTGAATCCAAGTTGAACTGAATTTCATGCTTGTAAAATCGTACATGAGGATTGGAATGAGATAAGTGTACCTTTTTTCATATGTGAGTTCTTGGTTAATTTGGCTTCATATAATTGATGGAATTGTGTATGGAATGTTCTTGATGGAAATTGTAAATGGATAGTGCTATGACATGAACAAAATGTATTACATTGCACTACTGATGCAGGACTCGGGAAAAATGCATGTGCCACATATCAATCATCTAATTGTTTTTCCTTGTTAACTGGTAGTTTCTGAAATGGCCAGGACTTGGGAAGAACAGACAATGGCAAGAATTTTCAACATGAGTTAAAAACTACTAATGCACCATGTTAAAAATCAGCAACATCATCAGCTATATGAAACAAGAGAGTCAATTGATTACAATAACAAATCAGCTACATGAAACATAAATCAGAGAAGCGCAATAATAAATCCTGGAATCATCCATTACTTGTTCGGCAAATTATCCGGGAATCCTGGAATCATCCATTACATATATCTCAAAAAATTCTTAACACACAAATTGCATCAAAGCTGAACACATGATCCGCAGACACAAAAGCTGCTATACACAAAATACATAATATAGAGACCAAAAAAGTATCTGGTCAAGTACATAATACATGATCCACATACACACGCGGACATAATACATAATACATGATCCACGGACAGACACGCTGACCGAGTACCCTTATTGCATGAAAACAACTTGATCTTCACCAAAACAACATGATCTGCAGTAAGCACCCCCGTATTTGAAGCAGGTATATTAATATCACAACCTTTAACTGTAGACCCCCAATTCTGTGAGGTGGAAAGCAACAGCCCATGTGACTCATAAACCTAAAGGAACCTGTAAGCAATTTGACAATGTAGTAATTAACATTAGTAATTTGAACTCTTGCCTTATTTTTTAAGACATTGCATGAGATGTATTGTTTCTAATGAATAAAACATTGTAAGAATTTAAGCTGCAAACTTACCGCATAGATTAAAATGATATGATGACCAAGTATCCTTCTCGTACGAAGATACTGCAGATATAATGCATATGTAACTATTAGTATTTTCAAATTTGAGGCAAAAGTGATTTAGAACAATGACTGGCATGTACTCCTATATGAGATTCGGTAATAGCAAAATGAAAACTCATAGTTGGAATCAATTAAACAAACGAAAAGGGGAAAAATAAAATAAAAAACAAGATTAGTGCATACTGTAATGAACATCTTAAGCATGGGAAACTAGATGCACTATTTAATACTAAATCTAAACAAACTAGTACCAACACCATGTCCCCATATTAAATTAACTAGTCACTATAAGTTCTCCCTTGCATATAGAATGAGCTCCATTGCATACAGAACCTAATATTGAATATAAAATGTCAGAGAAATGCAATGATACATATTGCTTTGAACAGCAAAGCAAACACTAACCCGACTTCTCTGTGGCGGGAACCATCTTCCACCATGTTCAAAAGAATCAGGACCTACAACTCTAAGCTCAATTTGACATATAAGTTTGTCCAGCATAGCTTAATTGATATTTCCAAGCTCAATATCATATTTTATAAGCTAGAACATATATATTGTGACATCTTCATGTTCAACTTCCATTAGACTCTACCAAAAGTTAGAACATCTTTGAGTATTAGAGTGATTAAAAGCTAGAGAAGGAAGAATTACAAAAAATGAGCGAAAACCAGTGCAACGTTAATACATAACTACCTTATCAGACAAAACCAATGTCAGTTGAATTGAGTTTTTTCATGCTCACAATCAACAGGAGGACCAAAACAAGATGAGTTTTTAACTTGTAATTGTCAAAGAGCGGTATCAATCAAGTAACACAAGGACATACCAATCTAGTTCAAACCCAAAAAAAATTCTCTTGTTAACTTGCAATTTATCAAGCCGCTCTCTAAACCATAGTTCAAGCTTGATTTGAGCGTCACTTTCATTGATTCAACCAACTTTGGAAAAAAGAGAGACAATCAAAAGCAGCATCACATCAAAAACACCTACAAACATGAAATTATTACTCGAAAGCGAGGCGACATCAAAACATAAAATGTTAAAGAGAATCCATTAAGAAATATCTGTGACCATTGGCAGTGTTTGCCAATTAGTTATGATCCAAATGTGGAAAGTGTTTTTATAAAAATATTGACAAAGATAAATACAAATTAGACAGTGATCAAGGAAGGAACATGTATATCATTCATATAGCCGTATTACACAAGCACATTGCACCAAAGAATCACAAAATGAAAACAAGTATTCAAAGCAACTATATCTACACAAATACATCTTATATAAGAAGATGTAGGTATAAAATCAGATCAATTGCACAGAAATCCAAAGTTTTAAAGGTTAAATTACATGGTACAAATGTGATGGTACCAATGTTTCATAAGATTCATTCAAGGCAATTACACCACCTACTCCAAGTTGTTTCAAGCGACGAACATCTTTAGCAAATGGAACAACATGAAGCAAAAGAAACTAAAAGATCAATACAGCAAGATCAGGTGATGAAAGGTAGGAGCGACGAGAATTTGTTTAAATAAATTTTGATTTGGGTCCTCTCCATTTTGATATATATAATACCCAGATCAAAATTAATTTTGAAGAGAAATTTTGGGAAGCTTGAAGAGAACCAGACAACAACATCGAGAGAGAGAGAGAGATGAACTTATAGGGAAAACTAAGAGAATAAACTCCAGCGGAGATGTCTAAAGAGAGTGAGAGATCGCAGGCGACCCCTAGAAAACTGCGCGAGATGGAAGTGCAAAGCGTTACCAGCGACAGATCTCTCTAAAGGTTAATTTCGTCACACCCGGTCTGTAAACTCAGCACAAATCTCATTTGGGTCTGTGCGCAGCAGCAAAAAAATAAGAGGTATGTAAACTCAGCAAAAAAGTATGTCCCAATAGCAGTTCCCTTGAACTTGGGCTACGAGATTAATACCAACATTTGCCCCCCTTCATCACTGTGTTATCCGCCTCATTACAGCTTCGCCGATTCGAAAATAGATAACCCTACCCTCTGTTCTTCCTCCTCCCTCCTCAACTGAATTCAATTCTGCATCAAAATCCCGAGGGAAAAATTAAAAGATGGAAGGAGGGAAAGAGGAGCACCAGACCGCCATGGTGCTGTCGCCGGCGGCAGCCGTCAATCCTATTGCTCAGTTCCAGGCCAAGTTCAAGGAACTCGAGGCCGGGTTCCGATGCTGGCTCGCCAAGCAGTCTGCCCCCGTCGAGGCGGCCATCGTCACCGCCACCGGAGCTGCCCAGGGCGCCGCCATCGGTGGCCTCATGGGAACCCTCACCGCCGATCTACCAGCCGCATTCCCGACCCCGCCACCAAATGCCCCTGGCCTCACCGCCGAGGCCATGGCGCCCTTTAAGCAGGCCCAGGTTATTAGTTCTGCTCATTTTCTGATGTTTCTTGAACTGGGTATTAATTATACGGTACTGTTTAAACTTAAAAATTCGATACATGGAAACTCTTTAACTATTCTTCCATTTTTTAAGTAAAAAAATACTTTTTAATTATTGATCCATGTTCGAAGTGTATCATTATGTAAGAACTACTTGAGTGACGAATTTTATTTCAGATGGCAAACTTGGAGGATTTTTTCGAGGCATACTTGCTGCTAGGCTTCTAGGTCTCAACGCCTCTTTGCCTTTAGGTTATGCTTGGTAATTAGGAACTGAAGCGATGCTACAAATAAATGGAAAACAGATCATTCGTTTCCTCTAACAGTGTTGATTATCCATATCCTTAAAGCTAATAGTTTACGAATTGACAGGAGTGAAAGAGTTCAGCATTATGATACATGTGAACGTGCGAATGATATTGGGGTGTTTTCTTTAATTTTCTTAGTGATAGGGTATCACATAAATTATTTTGACTTTCATGGAGGGGTCGGAGGGTTTATCTTTAATGTCATTAGATATAAGCAACAAGTTGTAATTGAATTTGATTGATTGCATCAGAAAGGGCATGTGTGGAGATGAAAATGGTGATTGGCTGAGTTTGACGTGGTACATGGGGGCGGGTTTACAATGCATTTCCATGGAAGCACGCTTAATACTGATAATTCTAAATGATAATGCGACGATGACAATCATGGACGCCATTAAGGTTACGCTCGACTAGCAGGATGGGGGAAGGAAACAGTGATGGATACAGTTGTATTTGGACGCAAGATGTCAGGGGATTGTATGTACTGTGACTATTGGTTTTCTAGGCTCTAGTAAGTTGATAGCAACATGGAAAAATTAGAGATTTGGGACCATTGGTTGCAACGTAATTCACCTTGTTATGGGTGTACTTGTGTCATCTGCAGATAATTTGTTGGTCTGTTAGGTAGGTGTTGGATATTGGAGTGCTCCTAATATATGTTTTGATGATGATTAATCATTATGCTTAATGTGGTTTGTGCAGCTATTAGGAATTCATTAGGAAGCAAAGAAGCAAAGGACAATATGTCAAGGCAACACGAATTGAAGATTCACATATGCCAAGAATATGGAACAAAATGCAAAGAACATCATCTATCAAGCTTAATGATTGTATATTTGTTAATTAATGTATCTTTTGTTTCTTCCTTGTCATAGATTGTTAAAGCCTTGAAGATACACACACATGAAAGCATATGATAAGACTTATAATTAATAAGAACTTAATCCTTATCAAAACCATGGGTTTCATACTCAAAACAATGAATTTAGAAGCATACTAGTTGGTCAACATAGGGCTTTAGTCGGCTAGTGTATCAGATATTAACTACCTAGTTTCTTAGCCAATTAGTCGACCAACCATGATCCATTAGCTGACTAATAGAAAACAAAAACTCAGACTAGCTCAATTTAGTCGACTAACAGAAGCTATTAGTTGATCAATAATTTTTACTAGTTGATTAATAGAACTTTACTAGTCGACTAATAGAACTTTACTAGTCAACTGTGAAGCATTAGTTGACCAATATGACTTGCTAGTCGACTAATCAAGTTACCGTTGACTGTGTTGACCTTTAGAAATTAGTTGTTAACTAGTCATTTGAAGGAATAGTTTTGTTGTTTTCTCTCATACAATTTTCCGTCTATATAGGGAATAATTCTCAATTGTTTAATCAAGAAAAACAAGAAGAAAAATCATTTGATTGGCCAAAAATATCCATTAATGCTTATATCATCTTTGACCCAAAAAGATCCTTAATATCTATTCACCAATTCTGGATCTTATAGAATAGATATCATCTACCTTAGACACTTCTACATTCAAGTACGAATCTTTAAAGTCTATATGAGAATTGTAAGCTTTTCTTTTCAAGTTTCTTCACCTTGGTGTTTGAGGCGGTTTAGTACTCAGTTAGAGAGTGATGTTTTCCAATCCGAGGATGTTGAGATTGGGGAGCACAATTATCAAGGTTATTTACTAAGTTGCATGGTTATAACTTGTTACGGTTTGCAAGAGTGTTAGTAGAAAATCTCAAGTAAGGAGCTTGGAGACTGGAGTAGATTGGGGAGACCGAACCAGCATAAATATCTTTGTGTTTGCGATTGGCTTATCTAATTTGCGTATGTCTGAACTCTTTTATTATTGTGATATCTTATTATTATTCATTTCGCTACAATTTTTTTTTTGAGAGTTGGTTGTTTGTGAGCTTAGTTACTGACCATAACTGTTTAGTCTGTAAGTTGACCATCCACAAGATCCTACACGTGGAGCATGTTTAAAGGATGGCTTCAACAACTAACAGATCACAATTCCCGAAAGAATAATCTACAACTTGACCACCAAGGTTCACTAGATCGAATTACAGATATTAGAAGAGGCGGATGATGATCTACCTCACATCCATAAACTTCGAACTGTGAAACATCATGGAGACTCCATACAACAAACTAACCACACTTTACACACTCTGAAAAAGCAAAAGCAAAAGCAACACGCGACGCTAAATCCATGACTGCCTTATTTTGCACGTTGGATAGCAACGAAGTCAACCAAGTTTCTACCGTCACAACTGCACATCATATCTGGCACATTGTAGGGATAACTCACGAAGTTACTAGTAAAATTAAGGAATCTACGATCTCTATTCTTGTTCATAGATTTGAATTATTTAAAATGAAGATACCGAAATGATCATGGAAACACACACTCGACTTACAGACATCACCAACTCTCTGTGTTGGGAAAGACGTAAACCTAACCTAAATTAGTCTGAAAGACTCTGCTCCCTCACGTCGGAATGGGAGAAGAAGAAGACGGCGATCGAAGAGGCAAATAATCTCTCAACCTTGTCCATGGAAGATTTACCAGGAAATCTTATGGCATACAAAGTACAACTTGAGGAGAGAAGGAAAAAAGCACCAAAGAAGAAAAATCTCGCATTCCGTGTTTCTTCTGATACCGAAGATTTGGATGAAAAGAAGACGAGATTGACATGCTTGCAAGAAAATTCAAAGAATTCATTAAAGATAAATATGAGTCTAATGTTAATTTATCTAACAATTTACAGTTATGTTTTCACTGCAATAAGTCGGTGCATATGAAGAATGAGTGTCCCAAGCTAAAGTCGAGAGCATTTAATTTAAGAAAGATGCATATCCTGCAACTTGAGATGACTTATCTTCCGAAGATGAAGATGAATAACAAGAAAGGCTAATATGTGTTTCATGGCACATGACGAAGAGGTAACATCCAAACCCGAGTTGGATGACCTATTATTAGCTTTTAATGATTTATATTGTAAATACAAAGGTCTAAATAAAACATATAAATCACTAAAAGTAGATTATAAAAATCTTATAAATGAACATGTTATGTGTGGACCAAAGTTAGATAATTACTAATTTAACTAATGAAAAATTAGACGTTGAAAATAAAAATATCAAAGAAGAAAATTATTTACTCAAATAGGAATCTCATAATTTAAATACTAGAATAAAAGAGCTAGATAAGGACATATCTTCTATTAAATTGAAATATAATGAGATTGCCCTTAATGTTAATAAGTTTAACAAAGTAAAAGAGAATTTGAACCAAGTTCTATCACCGCCACCATCTTTCTAAGTCTAAACATGGATTATGATATAACAATCAAAAGAAACATGTTAAAAATAATTATTCTTATATATGAAAAGTATGCATTCAAGGAAAATCCCATTATACAGGAAAAATTACAGAATATAAATATATGTGTTCCAAAGAATTTAAATAAACAAGACAAAAATATACGTATAACAAATTTCATAAAAATTATGCATAGCTCTAGAAATTATATTTACATGCACACGTGAAAAATAGATCCAAAATAGATTTGGGTTTCAAATTATTAAATCTTTGAATCCAATATAATTTGGGTATTTAAGATTAAATGTTTATCTTTTAGGATACTCAATATAATATGAATTTTGAGTAATAACATGTTAAATTTAATAATGAGTAATAAATAATTTATGAGAATATTGTTCGCACTCACTCATAAGATAACACTCATTATTAGTCGACCAATGATGCCCCTAGTCGACTAATACAAAATGCTCTTTCTAAACAATGTCAGTCTCATTGCAAATGCAAAACTGATAATAGTCGACCCATACTTTTACTATATTAGTTGACTAATAAAAGGGACTAGTCGACTACTACAGTTCGATGCCATCAGCTTGTTTTCTGTATCTGTTTCCTGAGATGTTTGTGTCCAAACCTCACCCAATTGATTTGGGTTTGGGCTCCTAATGACTAATTGCAAGAATCCATAATGAAAAAAGTACCAAGTTTCATGATTACTTTTAAGGTACCCAGAATAAAAAGAGGGATACCATATGCATAATCTAAATTGATGCGACTCTCAAGAATGATACAGTGATACTCTCAGAGCCAAAGAACTAATATCCGTACTAGTCTAATACCACACAATTTGGTATAGTATCAGAGTCTAGTATACACCATATAGCTAATACCAACACTTGATACTAGGAGTCTTAACCAGTGATACTAACAACATTTGGTATTACGACTGTCATTTTGGTGATGCCAAAGGGAAGAAACGCTAGGAAGAATTAAAATCATGGGAAGCATCAATTCAGGAGGAGTATGTTAAAGTTAGGGGAGCATATTTATCTTATAAATTATTTGATTTTGATTTATATATGTTTGTCATAATCATTCAGGGAAGAATGTTGGAAATTAGAGTGCCCTCCTATATATGTTTTGATGATGATCAAACGTTATGCTTAATATATTTTATGCATCTATTAGGAATTCATTAGGAAGCAAAGAAGCAAAGGACAATGTTTCAAGGCAATAAGAATTGAAGATTCACATATGACAAGAATATGGAGCAAAGTTCAAAGATCATTGTCTATCAAGCTTAATAATTGTACATTTGTTAATTGATGTATCTTTTGTTTCCTCTTTGTCGTAGATTGTTGAAGTCTTGAAGATACACTTACACACATGAAACCATAAGATAAGACTTAGAATTAATATGAACTTAATCCTTTTGATAATCCTAGGTTTCATACTCATACCATGAATTTAGAAGCCTACTAGTCGACCAACACATGGCTTTAATCGACTAGTGTATCAGAGATTAACTACCTAGTTTCTCAGCCACTCATTGAGAAGTGGTTGAGTTGTATTGGAAGACCACTCATTGAGAAGTTGCACTTGTATTGGTTGGAAGCCCTCCAGTTGAGGTAAGTGGCTCTCTAGTTTGGGAGTTGGTTAGTGGATTAAAGCCCAATGAGATTGGGGACTGGACATAGTATTCGGGAGGGTGAATCACGATAAATTGCGTTGTTCACGATTGCGATAATTGTCTCTCATCTCTCATTTTCTATTACTTGTACTTGTGTTTAATTTCTGTTGTGCATTTCTCTATTGCAAGTAGTTAGTTTTAGTTGATTAAGTACCTAAAGGGGGGTAACATGATGCAATCGGCTTTTAGGCCAATTTAGGAATTTAATTTTCAGATTTGTGAAGGGTATTTTTGTAATTTTCTATTTCTGCAATTTTTCCTTTATTTAAACTAGGGCCGGCTAGGAGAGAGGTACGCGTGAATTGTTTTGTAAAAATCCTTATTCTAGGTGTCAAGGAACCCTTGCCGAAGATTTTAGGCTTTCTTCTCAATTAAAAGCTAGGAGAGTGGCCGCATCTCGAATTGTGGCCAATTATCTTTTATTTTTATTTCTTATTATCAATAAAAATCCTTCCTTTCCCCCAAATCTCCTCTTTCCCCCCAAAAAATCACACCTTTCATTCAAAAATCTCATTTTTCAGCATAAAAACCTCAACTTTATTCCAAAAAGCCATAGATAGCATCAATTGGTATCAAAGCACGTCGATCCAGGGCGACTATGAGAACCATGGATAGAATCGACACGTTGAAAGAAAAGATGGAGAAGTTTGAAGGCGAGATCCACGACTGGATTAAGAAGAGCGCGGATGAACAAAAGGACGATTTGGATCGCAGATTCTCGCAACTCATGGAAGCCATCAGAAAAACGAATCTATCCATCAGACGTACGAACCAAACTGTGGTGGCGCTTAAGAAAATAGATTTAGCCCTAGATCCGGAGCAAAAGTCGAGGACTTTGGCGAAAGTGAAGGAGAAGATGGAAGATTTTGAAGAAGGTCTACTTTCCGACGCTGACTACTTCGTGGGGGAGGAAGAGAAATCCATGATGGAGGAAAGTCAACCCACAAACCCTAGAAGCAACAGAAGGGGTTGGTCGAACCCCATGAGTCATCCACAGGCCCGGTAGAACCCTAGGAAGTCCCTCAGTGTCAGCTGGACTTGTAGATGGGCCGACCGCCCCCCTGGACTTGCCGGCAGGGCCGACCGGCCCTTGCAGGCCATTTACGGGTCGACCGACCCTGTGTTCAGTCACAGTCCCGGGTTTTGCACCCGGAAGTACGAATGTCGTCTTACCACAAGCACACGGTATACAAATATATCGGCGAGTGGGTATCAAATCCACAGGGAGGCGGTTGTCACATTATCTATCGATCCTAGGCTGGATTAGACTTCGATGTCTTATTGGGTGGAGATGGATTACGAAGGAATATCGTAATGGTGATGGAAGTGGAATGCGGGGGTGTCACGATCGGCAAGGCACGACCAAGGTCTCCACCCAAAAAGAAAACAAAAAGAACAAAGAGAAACAATCGAGAGAAAGATCGATAGGATGTCGGAAATCCCCACTAGGGCTTTCGGGTTTTGATAACGGGTTAAGGATCCTTTCGTCAAATGACGTGCGGATAGGAGTGTCGCATTCGGAGATGAGAACGATCGTTCGACTTTCGTCGTCACGCTCGTCTAACGCCTCCCCGTGCCCCGCCGTGCTTTTGCAGTCGGCTTTGCACGGGGACACATGCATTACGCTCGACACTTGGTTCCTGTACCACAAATTCGTATCAACTCATGATTTACGGACTGGGGTACCACTCTACGGTTGGTCCAGGCAGTCGGGCTACTCTCGTTGTCACCGACTAGCGGATTGGGAACCCTAGCGCACGAGTCACCCTCGTGATCATGAACCCCAGGAGATGGCCACTAAACCCCAATCAAATTCGTAGGGATCGTCCCCAGGACATGTAGCTACTTTCACAATCCTCCAATCCTAGCTAATCCCCCAAAACCACTTATCCAAACTACCGTAGAGCAACCCTAGATTCGTCCAACTAAGGTTAACCCATCACCATAACCCTAGAATCCTAGGGTTCAAGTTCATCCCTAATCCTAGCAATGAATCTACTCAATCATTACACAAGAGATGTGGACAACAAGAATCAACATCACAAGCAAGTAAAATGAAAGCAATAAAGGATTCAAACAGCAGAACACATAAGAAAGACAACAAAAGAGATTTAACAAGGAAGAATACTTATCTAATAGAGATCTGGTACATAAACATCCAAATGGGGGCCTAGGGCATAGCCTAACCTCTGAAAATCATCCTCAAAGACAGAAAATAAGAAATAAGGGCTAAAAACGGCCTCCTCAAATGGTGGCTCAACACTCCTATTTATAGCCTCTCCCCAAAAACCCTAAAAAAACCCTAGAAGCAGCCTCTCGACATGGTGCACGGTCAAGCGCGCCCTAGCGCTCGGCCGAGCGCCCCCTTGGCGCTTGGCGTCGATGCTTGGAGAAGGGGCCGCTCAGTCGAGCGAGGTAGCCGCTCGGTCGAGCGCCTCCTTCGAGGCATCATGTCGCTCGGCCAAGCGACACAACTCACTCGACCGATCGAATTGGACGCGAACTTTCCCGCGAGCTGCAAGGTGAAAAATGGGAGCTCACTGATGACTGGCTCGGGCGAGCGTTGGGGGTCGCTTGGTCGAGCGAGTCGGATCGTTCGGCCGAGTGGCCCTTCGCAGCCTTGCTCCCCTTCATTGTATCATAGCTCGGCCGAGCGCTTTGGCTCTTCGCAGCCTTGCTCCCCTTTCATTATATCATAGCTCGGCCGAGCGCATCATGCGCTCGGCCGAGCGACCTGGAACTCATGGCCAGCCTTGCTCTCCTTTCCTTGCTCTCCTTTCCTTGCTCTCCTTCCTTCCTCTCTTTCTTGGCTTCTTTGCTTCTTTCTTGCTCTTCCCCCGTCGGTTTTGAGTCGTCACATGTGGCGCTGTCGGTGCTCCGGCATTCGTGTTTGTGCCCTCCACTCTAATATGCTCCGAATTGCTCGATATTCCCTGAAATGCAACCAAACACTCTCAAAGTCAAATAGTTCTAGTTATTAGCGTAAAAGCGGATAAATTCGGGATTTAAGCAATTATTTTGACGTGTAAACATATGGATAAAATGTGAAATATTATGACACATCACCCTGCCAATGGCACTGTTAGAGACTCATCCCACAGTAGGCCTCTAACACTAGCCCATTTGTTAGATACACATCCCATACTATGCCTCTAAAAATAGCATTGCTAAGGACTCATCCCATACTAGGCCCATAACATTGGGCTCACACCCCAATTGTTAAGTATTAGCTAACATCCAACCCAAAACCAATTGGTGTTAGGTGGAGCGGCCATCTAATACTTAAACTTTTCTATTTCTTTTTTCACTTCCGATGTGGGACTAATGAGATCATAACATACCTCTACGCTTCTGATAACCGCCGTCCACGTTGGCCTACTCTGGGGTGCCCACTCTGGCTTCCCCAGGCCGCCCCTTCCGCTTCCGACAACCACCGTCCACAGCGGCCCACTCTGGGGTGCCTATTCTATGTGGCCCACTCTGGCCTTTACCAGGTCGTCCCCTCTTAGGTTGCTCTTTTTCCAGGTTGCCCCTTCCGCAACGTGGGTCGTAGCATGTGGCTTGCTCCGATGCCATTTGTTAAAGACTCATCCCACATTAGGTCTCTAACATTATCCTATTTGTTAGAGACACATCCCATACTAGGCCACTGATACGGTCATCATCAGCCTCTAACAATAGCATTGCTAAGGGCACATCCCATACTAGGCTCATAACACTGGGCTCACATCCCAATTGTTAAGTATTAGCTAGTATCCAACCCAAAACTAATTGGTGTTAGGTGGAGATGTCCTCTAATACTTAAACTTTCCTTTTTCTTTTTTCACTTCCGATGTAGGACTAATGGGATCGTAACAGCCGTCAGCCACCAGATTGGGTCGATAGCCCCTGCCGAAGCCAGGGCAGGGGCTGTCGACCCCTTTTCAGCCACAGGGAGGGCTGTCGGCCTATTTTCAGCTGCAGGGAGGACTGCTGACATCATTGCAGTTTGCAGGAGGCTTTTTCGAGCCCAGACAAGGCCGAACAGCAGGGTAGGGGTTGAAATACATCCGCATGCATACAACACAACTTCTGGGGATTGGGAGGGGACATCGGGGCCCCCGATGGTGCCCTATAAGGACTACAATCGATACCACGAGGATATTGGTGGGGCTTTGCTGACGGAGGAAGAGCGGATTGGGGTGACTCTGCGTGGGATGGAGCTAATGGAGAGGATTGGAACCATGCTGGAGACTATGGCTATGACATACCTGCTCCACCTCAGCCACGACGCCATGACTATTAGTAGGTGAGAGGTGCACCTGGATGGTTTACTGTAGAGAGCAGGGTCAGGAAGCTGAAGATGCCTAATTTTGAGGGAGAAGACCCAGATGGGTGGATATACTAGGCTGAGCGGTACTTTGAGGTGTCGATGGTTCAAGAGACGGAGTGGCTGAGGGTCGTTGGGGTTTGCATGGAGGGAGGCACTGTCGTGGTATTGGTGGACACATCAGCAACGGCTGTTCCGCTCGTGTGAGGAGTTCACGACATGCCTACTGGACCATTTCGCAGAAGTGCAAGTGGGCGATGCATATGAGAAGCTGTATGCCTTGAGGCAGGAGGGGATATTTAAAGAGTATATCAAGAAGTTTGAGATGTTAGCAGGCCGTGTCTGTGTGGTATCAGGAGAGTCCTTTGAGGTGTGTTTTATGAAGGGGCTGAAGCCCACCATCAGATCGGAGCTGATGATATAGAAGCCTAGGGATCTGCTTGATGCGCCTAGCGTGTATGGTGGATGACAGATTGGCAGAGGAGAAGCGAGCCCGTGGAGCATGGAGCAGGACCATTCCTTGAAGCCAGATAGCGATGGGAGAAGAGAAGGCATCATTCGGGCTCCAGTACAGACACGAGAGGAACACCGAGTCTCAACTAGACAGTTGGCGTAAGCGGCTCACAGAGATAGAAATCCAGGAGAGGCGCACCAAGGGATTGTGTTTCCGCTGCAGCGAAAAGTATGGACCGGGACACCGTTGCAAGGACCCGGCTCTTCAGATGCTGATCATTGAAGATGAGAAAGGCTAGCCGGTGGATCAGGAAGAGGCGGGATGGCACGAGGACCTCCACTAGGACTAGTGAGCCCATGGTTTTCATGGCACCACCTTGAGGACAAGGTGGTTCTTCGGGGGCGGAGTGGTGATGCGGTCGGCTTTTAGACCAATTTAGAAATTTAATTTTCAGATTTGGGAAGAGTATTTTTGTAATTTTCTATTTCTGCAATTTTTCCTTTATTTAAACTAGGACCAGCTAAGAGAGAGGTACACGTGAATTGTTTTGTGAAAACCCTTATTCTAGGTGTCAATGAACCTTGGCCGGAGATCTTATACTTTCTTCTCGAATTGATAGCTATGAGAGTGGCCGCCTTTTGAATTGTGGCCAATTATCTTTTATTTTCAGTTCTTATTATCAATAAAAATCATTCTTTTCCCCCAAATCTCCTCTTTTTCCTATTAAAATCCCACCTTTCATCCAAAAATCCCATCTTTCGCCATAAAAAACCTAACATTTATTCCAAAAAAGCACTAGATCGCATCATAACACTCTTAGGAGACTTTGGCAAGCTAGAGGGATTAAATTTTTAATTAAGCATTATTTGTGAAAAACACTAATCACGCCGCTCTAGTATTTGTCTGCCATCTACAGGGATCCCAACAGTTATAACCTCATCCTAACTCTATTTGCCAATCAAGGTCCATGTTTTTTTCTCTCTCTTAAAAAATAGCAACAAAAGGTAGCCAACCCATGCGTCTGATTTTACTCTTGGGTACATGGAAGAAAAAAAGTACGAGGGGCGAGAAAAATGGAGGGAAACAATGGGATAAAAAGATCAAATTTTAAATTGAAACTATAATTTTGAAAGAATGACGAGATAAAATACAGTTTTCAAAAAGATTTGAAAAGAATAAATAGAATTGATTATATATCTCTCTTTTCTCAATTTTCTGTATCTTCTTCTCTCTAATAGATAAAGTTTTTGAAAAAAAACTAAAAAGGCATATGGTGTTTGAAAACATTGAATAGATTATTTGACAAATAATAAACAAATATATAGTATTCTTTTAAAAGAATAAATGGATAGAGTAGAGAAACAATCGATAGATTTCTTTTTTGTAAAGAATGAATAGATAAGATAGATTTTTTGAACAGAATCAAGAGAAAATAGATTTTTTTAAAAAAAATCAAAAAGATATTTGCAGACTCAATCAATTACTTTTCTTACTCTTCACTTTCTAGCTGACATTATTTTTGAAGAACTAACAAGATAAAATAATTTTTTTTGAAAGAATAAAGATAGACATCAGATAGAGAAAATCTATTGAATTTCTTTAATCTCTCTCTATCTCTCGCGTCTAACTGAGAGTAATTTGAAAAAACCGGGGGTTGCAACCCTGGATTTTTACTTACAACCCAACGAATTATTTTTTGATGATCAACTTTGGCTCCACTGCTGACTGATGTGACAAAAGTTGGTTGATGGTGACATCATCATCATAATACCTTTCATCCCAAAAAATTAGGGTCGGCTTCATGGACTCAATAAAAAGTTTTTGGATGTCGACATATAAAATTAAAGTTGTCGATTTTGCTGATTATTAGAGAAGGCCTTTAAAAAATTTGTCTTTAAAATAAATGTGATATGAGAAATTTTTTCCATTGTATATAGAGTAAATGCATTGGTTCCCTCTTCATTTATATCATTGTCGTTTGCTTTATATGCAAATAATTATTATGATGTTACATGAATTGCAGGCTTTTACAGGCAGTCCTCTAGTACAAGCTCGTAATTTTGCAGTTATGACAGGCGTAAATGCTGGTATATCTTGTGTCATGAAGAGAATAAGAGGAGTGGAGGATATGGAGAGTAGGTACGATCTCTAATTCTTTTGATTCATATAACTCATTAAGATCCAACTCCTATCCAACTCCTACCCAACTCCTTCAGTTACTTAAATGTACGGAGTAAAAGCCCAATTATGGAGTTGGCATGTTAGGGAAGTTGATGAGAAAATTGTTTAGTTGATAGATCTGAACTGCTTTATGGAAAAATATCCCATGGGGAATGATGTCAATTTTGGCTTTAAGGGTGCAAAAGAATAACACGAAGCTTACATGCAATAGGGAACTTTTCACAATTTCAAATAGAATATGAGGGTTGACAGCTAGATGAAGTCAGATGACAGAACAAACTTGCACATTTCACTAAAAAAGATGAAGATTTATAGGTATAATTTGAATATATCATTTGAAATTATTTTAGAATCATGTGAAATATGTAGTACTATGTATTTGTTTAGTTAAGATGAAATTGCTTAATATGTATTTGTTTAGTTAAGATGAAATTGCTTAATATGCCTGTTGTTGCAGCATGGTGGCAGCATTTGGTTCTGGAGCAATGTTCTCATTGGTCAGTGGCATGGGAGGCCCTAATCAGGTAGCCAACGCTGTCACATCGGGGCTTTTCTTTGCCCTTGTTCAAGGTGGCCTTTTCAAGGTGAGAATTCAGAGGTATCTCCCTTTTGATTTCACGTTTGCATGTTTCTTTCTTGGATGAACTATTATAAATATGATACTCCATTAGATACTTATTTTTACTCATTAACGCAAGCAGAATTAAATGCAAGAATTATATCGGATCACTTGAATGTGATTATTTTGATCTTATAATTTTCACTTTAATTTGAACTAATGATGCAAGTCCTCTTTGTCAGCAAGCCTTTTTTCTTTGTCCGCAAGCCTTTTTTTTGGCGTCATTCACCAACATTATTCAGGTACTAAGCGCACAACCAACGACATCAACATACCATGTAATTAGGGGTCAAACATTCGTCACATGATCGATTTAGCTTTGTTTAAGGGCCATATCATTGGTTAAATTACAGATCACCATATATTTCTTTCCTCTCTAAATCCATGTTCAATCTGAGTACTCGTAGTCCTAGACACTTATCCAACTACAGTTCTGCTTACCCTCCATTTAGTTCATCCATCCGTCTATGTTGAACTTCAAACCATCTCAAGAGATTATTCATTGATTATTCTCTAAAGCTATACCTAACTTCTTTCTAACATACTCGTTCTTATTCTCTCTCGTCTCACAGTTACTCTCATCCATTAGGATTATGGATATACACTTTATCTAGATAGGTTCCCACTAAACATGTATTATTGTATCAAAACGAGCCTTGCGTTTACATCCTTTTGGGATATCATCTCTTTTCTATATGAATATTGTATGGTGCTACCGGTTGACAACTAACATAGATTATGATGGTTAATATTATAAATAAAGGAGTCACCTAGTTTGGATATTGAAAACACTCCATCTCTACATTCTCAGTTGTGCCCTTTCATCTTATTCTTGGTAATCCACTAATTTTCTGTGTATGCTGTTTCTGAATTGCCGACCACTCTAAATCGAACCATGGCTTGTCATATGGTTGCCTAATAAAGTTTCCCGTTCAGCTTCATGGCTATTCTATGTTTTCTTATCTCCACTTTGGCCCTCTCGCTTCACTACTTGAACATCGTCCTCTTCAATCATATGTAATAATGATGGGAAACCCACATAGATAATTCTTGGCCACCAATAACTTCACATCCAGTTTTTATTATGCTGCTGATTGTATTTCGTATGCATTTTTCATTTTCATACTCTTCATGATCTGGATTTTTCTCTCCATATTTCCACTCAAGTTTTTTTTCCTTTCTCTAGATTCTAGAAGTATGTTTAAGATTGTATTTTATAGGGCTTATTTATACGTAAATCATATTAAATTTTGTTACAAAAGGCATGTAAAAGAAATAAGATAATCCATGCAAAATCAATTTATTTGATTTGATAGTTAAATGCGGCTGGTAATGCTTTACATTAACTACTAAGGCTGGCAAGGCATGTTGTTTCTATGCTTTACATTAACTATTTAAACAATCCATAGAGCAGTAGTAATACCGCTGCTTATACATTGACACAATAGATAGAAGTGCATGTTTGGTTTAATGGAAGTGGCTGATATCCTATTCAAAATTGGAAGTACTTCAAAAATTATTTTTGGCATTAGGATATCTTTAAGTACCTGAAAGTTTTTGGGTGTTCGTTTATGGAATAGACTTGTGGAAGTTCCAGAAGCTCCTTTAAAAGTACTTAAATATTTTCATGATTATTGCGGCAAGGCAAAACTTCTATTTTCAAGCTTCTGCGAATTTCTTGTGCTACTACAATTCCCAAAAGTCATCCTGTCTTGCCATGCGCCACATGTGATCCACATAACATTTACCGAGGTACTTCCAAATCCCGTGAATGCCCACCTTGGAGTGAAACAAATGGACAATATCAGGCAAGAGGATACCGTGCTGCTTATGATGGTAAATGTTGGACAACTTGATTAGTACTGATCTTTAAGGTTGTAGAAAAGAAGATTACAGTGTTGTACAAACTTTGGGTTCTCTTTTACCGTACCTGCCACGTTCTATATTAGAACAAAAGTATATTGTTCAGTCTTGAATAATTATATTGCATATCAGGAATTTTTTAATTTTTAATCAGTCGATTTGACAGGATGAACAGAGCATGAAATTTTTTGATACTGTTGTATTTTCTATGAAATCACTTTTATGTTATATTTGTATATTGAGCCTAACTAAAGTGACTATAATATCATCTAGCAGTCGAGTTTATGATTCATATATCTTAATCAATTTTTTCGATTGGGACTGAGTGCTATATACTGGGAAACACTCTAGAGTCTATTTTATATGCTAGTTGTCAAGCATGCTAAATAAACCATGAGCAGACAGATAATCTTGAGCTCATGCATGACATGAGAAGCTAGGAACTTGAATGGATGAGAAAAGAAAGGGAACCTTTTGATGCCCCTTCCAATGAGCAGAAGATTTGACCTCATATTGTTCCTAAAAAATATTCATGTAATAATGGATCTTTTTGGTTATGCCTGACATATAGCACAGATGTGGCAAGTACCTAAGGTATCTGACGGGTGAGCTGTTTATCCTTGGACTGATATATGGTGGGTGGAACCTTTCGCTTGTTGGTACATTCCAAAGACGACACGAGCATTAGCCGAGTTGAATTAGGGGTGCAGGGGTCTACCGATTTGAATCGCTCGATGCTCAAGTAGGTTCTGATGAGCACATAAAAAATAAAATAAAAACCTAGATTGTTTTAGAAAGCTAAGACTGATATACCACATTCCTTTTTTGATTGAGTATATATAGAAGTGTTGGTTAGGTGTAATTTAGTAATTTCACACTTGGCATATTAATTACCTAATAAATACCTTGCTGGCCTTAATGGGTCATTGGCGGGCCAATCCTTCAAGTGCTTGTTTGGGCTTTGATAGGAATATTGCAAATCAGAAATTATATTGAAGAAAACAATAATAAAAGAAATAGCTTTGGCAACAATTCTAGGGGCAACCACCCTCCTAAGACGCCAATAAGCGAGGACGTCTGCACTCTCCTAAGAACTCTCTCAAGAACAATTCAATAATCAAGCATAAGGAATTATGATGGCTAGCCCTAGCTTAAGAATTAAACCCACTCTCTAGACAATTACAAGTTTGCCATTAAAATATCAATAAAGAGAAAGGGTCGAAAACGTCCCTAGGAGTGCGGCTTTCCTTGCGCGCGCAACTCTTGCACGTGCGCCTGCTCCTCGCGGGTGGCCCGGGTCCACCTCCTTTGGTAGGTGCGGAGCCCACCACTCCCCATAAAGAGCCACATTGTTCTCAAGGTGGAAGTCTGGGAATTGCTGCACCATCACGGACATAAACTCCCACGTGCTCTCATGCTCTGGCAACCATTTCCACTGCAGCAGAACCTCGCGTTCTCCCGCACTCCCTCTACGGACCCCCTTCAGTGCCTTAAACTCCAACCTCACCTCCATATCATCTGTCAACGTTTCCTGAAGGGTGGGCGAGGGTGTATGGTCTCCGATAACCTGGCGCAGCTGCGACACATGGAATACCGGATGGATAGCAGTTCCTAAGGGTAATCACAGCCTGTAAGTAACTGGTCCCACCCTAGCCTCGACCTCGAAAGGTCCAAAATATCTCGGCGCTAACTTCTCATTGCTCATGTGGGCCAATGATATCTGCCTGTAGGGTCTCAGCTTCAAGTACACCATATCTCCAACTGCAAACTGCACATCTCTGCGGTGAAGGTCCGCCCTCGTCTTCATAATCTGCTGAGCTCTAGCCAGATGGAGCTTCAGCTTCTCCAAGATCTGATCCCTCTCTGCCAGGTACTTCTCCACATCTGATACTGGTGTCGTCTCTTGCCTATAGTAAAGTAAATGTGGGGAATCACGGCCATACATGATCCTAAAAGGTGTCGTCTGAGCTACAATGTGATATGGTGTATTATGCCAGTACTCCGCCCCATGCCAGCCAACGAGCCCACTCCTTGGGATTTTTTGAAATAAAACACCGCAGATAAGTCTCCACACTCCTGTTGACGACCTTAGTCTGGCCATCTGTCTGCGGGTGGTAGGCTGTATTCTGTCTTAACACTGTACCATGAAGTCTGAAAAGCTCCTGCCAGAACCTACTCAGGAACACCTTGTCCTTATCAGAGACAATAGACTTTGGGGGCCCATGTAAGCGAATGACCTCTCTTACAAATACCTCTGCCACCGACACTGCGTTGTAAGGATGACGAAGTGGTATAAAGTGTGCATACTTGCTGAGGCAGTCTACCACAACAAATATGACGGTATATCCTCCCGACTTCGACAGTCTATCAATGAAATCCATGGAAAGGTTCTCCTTTACATGATCGGGCAAAGACAACGGCTGTAGTAACCCTCGGAGCCATCGCCTGGTACTTGTGACGCTAACAAATGTTACACTCTGCAACCATCCTTGCTACATCCTTCTTCATTCCCTTCCAGTAGACATCCCTCGCAAGCCTCTGGTAAGTCTTGAGGACCCCAAAATGTCCTCTTATGGCGCTGCTGTGGAACTCCTGGATTATGGTCGGTATATATGTCGAAGTCCTCGCCAAAACCAATCGCCCCTAATGTAGCAGTCGTCCCTCCTGAATATCATAACCGGGGTACTCTGTAGATCCCTGTAATAGTGCCGTCAGTATGCCTGCCAAGTCCTGGTCATGCTCAACCTCCTGCTGTAGTGGCTCCTAGTCCTGTAGTACTGAAACTGCCATTGTCGTCAACTCCACCTCCTCTCGCTGTGAAAGGGCATCCGCTGCCTTGTTCTCTAGTCCGGGACGATACTCAATCTCAAACATATATCCCATCAGCTTCCGCAGCCATTACTGATGCTCCTCTGCTACCATGCGCCGCCTTAATAAGTACTTGAGACTCATCTGATCCGTGCGCACCAGGAAACTCCACCCTAACAAATACGGTCTCCACTTTTGGATTGACATGACAATGGCCATCAACTACCTCTCGTAGCGGTCTGGCTCTAGCGGTCAACACCTGACTGTAATACGCTATGGGCCGCTGATCCTGCATCAATATTGCTCCCAACCCATGTCCCGACGCGTTCGCCTTTACCACGAAGGGTCTGGAGAAGTCCGCCAACGCCAAAGCTGGCACGGTGGTCATGGCCTTCTTCAAGGCCTCAAATGCTATAGTCGCCTCCTCACCTCAAATGAACTGGTCCTTCTTAAGTAGCTCGGTCAGTGGCCATGTGATAGTCCTGTATCCCTGCACAAATTGGCGGTAGTATCCTGTCAAGCTCAGGAATCCCCGCAGCCCCTGAAGGTGGTGGGGCGCGGCCAGTCTAGTATCGCCGCAATCTTCGATATTTACGCTGCCACCCCCGTCTGTCGATACCACATGCCCCAGATACTCCACCTGTGGCTGTCCGAATAAGCACTTCTTTCTGTTTGCGAACAGCTGATGGTACTGCAGCTCCTGGAATACGACTTGCAGGTGGTCCAAGTGCTCCTCCAAGGTACGACAGTACACCAATATATCATCGAAGAAAACTAGTTCAAATCGTCTTAGGTAAAGACAGAATACTTTGTTCATTAAGGCCTGGAAGGTAGCTGGTGCGTTAGTCAAGCCGAAAGGTATGACTAGAAACTCGTAGTGACCCTCATGCATCCTGAACACCGTCTTGGGCACATCCTTCCGCCGCATCCTGATCTGGTGGTAGCCCGACTTGAGATCTATCTTGGTGAATAGGGCTGTCCCATGCAAATCATCCAAGAGCTCATCAATAACTGGTATGTGGAACTTATCTGGCACTGTCTCCTTGTTCAAGGCCCTGTAGTCCACGCAGAAGCGCCAGCTCCCATCCTTCTTCTTCACTAATAGCACTGGACTGGAAAATGGACTCACACTAGGCTGTATCACTCCCGCCTGCACCATCTCTGCCATCATCTGCCCGATATCGTCCTTCTGATGCTGGGGGTAGCGGTAGGGCCTCACGCTGATGGGGGACACCCCCTCCCACAGTACTATGATGTGCTCGTGATCCCTCGACGGTGGGAGACCCCGGGCTCCTGAAAGACCTCCTCGAACTGCCCCATCAGCTACTGTATCTCTTCTGGAATGGGCTGCTCTCCGCTGGCCTCATTGCATCCCTCTCCTGTCAATGAATATAACTCCACTAAGTATCCCCCGCCCTCTGTCTGAATGGTCCTCACCACGGTCTTCTGTGAAGCCAATACTCTGCATAGGCTGGGGTCCCCCTGTAATGTGACTGCTCTCCCCTCCTCCCGAAACTCCATTCTGATTAGTTTCCAGTTCACCATCATCTCCTCAAACATCTGTAGCCACGTCATGCCCAGGATGACGTCGGTGCTTTCCAAAGCCTAGAGGCAAGAAGTCTGCTATCACTTGCACCCACATGTAATGTCAGCACTAGTCCTCTGCAAACTCCCCGGCTGCTTTCCTTCTTCCATGTCTCCATCATGACACTGAAGCTGCAACAGTCTGTCAGCTGAAGCTTTTGCTTGGTCACCACTCTCCTGGAAATAAAATTGTGGGTCGTCCCACTGTTGATGAGTACTGTCACCTCCTGATCGACGATATGCCCCCTCAACTTCATGGTATGGTTCGGTGTGAACCCCACCACAGAGTTAAGGGAAACCTCCGCCACGTCTAGCTGGTGGCCCTCATACTACTCCTCTACCTCAGCGGTCTGGTCCTCAACCTCAGCCTCGTCATCCTCATCCTCAAACAGCAGTACCTGGAGCTTGTGTCCCGCACATCTGTGGCCTGATGTGAACCGCTCGTCGCATCTAAAGCATATGCCTTTCTGCCGCTTCCCCCGTATCTCCGCGTTAGTCATCCGCCTGAACTGCCACTGCCTGCGGTGCATTACTTTTCTCCCCACTCTTCTCCTTGGTGGCCGGATCAGATCCCGTCGTGGCTCTCTGTGGATCTCCTGTCACTGTCTGACTGCGAAAAACTGGGCCACTCCAACCACCTCTCACCTTCATTTCCTCTGCCATCTTTGCGTGCTCCATAGCCTCCATCAGACTCTGGGGCTTCTGCATGCGCACCGCTGTTCGAATAGTGGCCTTCAACCCTTTCATGAAGGTGCTCTCCATCGTCTCATCTGTCACTACATGCATATACCCTAATAGGGCCTCGAACCTCTCTAGGTAGTCTCTCACTGTGCCCTCCTGCCTGAGAGATAGCAGCAGCTCCCGCACGTTTCCTTAGTGGGGGTCCCTGAACCTCTCCACCATCTGATCCCTGATCTCGTCCCACGAGCGAAAAGGACGCCTCACATCTTTCCACTGAAACCATGCGAGTGCCTTTCCATCCAGACAAATACCTGCTGCCTCCAGCTTCTGCTCCTCAGTCATGCGAGAGACTCTAAAAAATCTCTCTGCTCTGAGATTCACGAGACCGGGTCCATCCATCGAATACATGCATCTTCAACTTTCGCAGACTGTCCATATTGAATCTCCCTGGTCCCCCGTCCTCCGACATGCATGGGCTGGTGGTAGTGTTGCCATCTCTCTTGGTGTGTCTCAAACCCTCCTGGCGGTCCTCTCCAGCGATCTACATGGCCCCCTCGGGGCCCTTCTCCTCGACCACCGTAGCCTCCTGTCTAACCGTCATGCTCCTCCTGATAGTCTCCGGGGCGCCCCTCATAAGTGTGGGGGTGGCGGGCACCATCTATCATCGCCATATCGAGGGTCGGGAGGTCACGAAAACGTCATCAATCGTCGTAATACCACTGCCCCTCTCCCGGGTCAAAACAGCCGTCGAATCCACGTGCCGGGCCCTCAGAATAGGGTGAAAAATCCCCGAAAGGACACTGATGCTCCTGCCATGCTTCCCGCCCCCTGCGGGGGCTCCTCGCTGGTCGGCGGGGCCCCAACGGACCTGTAGAGGGGCCGCGGGGTCTTGCCGAAGGTTCTCCGGGCCCCCGCGGCCCTGTCGCTGGTCGGTGGGGCCCGTTGGGGCCCTGGGGGCCTTCACCCGCCCCGGCGCTGGCTGGGGGGTGCGCCGCCCCCCAAAAGCTGTTCTGGGGGCCCGCGGGGGCCTGGGGAGGGACCCACGGCCCCACAAAATCCTGCCACGCGTCGTGGTGGGGATGGCTAGGGCCGTCGCCCCCTCCTTGCTTCCTCTGTTTTTCGACGCACCGTCTCTCGATAATCATCCTTCCAAGGGTCTCCGTCTTCCTCCTCATCGTACTCCTCCACGTCGACGTCTTCCGCATCAAAAAGCTTCATCTTTTCCTTCTCCTTGACCAAAGGTGGCGCCTTTCCCGTTGATTGTGGGTTTCCATCACCTTTTCCATCATTTCCTGCGGTGGCTGTCAATTGAAAAATCAATTGTACGAATTGTTCTTTTTGTTTCTCTTGCCTCGCCGTCAATTTTTCAATGGAAGCCGTCAACTTTTCCATGGATTCATCGTTCCCCGCCAAGGATTTCTTTATCCGGTCGATTTCGCTAATAAATTTCACCTCCAAAGTCTTGAACTTCTCTTGTGATCTTGTCGAAGCCGCCATGGATCGTCACGTGTTCTGATACCAAATTGATATGAATATTGTAAATCTGAAATTATATTGAAGAAAACAATAATAAAAGAGATAATTTTGGCTACAATTCTAGGGGCAACCACGCTCCTAAGACGCCAGTAAGCGAGGACGTCCGCACTCCCTAAGAACTCTCTCAAGAACAATTCAATAATCAAGCATAGGGAATTATGACGGCTAGCCCTAGTTTAAGAATTAAAACCCCTCTCTAGATAATTACAAGTTTGCCATTAAAATATCAATAAAGAGAAAGGGTCGAAAACACCCGTGCGCGGCTCTCCTTGCGCGCGCGGCTCTTGGGCGTGCGCTTGCTGCTCCTCGCGGGTGGCCTAGGCCCGCCTCCTTTGGTAGGTGCGGAGCCCACCATACTTCTTGGGCTTGGTTGGCCTTGGTTGGCTATATTATCTCATCCCCTCATAACAGTTTGAGTCGATTTTGGATGAATCGATATTCTTGGGTTGAGTATTAACTTCATGTCAAAGAATTGCAAGTCAAATTGATTTCCTCACTGAACTGAGAGTCTGGATGCTTGATCTTCATGATTTCAAGTTGAATTGTTTTCCTTGTTCAATTAGGATGCAGACTGAGCCAGTTTTAGTCGAATTAGGAAGGGTGTTGGAATGGTTTGTCTTGTGACCTTGTTGTCCCAAAGATTAAAATGGTTCAAGACTATGTATTGGATGACTGGTAGATGTGTTGTCATTTAATTCGCCTTAGGGTAAGTGCGCTTCTTATGATGCCTTCTCATCTGACGAATGACATCATCAAGATCTGTAGATTTGATGGCTAGATTTGATGGCTGTAGTTTGAGAAATTCTTCCAAACAAGTTTCGTGCATTAGTTTACTTAACTGCAAATTATGACAGAGTCAACCTTGGTGATTGCCCTACCACATGAGGCATCAGCGGTGTGAGGTGATCTGAG
Source organism: Scilla litardierei (assembly GCA_030789695.1). Taxonomy (NCBI): domain Eukaryota; kingdom Viridiplantae; phylum Streptophyta; class Magnoliopsida; order Asparagales; family Asparagaceae; genus Scilla; species Scilla litardierei. The sequence goes on from CM061130.1 coordinate 74,257,398, forward strand.
GCGATGTCTGGTGTAGCAATGTGGCCAAAGCAGATGTGCATAGTTGGCAAGTATGAGTAGAGCATGTGGTAGGCACCAGGGTTACCCCCTGTGGTTAATACATATGCTGATCTGGGTATTGCCTCGAGATAGGTTAGCACGTAGATGATGTGACATTTTGTTAAGCATGTAGACGGCGTGATGAGAAAGCGTATGGTGATTAACCCATGCCTTCTTTATTCTGTTGCTTCAACGACATGTTATGTTGTGCGACAATCGAGGTTTGGAGTTTGTTAGAGGACCAAAGGAAGCAGAAGAAAGCGTCGTCATCATCGAACACTTGGAAGGGAACAAGGTTGCGATGCGGGGAGGCTGAAGAGGGTGAGTCATTGTTGGCTCTTGGGTTACTCTAGGCTGTTGACGCATGCATCACCCCGACTGGTATCCACCCGGGTCACCTCGGGTGTTGACTTGGGCAGGGTTAGTATTCACTATTCAGGTTACCCTGGGTGGTACCGTGGGTAGGATCGGTGACATGTTCCACTTTTGTTTGACAGGTTTCAGGTTTGGGAGGATTCGAGACCTGATGCGGTTGCTTTACTGTGTGCTTTCCCTTCATTGGGTGATAACCTTTTCGTCCAACCTCCATTTTAGGCATTCTTGGACTCGTTCAAAAGCTATAGACGTTATCTTTCTAACGATATTATATATACACACAAACGCATTCAAAAACTAAGATATATTTTTAACTGTAATGTGTTATATATACACATGGAGTTATTCACTTTCTGGTCTGTACCTAGGGTATGGTTGGTACTTGGGTTACTTAGGTGCCAACCACCGGCATACACATTGACTTCATCGGGTCGTAACTTCTTCATTCTACCTCCGTTTCATACGAACATATACTCGTTGGAAAGCTAAGAAATAGAGCTTTCTAATAATATATCATATGTATATATATGAAATTATTCCCTTTCCAGTCATGTGGTTAGTACCCAAAGTACCTCTTGTGAATGCATTAAAACCAAATGCCAACCTCTTGCACGTGCGATAACTTCATCGGATTGTAATTTCATCATCTGACATTCATTTCAGAATATCTGGACTGTTTAGAAAATTAAAGAAATCTTTCCAACAATATTATATATATATAGTAGTTTTCGGGTGCGCACCGTGGGAAAACGGTTTTAATTTTTTAGAATTTATTTGCAAATTTTTTTTGATGTTTAATCCATACAATTATATATATATTTGATGTTTAATCCATACAATTAAATATAGTTATTTCGTATTGAAATTTCCGTACGAAATGTTTGTAATTGAAAATTTTCGTATATATATATGGTTATTTCCTTCCTAGAACGTGATTGGTACCTGGGGTATCGTTAGTACTCGGGTTAGTACTCGGGTTACCTCTCATAACCTTGGTACTAACCTCCAGTGAGTGCGTGGACTTCATCAGGTCATACCTTCTTCGTCGAACCTCCGTTTTGGACGATATTAGACTGTTTTCGGGCCTCATCGGTACTTGAGCTAAGGTTAGTACACTGATGCATTGACTTCTTCGTCATAACTTCTGTATTCGACTGTATTCGTCCTTCACTTTTGGATGATCTTAAACCTTTAGCGCATGCAATGACTTCATGAAGTCATTGCATGCGCTAGAGGTCGACATCTTCGTTTGACCTCCGGTTTTGGATGATCTTACTCAGTATAGTCCGCATACCGGGTAAGACGCAGACCTCTAGCTCATGCAATGACTTCATCTAGTTGTAATTCCTTGTTCGACCTCTGTTTCACACACTCATGGATTCTTTGGAAAGTTACGGAAGAAGTCAGTTCAATAGTATATTATATGAATATATCTAGGATTATTCCCTCCCTGGGATGTTATCACTATTTGGGGTGTGATCGGTATCCGGTTATGTCGACCTCCAATGTTATCTTCATTGACTTTCATCATTTGTAACTTCTTCGTTCAACCTTTTCAAATGATCTTAGGCTTGTTAGAAAGATATGGAAAACGATTTTCAAAGTATATTATATGTATATATCTGGAGTTGTTTCCTTCCAGGGACATTGTATCGTGGTACGGTACCACCCTCCAACACATCTGTTGACATCATCGGGTCGTAAATTTTTTGTTCGACCTTCGGTTTGAACAATATTAGGCTTGTTGAAAAGCTAAGAAAAAGATCTTTCCAATAACATATTATATATATTATATAGAGTTATTACCTTTTTAGGACATCATCAGTACCCAAGGTACCCAAGGTATAGTCAGTTCTTAGGTTACCTTGGGTTTTGACCTCCAGTGCACTCATTGACTTCATCGGATTGTAACTTCTTTGAAGCAAAGGTAACTTGAGTACTGATCTTCAATGTGCGTGTTAATTTAATTAGGTTGTAACTTTATTTAACTTATATTTTAGATGATCTTGGAACGTTAGAAAGATAAGGAAAAGATATTTCCAACAATATGTTATTGTGTACATATGGAGTTGCTCCTTTTAAGGCATGATTGTATTAGGGACCCAGCCCATATTAGGTCCCCAATCTAGCCCAATTGTAAGGGACCCATCCCATACTAGGCCCCTAATAGCCTAGCTAAGGACACATCTCATACTAGGTCCTTAACATTGGGCTCACACCCCAATTGTTAAGTATTAGTTAGCATCCAACTCAAAACCAATTGGTATTAGGTGGAGATGCACTCTAATACTTATACTTATCATTTTCTCTTGTTCTTTTCGATGTGGGACTAATTGGAATCCTAGCATACCACCACGCTTCCGATAACGCCGTCCACGGCAGCCCATTCTGGGTTGCCCACTCTAAGTGGCCCACTCTGGCTTTATCATGTCTCCACTTCTTAGGTCGCTCCTTCATCAGGTCGCCCCTTCCGCGTTCGACAACCACAGTCTACGACGGCTCACTCTGGGGTGCCCACTCTAAGTGGCCTACTCTGGCCTTTACCGGGCCGCCCCTTATTAGGTCGCTCCTTTCCCAACGTGGGTCGTAGCATGGGGCTTGCTCTGATACCATTTGTTAGGGACCCAGCCCATACTAGGCCCCCAACATAGCCCATTTGTTAGGGACACATCCCATACTAGGCCCCTAACAATAGCCTAGCTAAGGACCCATCCCATACTAGGTCCTTAACATTGGGCTCACATCCACATTGTTAAGTATTTGCTAGCATCCAACCCAAAACCAATATTAGGTGGAGAGGCCCTCTAATACTTGTACTTTTCTTTTTCTCTCTTGTTCTTTCCGATGCGAGACTAATTGGATCCTAACAGATTGATACCCATGGCATGTTCAGGATTTGCCTATGTTGTCATCTAGCGTTGATGTTTTAAAATGCATTTTATGCAGCTGCATAAATACAGGCGGTTTTGTGTCGCATGGAGTTGCAAGTATGCATGCAAAATATGCGGACAAACTGCATATAAGGATTGTACGGGTGCATAGCTTGCATAATCTACATATTAGCGGCACTATATATATCCGCATAATATGTATAGCGCATGTAGAATTCATGTACTGGCCACATAAGCAGCCATAAGCATGCAGTAGTAAAATTTTCAAAAAAATTTTATTTGGTACAGGTTTAATCTGCAGCCGTGCATATATTAATACTTCATATACCTGCAAATATTTGTATACAATAATGATAAGTAGAGAATATTTTTAAATTTCCCCCAGCTTAATGCATTTTTACATTTAAGATACGTGCATGCATATGCATGTATATATCTATTATTTGTTTATATATATATATATGAAAATTTTCAAATGAGAACATTTCGCACGGTGCGAAAATGTTTTTATCGTTTTTTTGAATTTTTTTTTAAAATTCTTTTTTCCACCCTCATTATATGTTGTTATACCCTCCTCAAAAAATAATGGTTGAGAAATAATGTCATTTGGTCTTCGATCAAGGCATTTCATCAAATTCGCACGTTTTGAGACCGTTAAATTTGTAACGGGTGAATGTGTGCTCTAATCTTCAACGGGTTCACCCATTATTTTCCATGGGGTATATAATTGTATGGATTAAACATTAAAAAAAATTTGAAAAAAAATTTTCAAAAAAATAAAAAAAATGTTTTCGCACGGCTTTCACACGGGTTTTTTCGCACCCGAAGATCACTATATATATATTACAATATTGATTTTTTGTAATCCACATAATCAGATGCATAATCCATTTATGCACCATGCGCAATTAGACTGCACGCGTAATGAAACTACCCTTTAGAACATTGTCTAGCGTACATATTGATTTCACTGGGTCGAAACTTCATTCGACTTCCGTTTTAAACAATATTGGACTAATTGGAAACTTAAGAGATTCTAATGTGTGTTTTGTATATATCTAAAGAGATTCTAATGTGTGTGTATATCTAGAGTTATTTTCTTCCTGAAACAGGGTGGGTACCAGGTGCATGGCACCATGGCAATCTCCATCATGCATATTGGAGAGATACGGGAGGGAGGTTTCCAACGGTATATCTATGCGTATATTCCCCTTTAGCGGGTCACATTAGGTAGTGACAATGTCCGAATTGCTTCTTGGGTCGGTTCATTGTCATGTCCTGTTGTTTCTTATGTATTGTGGCATTCCTTTCTCTGATGTTTTTGGAATGGTTGGATCCTTCAGATAGGAATTTATGACATTGATTATGTTAGTCTGTTGGTGGCCTTGTTTGTAACCCTTGCTTACGAATGTTTCGGGAGCTGTTAGTCCTTTTGTTCGGGAGGACAGGGCATCATGCATATTAGAGGTCTGTGAGTGGTTATTCCTTCGTTATGGAAGGGTATACCATTGCTGGATTCGGAGCTGAGTGTAATGTTTAGTCCGTCAACTTGGAAGGATAAGGCGTCATTGAATTCGTCTTATAACTTAGAAAGATATGGTCGTAGAGTGGTTAGTCCTTTGTTGTGAAAGGATTTGGTTTTGATTGCTGAGTATTTCATTGGGTAGAATTCTTTCATTTGTCCAATGTTTTGCATCTCTGCATGGCACGAGTGTTATAGAAATATCTCTATATAGTTTTGGAGTGGGCAAACACTTTTATTTATATCTGGTTTACACTGTATACGTAAAAAGAAAAAGAAGCTATATGTTCTTGAAAGAAAAGGTGAGTACATGGTCATCATATTGAGGTGCCTTGTGTTCCAAGTTCTCGGGATTTCCTTCTTGCTAATAACCTTCAGCTTGTGCCTGCCATGGTTGATGGTGATATTTAACCGTCAAGATCCGTTTACATGCTTAATGGATCACTTGTTTCATTCTGGGCCCGGTCAACATTTTGTTGCTTGGTCTTCTCTCTTCTTTATCCCTTTAGGGCTTGGTTAGAGAGTTTTAAATTGCCTCTTTGAACTATGTTTTTGATGTCTTCCTGAGCCGTCGACATATGATGTAATCCTTGTAATAGTCGCTGAATCTACACATGTTTGTGTTTTGTGGTTTAGACCTCATCTGAGGAGGCGGATGTCTTATATATCCATCCATTCATATCTCCATGAGAATTTAGGAAGCCAATATTAAGTGGCATGAACTCTTCAAACTGCCTTAGGTGTGGTGTTCTTCTGTTCATCTTCTCATCCCTTCTCATCCATGATATAGTGCCTTGGTTCTTTCTCCCGTTGGTCTTCCCTCGATTACGTGTCTTTGGTCTTTGACTTACTTTCAAATCCTACAGTCTCCTCAGTGTTCATATGCATTTGCTTTGGCCTTAAGTCATCCATGGTCTTGGGGTGATTCGTTATTACACTATGCTTGAACGCAACATCTAGTGTCCCGTCAATTACAGTGCAATGGACATGTCCAAGGTTACCTTATTTCTATTGGGCTTACCTTATTTATCTTGAGAATCAATTCATTAAATTTGTTTAAATACTTTCAAAGGGATTATCCTTCATGTTGTTTCGGGCTCAACAAGTGAGCAAAATATTTATTCCTTCTAGTGGCAATGACCGATTTGGGGGAACATGTTCGACAGTTCCGTGAAGCTGGAAATCGTTTCAATTTTTTTTAATATTGAACTAGTCTTTTTTTTTGTTTTGGGGTGGGGGTGGGGGTGGGGGTGATAGAGGAAACCTTGCATGGGATGGTGTCGCTTTGGTCATACAGTTGCATGATTTCACGGTTGCCAGTGATGTGGTGCCAAGGGTCTCCGATTGCATCCAATTACTTTTGTCGAGGCAATCGGAACTCACAAGGTAAAGGGTGTCTCAAGTATTATCAACATGAATGGGGATCCCTTGGTTCATTCTTCAAGTCAACCGTCATCCTTATCTCCCTTTTTAGCTCCTTAAACCTTTCCTTCGTTATGCACAGTTTTCATTTGTGCTCCTCGTCAGCAGCAGTAATCTCATACACGAAGGCTACCACATGCATTTTGCCATCTCCCTTGGTTCTACCTTTACCACGACCTTTGTCATCTACAGTTACTTTATGCCTTGCCTTTTTTTGACCTTTGGTGTGTGGTGCACCTTTTCTTTCCACCCTGCCTCCATCATTGTTCCTGGCATGGTCTTGCTGTAGTTAATGTTAGGGTTTCTATCATGTATAACTAATTTATACGCATCGGAAAATAGAAATCTACCAAGATCCATGCGTTTCTAATTGATTCGAATCGATTACTAACCTTTGTGACGATCTGAATCCGTCAGACTACAGGTGCTGCTCTACGAACGACCACCCTCAGTCGGTATCCACACGCGAACGTCACAAACAGGAATTGCGAGGGTGCTAGCTCCTTCTTCGCAACTAGGGTTTTGATACGGACGCACCCTCGGAGGCGGGCACGGGTCCGAGCGGGTCCCAAGGCGGATGGGTCACTTACTATCGGAGGCGTCAAAGGGCAGATTAGTCTTTTGTTATGATATTTTATTCCTAGGTTTTCTCTATTTATATCTAGGGTTAGCCGTCATGAGGGATATGCTTATTGTGTGAGAAACATCGTAAGTGTCTTTTGTGAGGGTTTTAGACTTTGTTCCGTTCATCAAAGTTAGGAGAGCGAGTTCCTCTCGAAAGGGCTCAAGTTATCTTGCTATTAGTAGTTGTTTCTTCTCAAAAATCCAATAAAAATCCCATCTTTCCCAATTTTTATTCCTTTTCTTCGCTGATTTTCCATTGATACGATCCAAATCGTATCAAATTGGTATCAGAGCAATAGATCCAATGGCGGAAGGCACTCGATTCAAGACGGAGATGGAGGCGCTGCGAAAGGAGATCCGGGAAGAGGTCAGCAAAAAGGTGGGGGCTTTGGAAGTCACGGTCGAGATGCTTTCCAATTCCCAAAAGGAGATGGAGGCTCGTTTGATGAAGAAGCACGAGGAGTCGGACGCTACTCAAGTTCAGATCTTGAAAATACTTCAAAAACTTGAGGGGAAAGGGAAGCATGTGGAGATCGGAGGGGAAGAATCCGCAGCGGAGAATCATCATACTAAGGCGGACCATCCAAAGTTGATGGCGAATACCTCCGGGGCACCTCCGGGAACCAAAACCACGAAGGAGAAGGAAGATCTAGGGTTCCGGGAGGAGTCGTGGGTGGAGGAAGTGCAACGGGAGCGGCGGCGGCGCGAAGGAGACCCCCTAGGGTTTCTTGCGGAGACAAGGGGACGCGTCGGACAAGATGGAGGCTTCCCGCAGGATAGGGAAGGCGGCGGCTGGGGGGGGAACCCTAATCCCCCCCCGCGCGGGCCGCCAGGACCCCGCGAGGGCTCGGGGGGCCTCACGGCCCACCCCCGAGCCCGCGCGGGGGCCCAGGATGGCTGGGCGGGCTCGCGCGAGGCCCTGGAGGGGTCGCGCGGCCCGCCTGGGCCAAACCTAGGCCTCGCCGAACCCCAGGGAGGCTTCGCGGCTTTACCAGGGGCCGGCTGGGCCCCAGCGTGTGATGGTGGGGCCCGGGGGGCCCAGTAAACCCCCCAGGTCAGTTTTTCGGCCCCCTGAGCACCGAACAGGGCCCTGCAAGAGGCTACCGCGGGATTTTTGGGGCTGCAGAGGAGGAGCGCCAGAGGTGGCCTATGGAGGCGCACGCGGAAAATTTTGGGGGCCCACGCGGGTTTCCCGAAGAGGCCTACGGCAGAGGCAGGACAGAGTACGGAGGCCATGGAGCTCAGGGAGGAGGACACCCGACCACGTACCCCGACAGGAGGATGGAGAAGTTGAAGATGCCCATCTTTGAGGGGACAGACCCCGACGGATGGATAGTGCGAGCGGAGCTGTATTTCCAGGTGATGCGGATCTCAGAGCGGGAGGTATTGGAGAACATCATCTGTTATCTGGAGGGACAGGCGCTGAGTTGGTATCGCTGGAGGATGTCCCGAGCCCCTTTTCGGACTTGGGAGGAGTTGTCCGCTTTCCTACTTGACCGTTTCCAGGCCAAACCGGGGGCGAATTTCTACGAGCAGTTGCTTGGACTACGGCAGGAGGGGACGGTGTTGGACTTCCTGGGGAAGTTCGAGGTGTTGGCAGGCAGGGTGAAGGGGGTGTCGGAAGACGTATTCTTGGGGGCATTTATGCGAGGGCTGAAGCCCTCGATACGAGCCGAGCTATGGATGCAGAGTCCTAGGGACCTGGAGCATGTGATTCGTCTGGCATTGCGGGCAGAGGAGAAGCAGGCGGAGGAGCGGAGGATCAGAGGGACTTGGGGGGCACCACAGCAGAGGGTCCCCTCTACAGCCGCCGTCGCCCCGAGACTACCGCCGGCCGCCTCAGCCGGAGCGGGGGAGAAGACAGGAGCAGCACGTCCTGCGGGACAAGGGCGGAGGATGACCGAGGCTGAGATGCGGGACAGGAGGGCCAGGGGGTTGTGCTTCCGTTGCGACGAGAAGTTCACCCCGGGCCATCGGTGTGCGAGCCGGTTGCTGCAGATCACTATCGAGCCGGACGAGGAGGAGTACATCGACCCAGAGGAGACCGAGGAGGAGGTCGTCTCAGTAGAGCAGCCGGTGGAGCTGGAGCAAGCGCAGGTGTCCCTCAACTCCGTGATGGGGTTCACACAGAACTCCACCATGAAGTTGGTGGGACAGGTCGGGGAGACAGCAGTTACAGTTTTGATTGATAGTGGGGCCACCCACAATTTTGTGTCCCTGCGAGTGGTGGAGCTGCTGGGGTTGCAGATGTCCGGTGGGAGGTTCACCGTACAGTTGGGGGATGGACGGTGCGAGGAGAGTACGGGGCTATGTCGAGGACTCTGCCTAGTCATTCAGGGGGTACAGATCGTGCAGGATTTTTTACCGTTCGAGTTGGGGAAGGTCGACTTCATCTTAGGAGTCCAGTGGTTGAAGACGTTGGGGACCACGATGACCAATTGGAAACGGTTGAGGATGGAGTTCAAGGATGGCGAGCGGACGGTGGTGCTTCAGGGAGACCCGAGCTTGTGCTATGCCATGGTAGCATTCAGTGCCATGACTTGGGCTATTCGACGGGCAGGGCAGGGGTACTTGGTGGAGTTTCGGGGGATGACCACAGAGGCGGAGCCCGAGCCCGAGGAGGGGCCACCAGAGGTACAGTCGGTGTTGGAGCAGTTCGCAGAGGTGTTCGAGATGCCACAGGGGTTACCTCCACCCCGGGACCACGAGCATGCGATCGTACTGAGGGATGTCGCACCCCTCGTCAGTGTTCGGCCTTACCGGTATCCCCACGTGCAGAAGGATGAGATCGAGCGGCAGGTCAGAGAGATGCTGCTAGCAGGAGTGATCCAGCCCAGCGTCAGCTCCTTCTCGAGCCCAGTTTTGTTAGTGAAGAAGAAGGACGGGAGCTGGCGCTTTTGTGTGGATTACCGAGCCCTGAATAAGGAAACTGTGCCCGACAAGTTTCCTATTCCGGTGATAGATGAGTTGCTCGACGAACTGCATGGGGCGAGGGTGTTTTCGAAGGTGGATCTAAAATCCGGGTATCATCAGACCCGGATGCGAGCAGAGGACATCCCGAAGACGGCGTTCCGTACACACGAGGGCCACTACGAGTTCTTGGTGATGCCGTTTGGATTGACAAACGCCCCGTCTACGTTTCAGGCTTTGATGAACAAGGTGTTCCGCCCTTACCTACGACGGTTCATCCTTGTGTTCTTTGACGACATCTTGGTCTATAGCCGCACACTGGAGGAGCACACGGGGCATCTGGAGGTGGTCTTCAGGGAGTTGCAGGGGCACCAGTTATTCGCCAATCGGAAGAAGTGCTCGTTCGGGAGGAGTCAGATCGAGTACTTGGGACACATTGTCTCAGGCGCCGGGGTAGCGGCAGACCGGGCAAAGATTGTGGCGATGTTAGAGTGGCCTCTACCACAGACACTGCGGGCATTGCGGGGTTTCTTGGGATTGACAGGGTATTACCGCAAGTTTGTGAAGGGATACAGCACCATTGCCTGGCCACTGACGGAGCAGCTGAAGAAGGACAGTTTTCGGTGGGGGGAAGAGGCGACTAAGGCTTTCGAAGCCTTGAAGACGGCGATGTCGACGGCGCCGGTCCTTGCTCTGCCAGACTTCAGCTAGCCATTTGTAGTAGAGACGGATGCTTCAGGATATGGTCTTGGGGCGGTACTGATGCAGGAGGGGCGGCCGATTGCATACTTCAGCCAGGTATTGACCACGAGGGAGAGGCTGAAGTCAGTGTACGAGAGGGAGTTAATGGCTATAGTCTTCTCCATTCAGAAATGGCGACCATATCTGCTGGGACGAACTTTTGTGGTGAGGACAGATCAGCGGGCATTGAAGTATCTGTTAGAGCAGAGGTTGGTGGCAGATGAGCACCAGAAGTTACTGTCGAAGCTGGTGGGATTTCGGTTCGACATTGAGTACAGACCGGGGTTGGAAAATAAGGCGGCGGATGCATTATCTCGGCGGGATGAGGGGTGCCAGCTGCAGGCGATGTCGATACCCGAGTGGAGAGGTTTGGACCAGCTATCACGGGAGGCGGAGGCAGATCCGGAGCTGCAGCAGATCAGGGAGAGCTTAAGGGGGGAGGTGACGGGGTGCCAGGTTACGCGGTAGAAGGGGGGAGGTTACTCTACCAGGGGAGGTTGGTGATTCCGCGGGGGTCTGCATCGATTTCGACTCTTTTTCAGGAGTTCCATGGGTCGGCGATCGGAGGGCATTCGGGCGTGCAGCAGACGTATATGCGGATGGCTCGGGAGATATACTGGACGGGCATGCGGAAGGACATCGCGCGATTGGTGGCGGCTTGTGACGTCTGCCAACGTCACAAGTACATGGCGATGGCCCCGGCAGGACTGCTACAGCCTTTGGCATTGCCCGAGCAGGTGTGGGAGGAGGTGTCCATGGATTTCATAGACGGCTTGCCGCGTTCGGAGGGGTTCACCGTGATCTTGGTTGTGGTTGACCGGCTGAGTAAGTATGCTCACTTCATTCCTTTGAAGCATCCTTACACAGCGGTTTCGGTGGCGGGGGTTTTCGTGCGCGAGGTGGTGCGGCTGCACGGGTTTCCGAAGTCTATAGTGTCCGACCGGGACAAGGTTTTCACTAGCCACTTCTGGGAGGAGTTGTTTCGAGTCCAGGGGACAGTGCTGAAGCGGAGCACCGCCTACCACCCGCAGACGGACGGTCAGACCGAGGTGGTCAACAGGAGTGTCGAGACCTACCTCAGATGTTTTGTTTCGGAGACACCCCGACAGTGGACCAGATGGTTGGCGTGAGCGGAGTATTGGTACAATACATCCTTCCACTCGGCGGCAGGGACGACACCTTTCCGGGTATTGTACGGACGAGACCCTCCTTCTTTGGTTTACTATGGGCACCGGGCGACACCGGTGTCACAGGTGGAGGAGCAGATGGAGGAGAGGGATAGGATGTTGGAGGAGCTGCGGAGGCACCTGACACGGGCACAGCAGGTGATGAAGGCCAAGGCGGACGGACATCGGCGAGACGTGACTTTTCAGGTGGGGGACAGGGTCTACCTGAAGCTTCGACCTTACAGACAGAGGTCTTTGGCCCACAGGCGGAACGAGAAGCTTGCGGCCCGTTACTATGGGCCTTTTGAGGTGGAGACTCGGATTGGAGAGGTGGCTTACAGGTTGAAGCTGCCGCCAGGGACAGCGATACATCCGGTGTTTCATGTTTCCCAGTTGCGTCGAGCGATTGGCGAGCATGCTACATTCTCCACACTTCCTCATACGCTCACAGATGATATGGAAGTGATGCTCGAGCCAGTTGATGTCCGGGCGGTACGGAGAGGTCCGGGGCGGCGTCGGGAGGTCCTCATTTACTGGCAGGGGCTACCAGAGTGGGATGCGACATGAGAGCAGTATGAGGCGATACAGGAGCAGTACCCTGATTTCCACCTTGAGGACAAGGTGGCTCTTTTAGGGGCGGGTATTGATACGGACGCACCCTCGGAGGCGGGCACGGGTCCGAGCGGGTCCCAAGGCGGATGGGTCACTTACTATCGGAGGCGTCGAAGGGCAGATTAGTCTTTTGTTATGATATTTTATTCCTAGGTTTTCTCTATTTATATCTAGGGTTAGCCGTCATGAGGGATATGCTTATTGTGTGAGAAACATCGTAAGTGTCTTTTGTGAGGGTTTTAGACTTTGTTCCGTTCATCAAAGTTAGGAGAGCGAGTTCCTCTCGAAAGGGCTCAAGTTATCTTGCTATTAGTAGTTGTTTCTTCTCAAAAATCCAATAAAAATCCCATCTTTCCCAATTTTTATTCCTTTTCTTCGCTGATTTTCCATTGATACGATCCAAATCGTATCAGGTTTCTCTCGCTCTTTGTTTTTCTCAAAAACAGAGGGGAGAGATTGAAAAACATAAAAACTGAAAATCGTGATTCTATATCTTATATAGAATCTCACGTTAACCCATTAACACCTTTCAGTTACACGACGCTATCTTAGGGATAAGAACCACACGTTAACACATTAACGTATTTCAGTTATGCGGCGATATCTTAGGGATAATATCTTAACGAGATACAATATCTGACGGTTAAGATATTTCGCCCTATTACGAATTTCAAATCAAATTCGAAATCATGTTTAAAACCCTATCCTATCCATTTCTTTTTTGTGTGCGACCCAATAGGCTCATATTAAATTGGCAGTAGGCCTAATCTTATTAGAAGCCCATAAGTCATAATTGGTCTCTAGCAAGACATTATGACTACCCAATTAATATGAATATCGTTAGTCCGATATTAACCTAACCAATAGACCATGTCATAATCCTTTTGTCACACGATATCTTATTTGAACATAAGTCACGGACAATGTCATACTTACATTGTTCAAATAATTAATTTCTCGCTTACTAAGTAGACTGATAAAATCAAATGACATACATTTGAGCACGGCTATGCATTTCTCAGTCCTACTTATCGAGGGCCCATTAGATATATCTCTCTCATAGGAGAGGGACAAATTCCATCTTGTTCATTCACTTTCCTCTGCATAATTCACATCATATTCAATCATAACCTTTATGATTATCTGATTAAAGATAATGTTTGATTATGTCAAAATATGATGTTCCTTATGTAGGAAACTGTGATGAGCTTAGGTCTAAGGATTCAATGACATAACTATTATGAGATCATTTATGACACTAATCCATGTAATGATCTCATAGCGAGTCTATCCAGTACATGTTCTCCAACAAGTACCTATAAGTTTGATTTGTATCACTATACATATAATTATCACATAATTATCTACCAAACTCATACTAGTCTTAATTCTTCATTAAATCTTTAATGATGAATGACTAGGGATGCTTAGAATAACATAAAACAGCTATTCAAACATTATTATAAAGAAACATGCAAGCAATATAATAATAACAATAGGAGAAACATTTTATAAATGAAAATGACATAACATAAAGGTCCAAATATTTGGCCTAGGGCAAAACCACTAACAGTTAATCATGTTATTGCTGATTTGCTGGAGCAGCTGTTGAAGGGATTATTCAAGAGGATAGTAGTGATTTAATTTTGGCTTTACGATTGTTGTCCAAGGATGTGATGTCTCTGGACGAACTAGGTCAACAGCTCCTGCATTTGGAGCATCTGAATAATCATTTATTGGATTTGCTCCTGTGTCAGGGATATGTTCTCCTCCCCTAACTGCATGATACTTTGGCCTGGATGTCTCTGGGATGGTGTTGTATTGTTGGTTGTTGGCAAGTTGTGAGTCCAACATCGTCGTCGTTGTTCCGCTATCGGCAAGGGGAAGTGGTTGGTTTTTCCGATAATGTGATCAAACGGTTTCTTAATTCATGTGACATAATGGTTTTCGATTATGATGCGGAAAGTACTTGGGGGTACCCGATGGATGAGTTGTTTGTTCTTGGATCAATACTTGTGGATATGTGACATGTAGAATCGCTCGCTTGCTTGTAGGCCTGCTCACCAATGATGACAAGAGCATTAGCCTAGCGGTATTGGGGGTAGGGCCTGCCGATTTGACTCATTCGATGCTCAAGTTAGGTTTTGATGAGCACATCTAAAAAATGAAAAGTGAGCTAGGTTTAGAAAGCTAGGTATGTGATACTGCCTTCCTTTCTAATCGAGTATATATAGAATGTATGGCCATGGATATAATAATATTATTATCCTTTAATTACCTAATAAAAGCTCCTTGCGGGTCTTGATGGGCCGTTGTCGAGCCGGGCCTTCATGATCTTGTTGGTGCTACATTGGGCTCGGTGGGCCCCAGTTGGCTATATCAACAAGCGTCACGTTCAAAATATAGCTTTGTCTCATAAAAATGATGAACACGAGACAGATGTTAATCCTTGTCCCCCCAACAAAAAACAAAAAAACAAAAAAAAAAACAAAAAAACAAAAAACAAAAAACAAAAAATCCTTTACTAGGTTTCATCTTAGGGGTTTGAAAAGCATCTGGTGAAGGTTTTCTTATTTGCTCAACCTGCAACATGGCTCTTAACCTAACTCAATGTGGTATCTATGTTCCATATGAATACTGCAGTTCGGTCAGACAATGTCACAACCACGAGGTCCACGAGCTGAGGACATCTACTATTCTCATGCGAGAAGCATGCTGACAAAGCTTGGCCTCCATAAATATGAGAAGAACTTCAGGAAAGGCCTGCTTACAGATAGCACTTTGCCGCTTCTCACGGATAGGCAAGTAGCCGATACAAAGTCCTGATAAACTCTGAAAGATTTCAACCCTTGAGTTTTTTTTTCCCGGCCAACTTGTTGATATTAAGCTTTCGCTCCGTGTTTTGTTCTCCAGTGCTCTGAGAGATGTCAGGATTCCTCCTGGGCCGAGACTTCTCATTCTCGATCACATCCAAAGGTACGTGCATCAATGCTTATGAAATGCCTTTTGTTAAAATTTTCTGGAGGCTAATGCTGATTAAATTGTGTCATGTATTTCTCCTGACCCCTGATCCTCTGCGTACGCTTCTTGCAGAGACCCTGAGTTGATGAAGGCAAGACGCTGATGATATCCCATCTCGCAATCAGGAGCCATCCGCAGGGAATTGAATAATATGGCGTTATCGTCTTCTCTTAAAACCCTGGAAAATTAGTAGCTATATTTTGGGATACTTCCTGTTTTTTGTTGCGGCATAAAATTTACTTATGTTTTCCCCCTCTCAAAACAGTTAGTACGTGTTGGGTTTTTTTGTGCGAAGCAAGTATATTTAAGGCTGAGGGTCGAACACACACTTCTTTTGCCTTGGAGACCCATAGCTCATTGAAAGAGATGCAAAGGATCATATATTAAAAAAACTGAGTAAATGTGGCATGATCTCAAAGCTTGGGGGATGAGAATAATTTTCAGCTCTGCAATGATTAGTTTGCTGCCCATTGAATTATTGAATCCTTTAGCCTTTTGTTTTTGATACATAATCCTTTAGCCTTTTCAGTGATGAAGTTATTGTTTCTCCTTGGTCATGCATGAAAGCATTAAAGGACCATGGTAGCCTGCTCGGATATGATTGGTTGGTCTATTAAAAAAAAATCATAAAAAAAGACTTCTAAAATTCCATGAACGTTGGTACGAGTTATGAGATCCAAGAGTTTTATGTTGTTGGGTCCGTGCATTAAATATTAGAAATTGAACGGTTTTACATTAATAAAAACTTTTTTACCCTGAATTAACCAGCAACATGCCTGGAATTAACAAGTCAGCGGGCTATGACGTTCACAAGATTTTAAGGCACAGAGTTGACCATAAATGATTCTAATCATAAGAAGAACTGATGGAAAAGTAAGCTTTAAAACATTCGGCTGCAACCTTTATATGCATGTCTCGTTGGGTTTGAGTAGATCCAGAACCTGCTAGGTCGATCCATCCTGTCATTGACGTACGAATGACATACGTTTTGGATGTGAACTTTTTATCGTTAATCTATTTCCCTTATTTACTTTTTAAACATTTAAATCGTATCAGTGTTTTTATATTACAAGTTTTTTAATGTTCTTTTCCACCTAGGATTAGATTATTAATGCAAAATTATGAGAAAAAGGATTAGCATATATAAACTTAATTGGTATTAAAGATAAATCTAGTTTCAAAATTTAAGTTTTATAAAATTTCCAACACTAAATGCACGTGCAATTGTCATATACAAAGATGTTTGTTATATACATCGTGTATGTATAAAATGTGTGTATGCAATTTTTTTGGTCAAAAAAGAGAGGAAAAAGTGTCATATCTTGCACGCATTACATTACATGCTATGTATACGACAGGCCTCTATACAAGACGAGGACTAACTGCACCTCAAAAATGAGGTGCAGTTAAGGATAAATTGCTAATCTTGATAAAAAATGTTAGAGAGAGAGGTTATGAAAGGACGCTGAATAGTTCTTTTTCCTGTTTAGGGGTGTAATCATCACCTGCACCTCATTTTTGAGGTGCAGGTAGTCCTCGTCCTATACAAAACTTAATCTCAAACATGCCCCAATCACCCTACAAATTGAAATATGACACCAAAATCTTATTTCCTAGCATTTTCCGAGTTTGTTCCATGCAATTATTTTCTAATTATGGAGCTGAACTTCGCTGGAAGTGCCCTTTTCCCTAAATACACATTTGGAGGCTCCCATGATGGACCCCACCATCGGCCGACCAATCCCATCTTCTTGCAATAAATTTGTCTCTCCCCCCTTATTTGGTTTCCATTACTCGTAGTTCTAACAATAAATGAGTTGGCTCCCATCCATCATCGAGTTCGGTGGGATCGAAGGCCGCGAACCCTAGCGGTCTCCGCCGTCGATCCTAGCCTCCCCCCTTTCTCTTCAACCCTCCGTCATGCTTTGGGCTACGCCTAGGGTTAGGGTTTGGTCCATTGCCCTAACCTTTTAGAAGAAGAGAAGAAGCGCTGGGTAGGGATTTGTGGGAGCCGCTGCCAGGGTTTGGTCTTTTGGGGCGTTAGGATGTTGAAGGGCGGGTCGGCTGCGTCGAGGGGTGGGGCTGTGAGATCTAACCCTGGCGCTGCCGCTGGGGATGCGAATTCGAAGGTCCCGTTGAGGGTTTCGTCGTCGAATGCTACGAGCGGGAAGAAGAGGTCCGAGAGCGCGTCGACGTCGGCGGTGTCGGCGCCGAGGAGCAAGGAGATCAAGCAGACCACTGCGCAGTCCCCACAAGGTAACTGTTCGTTTTGAATTTAATAACCTAGTTATAAATTTGATGGCTTTGTTGTTCGTTTGATTAAAAGTTTTTGTTGTTATTCATCGTTGATGAACCTAAAGTGCTTAAGGGTTTGTTTGGGACTTGAATTAATTGTTCGATTTCAGGTAGTTAGTTTTGTTTTTTAACTTTATTTAATGCTCGCTATATATGCCACTATAATAACACTAGGTAAATTAGTTTTGAGCTCATAGATGCTCATAAGAAAGGAAAAAGAAGTGGCCTTTTAATCTGTTTTTTCAAGGCTAATTTAAAATTTTCCACGGTCGTAGCTGCGTGAGATGTATAAGTCGAAGGGATTTTCCCAATAGTTACCTGTTTTGGTCTTCGGATGGACTTTCCTGATTTGATTTAAGAAGAAATGAATTTTGACATTCTTAATGCTTGGTTGACATTTTTTATTGTTTTGTGGTTTATTCACCATTCGTTAAGTCAAATTTGTGACTTAAAAGCAGGGTTTTTGAGTTTGAGAACTTTGCAGTTCTTTCTTTCTTTCTTTTTGGATGACTTGGGATGTTAATGCTTTGTCTTCATGAAAAGTTTCCAACCCCCTCGACCAAAGATAATGCCTGTATGTGGCCATCTTCTCCAATGGCGGGTCTTAAGATTAGCATCATCCTGACCCCTAAGCCACACGATCTGTCAGAAAGAATTCCATGTCTTTGCCCTTAACGTTACTGTGCTTATACCATGCAGCCATTGGCAGCAGTTACTATTAAATGATGCGGCACTAACTAGGCATACCTGATTTTTAGTCATTGATTCTATGGCCTCTGACTAAATTACTTGTTAAAATTCCATCTACGATGCACATGGATGGACATGTATCGATGGAGAGCTGAAAGATTGTTTTGCATTGTGACTGTTGGAGCTTTTTATGATGTAAAAGTGAGACCTTTGTAGTGTTGAATTTCCATTTATACATTGAATTTCATTTTAAGTCCAAATTCACATAGCGACCTTTAGGATTGAACAGTTGAAGAGGCCTATTACATGCTTGCTAGATTCAGAAATACTAGCAGTGATTCACATATTCTCCTGGAACACTTTTAAAGACATGTTGGGGGCTATGCAACCAATGTATGAGAATTTTGTTTCGGTTTCGATTGTTAAAAATTTAGGTTTTCATCAGTTATGTCCATTCCGTAGATTTCATTGAGTTCTGATTTTGGTTTTTTTATATATTTATGTATGTAGTTCTATAACGATACATTTATAATATAATTTTTAAAGTTTTATTGCACTTTTATAATTTTCTAATTTAAATTGTAGAGTTTTAAAGAGCTTTTAGAAATTTTAAAATTGTAATAAATATTTTTTATTATATTGTTCAAATGGGTTGGATGTTTAAACCCAAACTTATACTTATTGGACTTCAATTTCTGTTTCAAATGAGCTTAGGTGTTTAAACCCAAATTCATATTATATATAAAGTCATACACATTCAGTCTCTTTTCAACTTCTCAATCTCGGTTTCGACCCGTTTTGATCGGTATCGGTCAAAACCAATCAAAACCGATCAAAATTAGTTGAAACCGAGATTTTGAGGTAGTTTTGTATCCTTCACCTTCGAAACTAAAACGAAACGACGGAAGCCAATTGGTTTCAATCGAAATCACATTCTTGTAGAGAGGTATGACTCATGGTTGGAAGGGCATCTCCTCTTAAAGGACACGTGACTCTTTTGAACTGTCATTTAGAGAGGCCTCAGATCACCATTAGTGATAAAAGAATGATGGAAGGCAAATGGGGGCCACAACCCAACCAAGGTCGTTAATGGTATCGTCAAGCAGTCAAGCAGTCTTTGTACATCAGTCAGATATGCTTGTGTATTTGGATCCATAAAGCATGACTAAAGGTCAATGTCGATTTTATTTTTTGCTTTCGGTTCCTTAAAATTTTTGATTTTGAGACGATTCGATAGTCTTATTGGTTTCGTTTTAATGTTCGATTTTATCTATATTTTAAGTATATATATGCATGCAGTATGCTTGTAATACCCAGATTTTATTAGGACACTATGCTTTATGCATATATCTATATGCAAGGATCCTTGAATAGCCGGGGTTTCATATGACCTTCGTATGCATATAGAAGTGTTGGGGGTTACTGTAAAATTCAAAGAGAACTTAACGGGTATTAAAAATAACGTAATGTGTCAAACTAAAACTTAATGGGTCAAATGTTTCGAACTTAAATTAATGCGTCAAACTTGACCCAGTAGCTACCAACCCATATAATTGTTAAGGCGTGATATTTATCTTCTTCCCTTTTCTTGGAGTGGCTACATCCAGGAATGACATGGTTGGGTGCGGGAGGCATCGTCACAGATATCATCTTAGGTGACTGCAATCCACATCTATCATGTTTCTTCCACTATCTTCTTGTTTTTCGATTTCATAAGATCGCATGTTTTTGGCTGTCTTTGTTATTTTCTGCTTTTTCGACAATTTTAGTTGAAATCTATTGATGGTTTTAATATACGTGTATAAAATTGCTTCTTGATGGATGTTGTAGGAGTTTTCTTTGTTTTTTAACTGTTGTGATCTGAAACCAACTTTTCCTGGATGTTTTGTATGGTTTCTTTAGAAACCAGTACGAAATGACCGAAACCAATGCATTTTGGCTGATACCTCGATCATTGCTAAAGGTGCTTTGGTATTTTTCTAGATCAGGTTCACCAATGGAGTGTTGATATATAAGTTTTGCCTTGTTTGCAATATGCTTTGGTGTGTGTATGGGTGCATGGTACGAGGGAGTGAGCCGGTTTGTTGTTTTCTGTTGAGCTTTGCTAGGTTGTTTGCGTGTTAATGCATGTGTGTATGTGTGTGTATTCATGCATGTGTGTATGTTTTTATGTAGGTGCATCCACATATAACTATACATGTGTAAATGCATATGACGAAATAATATATAATCCAGTAAAAGTTCTTCCATCGTTTTAAAAAATCTATTTTTTTGTTTCTTCAGAAGCTTCAAAATTTATGAGATATTATATGCAATTGGATCGGGGTCTTCTCGTTTATGCATTTCTTTCATGTATTATCCAGTTGCCACTTTCTATGATCCAGATCTCGAATGCACCCTGAATCAGATCATGCAATTTTGATGATAGAATTTTTTTTTTTTTTTTGGGGGGGGGGATGGATGAATTGTGTAACACCATCTACCTTTCCACCAGGGAAGGAAGAGGTTTAGAGGAATATGCTTGCTATGTTGAAAATAATGTAGGGAAGTGCTGTGTGATATTGTTTCTCCTTGATTTTACCAGGGAAGGAAGAGGTTTAGAGGAATAGACTTGATATGTTGAAAATAATGTCTGGATTAAGACTGAGTATCGAGATCAAGGAGAAACAATATCACACGGCACTTCCCTACATGGGAAAAGACGAGATGGTGGAGGGTCCGCGATGTATTAAATACATCAAGCATGTCATGTTGGAAACAAATTTAGTCTCAGGTCATGTAGCATTTCCTCAACAAGCAACATAGATAAAAAATTTTATTACATCAAGATCCTAAAATATTACAAAACATAAATTACTAGACTCATAAGATACGAAGGTCTTTACAACTGATTATTATATTTTAAAAATGCTAAACACAAACTAAGATGAAAAGTTGCACTTGGACTAAACGGAAAATATTAGATGTCTTAAAAGGACTGTGTTGTTAACTACTGTTGGCATTTAAAGTTCTCAGTGATTAACTATGGGTCCTTAACGAACTCAACTTCAGATGTTGGTGGAAATTTAAGTATAAACCATCAACGAGATTTCACAAGGTAGGTTCTTGAACGGAGATAACAGATAACAATAACAGTAGCAATATTATGAAATATATAAAACAATAGAAAAAAATCATCTTGAAATATATAAAACAATAGAAAAAATCATCTTGAGCGAATCATAAAGATACATTTCTGACAGTAACAATTATGTAGGCATGACAAAGAGCTAATTACTTTTTAGATGCCATCAATAATATTAAGGTCGTCCTAATTTAGTGATGTACTCATATCCGATACGGCATTACCCTGTTTCGGTACACTAATCTGGGTCAAGAACGATAGTAATTAAGTACAGTCAAATATAGCCAAATATGATAACTGATGAGCGATCTCAATCCGTTTTGCACCCTCTGTAAGCATGAGTTTTCTCATTCTTGTGTATTATGTAATAATGATCAGATACGAAGTCATAATCAGTGTAATAACAAGTAGGGTAATTGAGTTGGCAAAGCAGTGTTGAATACAGTAATATGATCTGTTAGATGTCACACTATTCAATACAGTGATCGTGAGATGAGCATGCGATAGGATACAATGTCATGTGATAATAGGCATGAATCATGAATCAATTATCGGAAGCATGTTATAGTGGTATTACATTATTAGAAACGTTACTCCAGAAGTAATCATAATAAGCAAGTATAAATTATTGGATCAACAATCATAGGTAAATAATGTTTTAGGATCAAGCTTACTATCACATCATTACTTTTATTATTATATTACATCTTTTATGGACAAACATGTTGATTAGTATTGAAATCAAAACAAATTATACAACGAAGCAGGGACATCAATTGTGGGACATGCACATAGCATGTAGGAGACAGTCTCAATATCATATTCAAAGTGGGTAGATAATAGTCATTATGAATGTGAGGACTGGGCCTATGTTTGAGGGGACTAACCAACCAATGGCTTAACATGGTCAATTATTGCAAAGTTATCAATCACAACATTTCTTTTATTTTGATTCAGCGAAAAGCGGTAAAGTGCGTGCACGTGGGCTCGATCCTGCGGCTCCCAGGAGGGAGCAGGGAGAGGCGCCGCTGGAGCAATTGCTCCTTGGCATCACAACATTTCTTAGCATACATTAAAAGCCCACAAATCTAAATGGACATGGCCCAAGTCAACACTACATTAGGTTTATCACCAAAATTAATCACTTATTTTTTTTCTAAATATCTATGTGTACATG
Organism: Scilla litardierei; assembly: GCA_030789695.1. Classification (NCBI taxonomy): domain Eukaryota; kingdom Viridiplantae; phylum Streptophyta; class Magnoliopsida; order Asparagales; family Asparagaceae; genus Scilla; species Scilla litardierei. The sequence continues at coordinate 74,280,007 of CM061130.1, forward strand.
TCCACAAGAAAGCCCCAAGAAACAGTTACATGTCCACAAGAAAGCCCCAAGAAACAGTTAGGCTAGTTCCCTTTTTGGAGTCTGTCAACATGAAGCAAACAGTCCCAATTCTCACAATCGAATCTATCAAGGGGTAACACATAGTAAAACAACAAGGATCAGATAACCTTACAGAAGCAAAAAAGGGCAAACAGCCTTACAATAACCAACCAAAACCCAAACAATAAGCCAAGGGGCAAGACAGGCAAGCCAAACCCCAAAACAGCAAGCTAAAAGGGCAACACAGCCACATAAACTAATTGAGATCTCAAGACTGCAAGCCAAATGGGCAGAGCAGCGTAGGAAACCAACTGAAAGGCCAAGATAGCAAGCTGAAGGAGCAAATCTGCCCAGGAAAGGCAACCGAACCCTCAAAAAGCTACCAGAGGGCATAACATCCCTACGGGAAATCGACGGAGACCTCAAACAGCAACCACAGGCTGAACAGCCCAGAGATCCCAAACCAGCAACTCAAAGGATAAGTCAACCCCTGGAACCATATGACATCTAAAAACAACATGTCCAAACGGTTAAACAGTCCCAAGAAGCCGAAGCACCAAACAACAAACAAAGACAGAGCCAGTCCCAAAAACAAACTGAAGCCCCAAACAAGTAATAAGGGGTGGAATAGCCCAATCAAACAAACAAAGCCTCAATGAAATCACACAAAAATACTTCAACCGAGTTTAACATGGCCATAAACAAATTAGAGAAACCTACATGAAATCCGGGAAGAGGATGAATGGAAAAATGGTCGAACACGCATTGACGCCTCGCTGTCGTTCATATACGGTTATTGCCAATGCTGATCGAAGAAGGAAGAGCGAAAGGAAGAACGAAAGAGATTGAAAGATCTAAGAGAGGGAATGGGAGATCTGAGGAGAAAGAGAGCGTGAGAGGGAGACTTATGGTTAGGGTCTTTATACAGAAAAGAGTGGGTAGATGGAGAGGGTTACATGGTGATGTGAACAGAAGGGGGATGTCGGGGGAGAGAGGGAGATAATTGCAAAAGAAGTGGGGAGACGAGGGAGGTGGCTGGTCGCGGGTACGGAGAAGAGAGCGAAAACATAGGGGCATCGACTGCTCGTAGTGATAGAAAGAAAAGAAAAGAAAAGAGGAGAGAGAGAGACGTAAGTTAGGTTTAATTAGTTATTATTAATATATCAATTAATGGGATTACTTATGGTTAGTGGGGTCATTAAGTTGGGTTAGTGGGGGTAGGGGGAGATTGTCACGAGAGTTGTGGAGGTAGTGGGGTTTTAGATGGGTAGTTAAATGATTTACAGTTTCGGGTTAATGGTTTATTTAAAAATTTAAAAAAATCCGCACAAAATTCTGAAAAATCCCAAAAAATTTTTAAATCAAAATGGAGCAAAATTTGCGATTTTTAACAATTTATTCTTTGCAAAAATACTAGAAAACTTCGGTTAGAGCCATTACAACCAGACTGGAAGTATGTCCAAACCTAACTATTTATATCACCAATGTGAAGAAATATAAATTGTATGCATGAAAATTTGGGTAGTCTAGGATAGGTACAAGGTAGTTGATCTATCTGTATGAAGGCATTTGCAAAACTATGGCTTTTGCAACAATGGCTTTCAAATTATCTCCTTTTTAGATCTTGATGATTCCGATATGGTACTGGATAGCGACAGTTTACTTTGATAGTTATGTGATAATGAGTGATCTAGAGATATTTTGGTGAAGAAGCATCAAGTCATTAAGCCGTTGTGCACAATTCTTTTTTTCCATAAGGGGGGCATCATAGAGATACACTTGGCCATATATTGAGATACTTCTGGGGGTTTTCATCATCTTGATCTGAATGATGAACTAGGAAGGTGGTCTATTTGACTAAGAATATGTATACCTTTAATGTCTCGATTTCTGGGATCATTACTTTTTCAAGAATCTGCAGGTCTTGCAGGTTACTCGTGAAAACAGAATAGATGCAATAGAAATATACTGGAAGACATAACTGAATGAGTTAATTTAGAATCTCTGTGGGTAACTCAAAGGATAAGAAGCTTGTTTCAGAACTTTGAAACTCTATAGGAATCTTGTTCAACACCTGAGGTATATGATTGGTTTAAATAGTAGATTATATCTAAATCAAGTATTCAGTTTACGTACAAACAAAATAGAATAATTGTGCAAGGTAGAAATAGTAACTACTGAATAGAAGTAACAATTGTGATCAATCACATGCAAATAAAGTAAACCGCTGAACAAGCGCAACATGCTATAGACAGTTAAAAGACAAGTAAGGTAATCGTACGATAATACTAAAAGGACATGCATGACATGAATAATATTTATTGAACAGAAAGGCAACAATGACGATCATAACAATAGATAAGGAAACACCTCACTAACAATTAAATAAAACATTTTAACATCAACATGATCATCTAAGCAAAGCAACACGAAACTATAACAAAAGTGATCTGTCGTCGTAAAAATCTTCAAGTTCGTTGGCGTCGTAATAGGCAAGACTAGGAAAGCCGATCTCATCAGAGGATCACACACCTGCTGGCGAAGCCATAACCACAGTTTGCTGGTGAATCAATGTTGATTCTGTCTAAAAACACTGTCGGTGCCAATCGAGCCGTGACGCTACAATCACTGTCTAAAAACACTGTCTAAAAACACTGTCGGTGCCAATAAATAGGTCCATTGGCATGAGTCTAGTTCATGTGTACAAACCTAGAAAGCATATAGACCTCATTCTCATGCCGCATCCTCATAGAGTACTTGAGTCAGCTGAATCATTTACAGAACACATTCATGATTTGCATAAAGAGATTAGCATAACAATCCACTCTAGCAATGAAATATATAACGCTATTACTGATCTACACAAACATTTCGAAGAACTTAGTACATGTGGCTATGTAATGGTGCGAATTAGATCTGAGAGGTTTTCACATGAAATCTTAAAGAAATTGCAAGTTTGTAGTGTTGGCCCATACAAAATCTTGCGAAAATTTTGTTTTAATACAATGTTGTAGATCTCTCTTCATTGCGAAATTTTTTTAGGGTTTTTCTCATATTAGTCCCTTAAATTATGTGTATTTTGATATTAGTCCATTAAATCTTTGTAATTTGAATTTAGTCCCTTAAATGTTTAACATTAACCTAAATAGTCCCTTTTGATCACCTAAATAGTCCCTTAAATGTTTAAAGTTTAACCTAAATAGTCCCTTTAAGGGACTAAATTAAAATTACAAAGATTTAAGGGACTAATATCAAAATACACATAATTTAAAGGAAAATTTTGTTTTAATACATATGTTGATCTCTCTGCAGATTATAATATAAGCTCAACTTTTAATATTGAAGATCTAATGGCTTATAAGGGTCTAACAGTAATATCCATAGATCCATTCTTTTCCAGGATGAGATGCGTGTCCTGCTATTCCATCTCCAGTAAATTTGCCACATGTCCCTAAACAGGGAGCAGATTGACCGCATTCTAGTTGAACATGTAATATCAATCGGGTATGATGGTTATCAATGTTACTTGGTGAGTTGAAAAAACATGTCAGATTCGGACGTCAGATTCATAAAGTACTTGAATTTTCAGAGCAGAGCTTTAGAAGATAGATCCAGACTTGCTCGAGTATTATATCAGTTATCAGGTCTTACACTTGTCGGAACCGAGTTCTTCCCACCTGGGAGAGTTTAAGGGGGCATCAAAGTATATACACGTAGACGAAGACATGTGACTCAACCAAGTTTGATATGGTTAAGTTCGAGCCTAAGTGGAGCTACATTATTTTGGACTTGGTTTTTTAGTATTATTTTATTTTATTTCTCTTTTTAAGTAAGTTTAGTCCCACGTCGGTGGGGACAAGAGATGGTATTGGATTGTAAGCCTATAAAAGGCCTTAAGATTGGTTTATTTCAAATCAATGAAGTTTGAGAGACCAAAACATGAGAAATGTCTATATTGACGAGAAGTCAATTTCTTAGCGAGAAGCGTCAGAAACCCTAATTTTTATTGTTCTTTTTCAAAATTCTCCACAAATTTCTCTAAATCTTTCTGATTCTACGTTGGCATTTCCACATTACTCCATTATAAGGTTTCCACAACATTGTTTCTAAACTTTATAGCACAAACACTTCTAGTAGGAAGTCATGTCCTTGATCAAATATGCATCCTTGATCTCACTTCTTGCATTCTTGTTTGACATTTCGATAGGAACAAGGAAAAGGAAAATCTGAACTTTATTAAGATAAAACTGTAAATAATAATGGTGGTTGATCACAATTGAATATGCGATCGCTCTCCTAAGATGCCAATTGTAGACGACGTCCACTCTCCCGAAGACGAGAGATAATCTCACATCTCTATGAATAATTCTCTCAAAATAAGTATGAGAAACTCCCTGCTACACATGGCCTACAAATAGGGTCCATATTTTTACACTTTTACACATAAACCCCTAAAAGAATAAAATTCACAAAAAGGCACAAAAAGTGTATGCATACGCCCATGAGTCAAGTGCTTGCTGTCGGCCCTTTCTAATGCCTCCTCTGATATGTGATAAGCCAATTATTACTCAAAGAATCTTTCCACCCTATATATCCAGCCATAAGGGTCACTACCCTCGAAAATGGGCATCTTCGGCTTTCGTACCCGGCTGTCCACTCCAAAGTTGCACTGCTCAGCTCACCCATCGTACTGTCTAAGGCGATGGGGCTGATAGGTGTATCTCCAGCAGTCTATGTGCCCCTCCAAGCTACTCCGTATGCCTCCATCTCGATATCTGTAGTCTCCCCAGTCATCACCGTCAACATAGAAATTCTGATCATTCTTCTCCATGCCCCCTATTTGTCGTAGTCCCTTGGGTACTCATGGGTTGGGTGCATGCATCGTCGTTTTTCTGCAGCATATCGGTGGCCGTGGGGCCCTCGAAACTCATTGTCGTCGTCACCGGGCCCCATCGCCTACTCCGGAGGGTCATCAACATCGTAATGCATTGTCGGAGGGTCTCGAAGCCCCCGTTCTCATAAATCCACACCGAAGCCTCGTACTGTGCCGACAGGGGCTGACCGCCCCTGTTTTCTTTCTGAAACTAGCTCTTGCGGCTGCCAGGGGGCCGGCAACCCATGTTCAACCCTTGGTAGGGGCTACCGAGGGTTTCTGGGGGCTGGCAGGCCCCCAGATTGCTCCTGCAGGGTTAGCCGACCTTGTAGATGGTATGCAGGGGCCGGCCAGCCGTGTCGATCGCTCCAGGGAGCCGGTCGAACCCTCTGCAGGGTCGGGCGCCCTGCATGTCCTCTGCAGGGGCCGGCCGGCCCCGTTGGAAGTCCCTGGGGGTCTGTCGGCCCCGTTGGTGATTTCTTGGGTTCGGCCGACCCCCCACGATGCTCCTAGGGTTTTGTGGCGATGCCTTCTTCCATCACGTGCTCTTCTTCCTCTTTTGCGTAGTACTTGTCGGCGTCGGAAAGTAGTCATTTTGCGTATTCTTCCATCTCTCCCTTCCATTTTCCAAAGCCGTCACCTTTCGCTCAAAATTGGAGGTTTTGTCCGCATCATCCCCTTTCGCCGCGATACACGGGAGTTGTTGCATGATTTGGCTAGGGCTTCTCCTTGTTTCTCTTGAGTTTCAACCACCCTCGCAAGGGTTTCGTCGTGCCTCGTTAGAAGAGCATCACCTTGTTTCACTATGGTTTACTTCACATCCTCGTATTCGCCATTGTATTTCTTCTCCAAAGCTTCGATCTTGTCTTTAGACCTCGCCGCCACTATGGATTTTGATGCTTTGATACCAAATTGATATGAACGAGGAAAAACTGAACTTTATTGAGATAAAACTAAAACTAAGAATAGTGGTTACTCACAATTGAAGAGGTGATCGCTCTTCCAAGACGCCAATTGTAGATGACTTCCGCACTCTCCCGAAGACGATGGATAATCTCACCTCTCTATGAATAATTCTATCAAAATAAGCATGAGAAAATCTATCCCACTTATGGCCTATAAATAGAGTCTATATTTCTACACTTTTACACAAAAACCCCTAAAAGAATAAAATGCACAAAAGGCCCAAAAAGTTTACGAATACACCCTTGGGTCAAGTGCTTGCTGCGGCCCTCTCCTACACCTCCTCAGATATGTGATAAGCCCATCACATTCTTCTAACAGCTCTTCGAATTTATAATGTATATTTAATTTCTGACTCTCTTTTAAAATTTTTCGAACACATTTTGACACTTTCTGGGTACTATTGCATGCATTATATATTTTCTTACTATGTTTTTTACTTCAATTTATGTTTACAATTGTTTCTGTGAAAAGATGGCAGATAATTTATTTTCAACTTTAATAAACTTAGGCAACTTTTCAACAGAAAATAAGTTGAAAGCCAAGACTTACAAATTTGCAAGCAATCAAATCTTTGACATGCATATCTGTAACATAATATGCTCTACAATTTACTCAAGGTGTTGTGAAAAACATTTGATATTTAAGAGAGAATAATGAACAACTTTTATATGTATGCTGTTTTCTTGTCATGTTATGATATAGCCTTCTAGGTGTTGCCACATCGATACATGCCCCCTCTATGTGCATGCCACTGCATGTGATTTACAACATAGGTGTTCCATTCCATGTTTCTCTTGATGGCTTTTCAAAGATTCCTAAATTCATTTAGCTGCGTTGCGTCATGTCCTTGTCTTATATTTGTGTCATCATACACCCCCCCTCACAAACACCCACATTCTAATCTTAAGAACACAAAATTCCAAGGACCATGACTTTTTAACTGATTTTTTGCAAATATTTTATTGGATGATTTAATCATCTGAAGAAGGATCATAGACTAGGAAACTTTCTTCATCGTGATACTTTCAAATAAGATTCTCAATACCATGCACACATTAATTTGAGCTAGTCACAGAGGCAATAATCTAATCGTTCATCATATTGATAGCTTTGTGTTATATGTTTTAGATAAAAGTGTTAGTCATCATGAACATTCCCATTTTTTTTCAGTTAATAAACTTATGTGTGTTATGAATGAGGGAGGCCTTTGGCCTCCCCTCCTTCATTACCCATTCATTAGGCCCCCATTACTTAGAGTAATGGGGACCCTTGGTCTCCTAGAGGCTTTTGGCCTCCCCACTATGAGATATATAAATAGAGCACCATGGCTCTTAGCGATGGTGACTTATTCTTTTGCTAAGAAATCTTGTCTCTTTCTCTCTTGAGTCCTATTACTCTCTTACCTATTGTTCAGCCACCAACAATGTTTACTGCAAAAGACTTCGAGAATGACGACCTTCTCGATTGAGCACCATCGTTTATCTATGCTTTTTAGAATTAAATGTATCTTCATCTTTTATTTGCTTAAGTACGAACTTTTATTTTCGAATGAATGTTTACATTTTCGCTCAAATAAAATTTCGTTTTTGCTTATATAGATGATGTCTGAGTGCCTAGTGGACAGTGCCTCAACGCACACAATCCTTCGCGATCATTGCTATTTTAATAGCGTAAATAAATATGACGGTCCTGTTATCACAATTTCAGGACTGTCCCAAATAATCGAAGGATCTGGTGAAGCAATTATATTGCTCCCAAATAACACAAGACTTCAAATAAAAAATGCATTATTCTCTCCTAAATCAAATAGGAATCTCGTAAGTTTTGTACGTACTGGAGAAGTACTGGACAGAAATAGCATAGTCGTCGACGACGATTTTGCGTTCGATATTGCCGTTCACGTCACTGAATTTGACGATGACGTCGAACCACGATCTCTAGCGGAATGTAAACGCAGAGATGATTGGCCAAAGTGGGACGAGGCAATAAGAGTAGAGCTGGACTCACTCTTGAAACGCAAAGTCTTTGGACCAGTAGTCCAAACACCAGTAGGTGTAAAACCTGTGGGATATAAGTGGGTTTTCATAAGAAAAAGAGATGAAAATAATGTGATCGTTCGCTATAAGGCACGCCTTGTAGCCCAGGGATTTTCCCAAAGACCGGGGATTGATTACGAAGATACGTATTCCCCGGTCATGGATTCGATCACCTTCCGATTTTTAATCAGCCTAACTTCTCTGGAAAGCCTAGAAATGCAGCTTATGGACGTTGTGACCGCATATCTATATGGCGATATAGATAAAAATATCTATATGAGACTTCCTGATGGGTTTAATCTACCCCCAGAGATGAAAGAGATACCTCGGGACGTATTCTCTGTAAGGCTACATAGATCATTATATGGTCTAAAACAATCGGGCAAGATGTGGTATAACAGACTAAGTGATTTTCTTGCACAGCAAGGATTCACGAATAACGAAGTCTGCCCGTGTATCTTTATCAAAAGAACGGGAACAGGATTTGTCATCATAGCTGTATATGTAGATGACTTAAATCTCATAGGATCTCCTGCAGAGATCAAAGAGATATCTGAAAGCCTTAAACATACTTTTGAAATGAAAGACCTAGGCAAAACAAAGTATTGTCTTGGCTTACAGATAGAACACCTAAGAGGTGGAATCCTATTACACCAATCTAATTATACAAAGAAACTTCTACGCAAGTTTCATATGGATAAATGTCATCCTTTAGGTACTCCTATGGTCGTAAGATCACTAGATGTACATAAGGACCCCTTCCGGCCACTGGAAGAGGGGGAGTAGATACTGGGTCCTGAAGTACCCTACCTCAGTGCCATTGGAGCACTTCTATATCTGGCTAACTGTACGCGTCCCGATATAGCGTTTACAGTTAATCTACTAGCCAGACACAGTGCTGCGCCCACAAAGCGCCACTGGAACGGAGTAAAGCATCTTCTGCGATACCTTCAGGGTTCCATTGATCTTGGACTTTACTACCAGAGAGGTGCCTCCCCCAAATTGTTTGGTTATGCTGATGCAGGTTATCTCTCTGATCCGCACACGGCAAAATCTCAAACAGGTTTTGTATTTACCTACGGAGGTACTGCTATCTCTTGGAGATCGGTAAAACAAACCACTACTGCTACATCTTCCAACCATGCAGAGCTCATCGCGATCCATGAGGCGAGCAGAGAATGTTTTTGGCTACGCTCCGTCGTCCAACACATCCTCCAATCCACTGGCCTGAAGACCAGTGATCTGGAGCCTACTGCCCTATTCGAAGACAACGCCGCATGCATTGCTCAGCTTCAGAAGGGCTACATCAAAGGCGACAGGACAAAACACATTTCTCCCAAGTTTTTCTGGACGCACGAGCAGAAGAACGACAAGCAGATTGAAGTTCGACAGATCCAGTCATGCAACAACTTAGCTGATCTTTTTACTAAGGCATTGCCTAAATGTACTTTTGTAAAGTTTGTAAAGAACATTGGTATGCGACAGTTGAAAGACCTGCAAGCCTGAAGCTTGTACGGATCAGGGGGAGTAACATGTGGGTTGCACTCTTTTTCCTTAAGCTGTTGGGTTTTCCCACTGGGTTTTCCACAGCTAAGGTTTTAACGAGGCAAACACACTTACTCTGGATCCAGAAGTATCCACCCCTTGCCTCAGTAGCTGAGACCGAAGTGATGAATGTGTAAGGGGGAGTGTTATGAATGAGGGAGGCCTTTGGCCTCCCCTCCTTCATTACCCATTCATTAGGCCCCCATTACTTAGAGTAATGGGGACCCTTGGTCTCCTAGAGGCTTTTGGCCTCCCCACTATGAGATATATAAATAGAGCACCATGGCTCTTAGCTATGGTGACTTATTCTTTTGCTAAGAAATCTTGTCTCTTTCTCTCTTGAGTCCTATTACTCTCTAACAATGTGTTAATTTTTCCTATTATAAAGTTATGTTTACGATGGTCAAAGAAAGAATTTTGTAGACAAATAAACTTGCCAATTGAAAAATATCGGCTCACAGTGATTTCTGTACACACAGATTTAACAAACAAGTATATCTGTCTACTGAAATCCAATATTTTACCCATGATAATCTTCATTTTAAGTCTCAACTATTCTTACACATAGGATTCTCATATGCTAGGTGAACACCATGGTTGGAAAAATCCTTTAAAAGGCATGATAAAGCTCCACATTAGTGGAATTAACCTAGTGGGAGCTCCACTTCACCAAAAAAAATAAGTAGTAAAAAAATTATGATCCTCTTTGGAAACTTGATAGTATTGGTTTGATCCTGTTAGGGATAAATACCTCGTTTAATCTTTCATGTTCTTTATCCCCAATTCACAACAAGTGCGATTTTATAGAGATGAATTCTACAATTTATTACCTACTCGCTTACCTTTCTAAGGTTGTCAACAACGACAACTAACTTGACTTGCGAAGGGTCAATCAAAAATTTTAGCTGAAAAGTCTCGTCATTTTTTATATTATGTGCTTTTTTAAATTCGACTATTGATTATTTATGGCTATCTTTATTTTACTAAATTGTAAAATGACTGATTCTTTGTTATATATTGCTTTTAACTATTATAAATTGTTCATAACTTTTGTGTAAAATTTGTTGAATTTTTGTTGATGTTAATTTTTCTCTCAACTGCTTGAGGGTCTTCTTGTGTTTTATGTTCACATGTTTACATTTTGCTCATTATATGTGTTAAGTGTTTGCATGCATGATCTGTATCCTTTTGCGTTTATCCTTATAGTTGTTGCATATCTTGTAAATTATTGCTGAGGAATATGGTGAATAAATCTTATGTTGAAAATATCTTCCTGAGGTTACTTGGGTAGACATTATGTTGATAAGATGTGCGCGCACGCATGCGCGCGCGTAGATACATACATACATATACATATTACATATAGTATTTTTCATTGTTTTATGTGTCCCTATTTATAAACTTGAATCATTATTAGTTTTTACATTGTTATTTTTTTTTATTTTTGCTATCCAAAAAATATTTTAGAAAATAGCCTGGGTGGTTTTCATTGACGAAATCTCGCTAAAGCCCCAAAAGCTTATGCCATACCAGCTTGCTTCAGCCCACTTTCTTCTTTCGACAACATACGGTTTAATTATTAACAATAAGATGTGTCTCTTGGCACACCAAATACACTAGGGGGGTGAATAGTGTAAATCACGACGATATTGCAAAATTTAAAGTTAATAAGGCAATGAGAGTGCGGAAATAAATGAACACAATCCAGAATAATCCAAACGCAAACACAGATTTTTATCCTGGTTCGGATCCTTGTGATCCTACGTCCAATGATTTGAATCCACTAAAACACTTGCTCCCCGCAAGTAATCAACATACAAAGATCCTAACACTCCCCTTGTTGCAAACTTGTACAATCTCTTCAACAAGAGATGCACCAAATAAAATAAAGAAAGAGTATGAAACAATATCACATATAGCCTTGATAATATCGGAATTATGTCGCAAGGTTGGTGATGGAATCTGCAAGGTTCAAGATGTGAATTGTTGTAGAACACTCTTGAAAATTAGACTTCCTAAAGGGGCATGATTTCTGCAGAGGTTCCCCTATGGAAATCTAAAAATCACACTTTCTAGAGAGAGAAAACTTAAGAAAAGAGAAAGTGAGAGAATTTTCGTGTGATTTAGGCAGAGGTCTGGGGGTTTATTTATAGTCCAAAAAGTTAGTTTTCGAATGTTGGACAACTGTCTAAATTTTCAAAAAAATCTGACCCGTTTTTCCAAAAATTAGTCGACTAGGCAAAGTATTAGTCGACTAACTAGTCTGCTGACCAAAAATGGCTGTTGAAGTGTCCTTTGAAGGAAAACGGATATAAACTGCCAAAAACGGCTAGGAACTGCCAATATGAACGTTGGAAGGTAGTTTATAACTGCCATTAAATAATTAGAAAATTATTTAATAGAAATCAATTATAAAAACTGACGTTATAACTTTCTGGTAGAACAGGAAAACTTATTAGTCGACTAGGAACAAAATTTTGAGAAATTTTTTAGAAATTGATCCAAATACTTGAAAAACAGATTTTGACCAAAAATTATTTTTTCTTAAAAAAATTGTATTAGTCGACTAGGGAAGTGCTGGTCTGCTAATTTTCTGAAGTTTGGATTTTGAGGTTGAGTCCTAAAGAACTAAGATAGAGTATTATCAAGGTTTTAACAATCTAAAGTTTTGCAAGAATAAAAAGTAAAATTACATCATCTTTCTCAAGATATAAGACTTCATTGCTTGAGCTTCATCTTTCATTTGATGCTTTATCTTGCAATATAACTTTGATGATTGTCATATGTGAAGAAGTTGAACTTGATAATCTGCATCCAAAGAGTTAGTATACACACATATAAAAAAAGATTGTATCATCAAAAACTTTATGGGAAGAAAACTTTATGTTTCCAACAAGATGTTCATTTAATTAGCTATACTTTATTATTTTAACTACGTGGGCATACACTTTTAGCATGATTCAAATTAACGATTATATGATACAATGCTTTTGTTGTACTGAATCAGAATCCATCGAATAATTTATGCTAATTGAAGGTACGATAAACAATACTGGTTTTCCCGTTAAATGTTAGTATGTACAATGCTGATCATTTACAGAATCACAATCAGTGAAACCATATGCAATTATCATAATTTCTGTAGTTCATTATGCACATTTCTCTGCTTGCATGCCCCACCCACCAAAAAAAGAAAGAAGAAAAAAAAAAGAAAAGAGAACCCCACCTCAAAACACTTCCCAAAAAAATAATAAACACCATATAAAACAAATGTCTCATATTTTTTAGAGATGAGAGTACCAACTCTGCTGACAAAAAAAAATTCCAATGACGTCGGTTCCTTTAATAGAGTATACAAAGAGTATATGGGGAGGATCTAAAATAGTGGAAGGATTGTACCTAAAGTTTTTCATTTTTTAACATGCAATAATCTTAGGAATCCTATTTTTTGATTGGATTTAAGTGTACACCGATGTGTGAATTTCAATCCATATTGTAAGTGTATTTACCTTTGCTAAAATTTGAATCCAATTATTAAATTTAACCAAATAAAAGCTTTCCATTTTTACTTCTGTAAATAGGTTGAATTTAGAAATTTGATAGGACATTTGAACTCAACGGAATAATGTTATGTTGGTCAATGTGTTGGATGTTTTTTGAATGCATGGCTTTTTCCTTCATTTGTACTGAGAAGGATGTGGAGCCAAGGCTGTGGAGGCTGGGGCACTTGTTTATAAACTCGTTGGGCCCTGTCACATCACGAACCCAAACGGGGCTGGTGCCAATTGGAACATTGATTTCACTGTGCTCATCATTCAAATTTGAGTATTAGAAAGGCAGTTTGCCATGACTAGTTTAAATGTACTATTTATCTGAATTGATCTCTGCCAATCACACCATAAACCAACACAGTGCGACAGCTGTGTCTGCCAGAAGATATATATATTGCAACCAAAAATACATTTCACTCTCACGTGCAGACTTGTATTCGAGGAAGCAGTTCCTCTGTAAACATTGATTACTTGTCTGATCACAATCATGTATCCAAAGAGTAAATTACCTGTGAGGCCTGGTTTCTGGTTCTTGTTCAAGTCTTGATGTAAACCACCCAGAAGAAAGAAAGAAAACAACAGCTTAAGCCTATGCGGCATCACATGCGAGTGGGCTTCTTGTTTTCATGAATTTTTTTAAATAAATTCTAGGCTCTGCACTGACCAAGTATCTCAACGTATGTGGACACCTGGTTGCAGGTCCTGAGGCTTCATATGTGAGTCATGCTTCTTGTTTTATTGTTATTCTATCATAGCAAGGCTCTCAACTAGCCAAGTATCCCAATATATGGTGAACTATGGACTTTTTTTTACATTAGCAGCAGAAATATATCATTGCTTTTATAGTCTATCAAACAGTCACAAACACATGCTTTGGAACCCATGGTGGATGCCAATATCTTTTCAGGATATGAACAATGGGTATAAATGTCACCACATTATGTCGTTAAACTCACCTCTCTAGTATGCATCATTCTATTTTAAAGCTTACCACTGTAATGGTTTGGGCAAGGGTCTGGGCTTGGGCACTTGCTGCTAAGTTCATTGTGTTGTCTTCTTCAGGGGTTGCCTAATTATAATCCATGTCCTCTCGGTATAATAATATCAATACCATATAAATATTTTACATTCGGTCCTGCGAAAAAGTTTGTATGATTCTTGTTTCGTGCATTGTTGGTATTATGACCAAGGTTTAAGGTTTCACCCGATACCCTTCGGTATCGGGTGTTTCGTCTCGGTTTTGGTACAGACCGAGACGAAACGTAGCGTTGCTTCTCGGTTTCGGCCGGAACAGTGCCGTTCCGGCCGAAACGAAATATTAAAATGAAAAAAATTGCAGAAACCCAATGAAAACGGAGCAGACCCAAGAAAACTGAAGGGAAAAAAGAAATAGAAAAGTAAAATAAAATAGTAAAAGTGAGAAGAAAAATAAAATAAAAGAGAGTAAGAGACTTACCTCTTCCACCCCGCCGGCGGCGGCGGCGTCGCCGCCCGTCCCCTCATCATCGCCGCCCGTGGCCGCCTTCATTTCCTCCGCCGCTGCCTACAAACGAGAAGGGGGAAAGAGGGAAGGGGGATCGTGATGGAAGCAACCTGCAACCCAAATACAAGTGGGTGTTGCTACTCACATTACATATTTTGATAAATATGCTTTATTTATTTACAAATTCCCCATTGAAATAGCAAACTTGTAAATACATGAAGTATAATATGCTTTATTTATTTACAAGTTCCCCATTGAAATGTCAAACTTGTAAATAAATGAAGTATTTTTAGTAAAATATGTAATGTGAGTAGGAGCTTTGAGATTTTTTGGGGATTGCTATAACAGACCACTTTGCTCGGTACACAGACCAACCTATTTACAAGTTTGCCATTCGTTCATTGCAGGTGCTGTGCCATTCTTTTTTTTACACAGACCAACCTATTTACAACTTGTAAAAAAGTATTTGATAGTATTTGATATGTATTTAAGTATTTGAAACTACCGATACAGACAAAATGAAACTCACGACTGAAACCACCGAAACGGGCGATACTGATACACCGAAACCTAAATTTTCGGATGACCGAATCTGAGACCGAAACCAAGACCTAAAACCTTGATTATGACTATGCATATTTTCTGCCCATACATATCATGATATATTGATTTGGTGTTGTCTGGAAGCAGCATTTATTGATGTTACTGTTGCATCATATACATTATTCTTCAGCATTTGCAGTGTAGTACTCTCAGTTTCTATTTGTTGTTCTGTTTTGATATCTAATGTTTGCAGTTGTCTCTAAATAACTTTGAACTTTGAGTAACATGCGAAGTTGGGACTCCTGTAAATTGTGCTTGAATGGTAAAACATTAGATTTTGGGTTCGAAATGGTTGCATCAGCCTTGTTATATACTTCCATTGATCCTATACATTGCAATGTGATTACTCTGCTGTCTTCAGTGGTCATTTACAGTTTACTATTATTAGGATTTACAGCTTATAATTACTAATAATTTAACAGAAGTTTAATAAATGCACTTTTTTTGCCCTTTTTAATTCGGTAAATGTTATCTTAGTTGGTTCTGCAATTACTGAGAATCTATTCAATGGGCCGTGCTGACTAGATATATGCCCAAGAAAACTTAGTTAAATGGCCAAATTTTACATTTTAAATTACTAATTTTCTAGGTCTGAGAATAAAAATGCTCTCTTTTCTGCATCATGTATTCTGAGGATTGTTTCTCATGTATTCCTGTTTCCCGACTTGATTTTGTCAACAATTTTTGTATTTATTCAGATATCTCTGATACTGGTAGTGAGGAAACAGATCTAAGCACTTCTGAAGGAGATGATTCATCATGGATCGCTTGGTTTTGTGGGTTGCGAGGAAATGAGCTCCTATGTGAAGTTGATGAGGACTACATACAAGATGACTTCAATTTATGTGGTCTTCAGGGACAGGTTCCCTTTTATGACTATGCGTTGGACATGATTTTGGACAATGATTCATTGAGTGGTAATTCCAGAATTAGTCCTTAATTTCTTATTTTCTCAAATCTGACCATCTTTTTGTAATACATGGTGGATCACTTCTGCGTTCAGCAGGACGAATTTTATTTAATTACATATTGTATATATGCTATCTTATTTATTTGCTCATCTGAGATAGGCGAGTTCAACAATTTTATCATTTGTCTTGTTTCATTTCAATCTTAGTAATCACATTTTTTTAATTCTATGTATACTTAGGTGACATCGATGGTGACGAACAAAATGAAATTGAGTCTGCTGCAGAATTATTGTATGGTCTTATACATGCTCGTTACATCATAACTATCAAAGGATTAAATGCAATGGTAAAGTTTTGTCATTAATGTTTTATGCTGAAGTACTTGTTTTAGTTCATGTGTATATATAATTTTCTTTTCTTGGGTAATGACTTAGCATGAGAAGTACAAGAGAGCAGATTTTGGGCGTTGTCCACGAGTTTTCTGTGGGGGACAACCATGCTTGCCAGTGGGTACGTCAGATATTCCTCGCAATGGTTCGGTGAAAATCTACTGCCCCAAATGTGAAGATCTCTATTTCCCGAGATGCAAATATCAGAGCAGTATCCTTTTTATCAAGTACATTAGTACATCTTGATCTTAGAAATACACAATGAATATCTCTATCTCTATATATACGGTGATCAAAATGACTTGCTAGTTTTCTTGCGAACATGAATGCATGGATTAGTTGTTCTTTGTTTTTGGTGTTAAAGATGACCTTCTTAAGCACATATTTGTTTATAGCCTAACAAGCATTGGCTAAGTTAGCTGATTGTAGCCTAACAAGCCTACAAAATTATTTTTAAGTAGGTTCATCTAAGGCCAACCGTATATAATTTTCTATTTACAAAATCAAGCTAAGTTAGCTGATAATTACATTATGCATGTATCTGATTCCCACAACTATTTCATCTTCTCCAAACTGATGCCACTTTACCTTGTCATCCTTCATAAACCTCTATGTGCAGCTCCATCTATTATATAGGTAGTTTTTCCTCAAACTTAGTTGCTTAAACCTATTCTACTCAAATTTAATTCAAGCCATATTACATTTAGGATCTTCTTTTCCAAACTATAGATAACTCGTTTGAATATAGTTACTTTTCTTGCACATTTATATTTACAATTCTTTCTTACCCTACTCTCTTCATATTAAACTAATGTCAGCGTTGAAACAAGGCTTGTAGTTGGGAACGCTCAGCAGAAAACTGACTTAGATTGTGTGCTTGTTAGTGTGATGCTTGAGCTGCAAGTTTACAACGAAAAACTGAGGTTTAGTCATAGGACCTAGAAGACAGTCTAACTCTTGCATGCCAAATTTTGTGGGAGTAGGATCAATCTAGAAAAGGAACTTAATTGACCATCTCTTTGCTCCTTTTAGAGATGAATCTAGGCAGCGAGGCTCCAAGAGTTTCATTATCCCTTTTTATCCATGTTTACATTGTGTACTAAAAATACTTGGATCCGTAGAAGTTGATATCCTAATTTGTGGTATCTTAATGGGAAGTTGGTGGGTTTGCTAATTGAAACTTTTTGAGGGAGGTATACATGTCATAAGGCTTAAGATTACCCGATTTTATGGTATCCATCAATTTAGTAGATAGATCAACATCATTTAAAGGTATGTGGTACACAGAGGACGGCTTTCACACAAGTCCCTTCTTCTCTAGTGGGAAGAAAGTCTAATTAATGAAAATTAATTCATTGCAAATCTTTGCAATGATCACCCCTCGCACCCAGGAGCTTATCTGATCGAAATGTTCTTTCAACCGTGCATGTGTTAGTCGTAAGACAACCAAGTTGAGAGGATTACCATTCGAGGTCTATCATCATTTCCCTAGCAGCATGCAACACAATTCGGTTGGTCGTTTTGATATAT